>CAWUFW010002244.1:600000-1062500 GCA_963921515.1 Calotriton arnoldi | reverse complement strand
TTCTCGGCAGAGGAGCGGCTGCCTCTCCACACGATGAAGACATCTATATATATATAGTACTTATTGATTATTTTTTGAATTACAATATCCTGACAGATAAGTAAGAAGAGATTCTAGCTAGAATTATTACAGTGCAAATCTTCCCCTATAATTTGTCAAACAAGAGCCAACAGTAAAATCATACCCTACAAAGATAATCTTGAACATTTCAAGTAACAAAATACTCATCAGTAGGTGTTAATACAGAGTAAAAACCATCTACCCTTAAAAGCACATTGACTTTAATATTTGCTTTTCACAATCATTGTCAGGCTTACTGCTTCTATTTTAACTTTCATTATAAACAATGAGGCCTGTAACCTTTATTTTGTCACCATACCCAGCTTAGGCTTACTGTGTTGCTTCATAAGCCTTCCCACAAGGCAACCATCAGGTATACCGGAATAGAATTACAAATATGTACTAAATACAGTTGTCAAAATAATATAAAATCTTACTAATACAGATTAATGCTGATTTCCATAGTGCACATAGTCTATCCCTATGGTTTGTTTAGGTGGGTCACCAACACTAAAACCCTTGGCTGCTACAGTAATCTGTGAGATTCCTTATAACAAAATACCTGCCTACAGGCTTTAGCACAGTGTAATAACAATCCACCCTTAAAACCTATTGCCTTTAACACACGCTTTTCACAATAAGTAAGTACGGCTTACTTGCTTTGACGTAACTTTTCATTGTAAACAGATCACACCTAAGGAAACTGACATAACTTTTCATGGTGAAAAGTTAAGGCTGAGCCTTTACCAATGGCTTGACACTATATACAACCAAGACCTACTGAAGTGTGCGTAAGTTGGCAGCCATCAGGCATACATTTATAAAATTCTACTTATGTGCAAAATTACAGTTGGCAAAACTTTATACAACCCCTCTCGGTACGTCCTGACAAGCATCATCACAAATCAGAAATTCTACTCCCAGGGTTTGTCCGAGTGCGTGACCAACACCAAAACCCTTGGCTCACTATGGTTAACTGTGAGATTACATGCAACTGAATACCTTTGTATGGTCTGTAACCTAATGTGATAACAATCTGGACATATTGCCCTTACCATATACATTTCACAATAAAGAAGCCAGGCCTTCTGCATTTGTAGTAACTTTTCATAATAAACAGGCCAGACCTATAGTATCAGGCAGAACACTTCCCTGCACACCAATCAACCCTACAGCTGTCAGTATTGACTTGTCAACCTAACCAAGTCATGTCTACAGTACTGAGCCTAAACTTTCCCACAAGACAACCATCAGGCATACAGACACATACGTTTGCAAATGTATAAGAAATTGCAGATGACATTGCAAATACTATCTCCCCTAATGGGGCTTAACAAGGTTCACAGTACAGATCTTCTATACTAATGGTTTGCCTGAGGAGGTGACCAACACCAAGGGCCAGATATACAACCATTTTTTGTGGGCGCAAACGAGAAATCAGCCCATTGCGACCGCAAAATTTGTCTGCCCCATGTACAAACCCTATTTTGCGAGTCAGTAACCTATTACTGACTCGCAAAATAGGGTTTGTGACTCGCTATTAGGAAGGGGCGTGCCAAGGTCGTCCCTTCCTAATAGCGACTCGCACGTCAATGTATGACTGTTTTGCGACCGCAATTGCGGTTGCAAAACACTCCCAGTTTACCACCTACTTCAAGTAGGTGGTAAGCCACTCGCAAACAGGAAGGGTCCCCAGGGGACCCCTTCCCCTTTGTGAATGGATGCGAAAATATTTTTTAAGAGCAGGCAGTGGTCCAGCGAGCCACTGCCTACCCTTAATAAATTAAACCGAAACGTTTCATTTTTCTTTTTTTAAATGCAGCCCGTTTTCCTTTAAGGAAAACGGGCTGCATTAAAAAAAAAAAAAAAAAAAACCTGCTTCATTTAAAAAGCAGTCACAGACTTGGTGGTCTGCTGACCCCAGCAGGCCACCATCCCGGTGAGTGCTAGCCATTCCCAATGGGGTTGCAAATTGCACCTGCCTCATGAATATTAATGAGGCATGCAATTTGCGACCCCATTAGGAATCGCAAACAGTGTCTGAGACACTGTTGTACATTCCTATTTGCGAGTCGCAAATTGCGAGTCACAAAACACAATTTGCGACTCACAAATTGGTAGGGTCGTGCATCTGGCCCTAAATTCCTTGCCTATTAAGGTAATCTGTAATATTCAGTGTAACAAAAAAACTATGTGTAGGCTTTAATTCAGAGTAATAGCAATCCACCCTTAAATGTCTATTGACTTTAACATATGCTTTTCACAATCAATATGTCAGGCCTACTGCCGTTATTGTAACTTTTCATAGTAAAGAATCATTCATGTAGCCTTTATCATTGGCTTGTCACCATGACCAACTCAATCCCATTGTACTGAGCGTAAGCTTTCCACATGTAAACCATCCGGCATACAGTTCTAAAAGTACCAATGTATACAAATTTACTGTTGACAAAATACTAATGCGCCTAACAAGAATGACTTTAGTGCATATCCTCTATCCCTACAGTACGTTCGGGTGCATCACCAACACCAAAACACTTGCCTACTACTGTAATCTGTGAAATTCCATGTAACAAAATACCCGCCTGCAGTCTTTAGCACTGTGTAATAACAATCTATCCTTTAAAGCCTATTGTCTTTAATGCATACGTTACACAATAAGTAGGTCAGGCATAATAACTTGATCATAACGTTTCATAATAAACAGATGAAACCTATAAAATCTGGCATGACTTTTCCCAGTGCACCGATGTACGTTTTACACTTTCATTGGCTTTAGACTGGCCTATTTAAATGCACATAAAGTGGCAACCATCATGCATACAGTTATATAGTAACAAATATGTAGAAAAATAAAGCTTGCAAAACAATATACAACCCTTCTCAACACGGCCTAACAAACATCATCACAGTGAAAACCTCAAGGATTTGTCAGAGTGGGTGGCAAATGCCAAAACCCAGCCTACCACTGTAATCTGTGAGATTATATATAACAAAATATCTGCCTATAGCCTGTAACACAATGTTATAACAACCAACTGTTAAAGGCTTTCTAGTTTTAACATATGCTTTCACCCTTAATAAGCTAGACCAACTACTTTTATCATATTGTTTTATAACAAGCAGACTAGACCTATGGAATCAGATATAATGTTTCCAGTACACCAAACAGTCATACAGCTTGTCACCATAACCAAATCAGGACTAGAGTTTTGAGTGTTCTTTTTCACGAACTAACATTAGAAAAGTATTAAAAAAAAATTGCAGTTGACCAAGCAAGATTGTATCTCTCCTAAGATGGCCTAACCAGGACTTTCACAGAGCAAACCTTCTGTATCCACGGTTTGCCACACTTGGTGACCAACACCAAAACCGTTGCCTATATGGTAATTAGTGAGATTCCATGAAACAAAGTACCTATCTGTAGGCTTTAATATAAAATAATAATCCACACATACATGCCTATCGACTTTAACAAAGTTTTCCACAATAAATAGGTCAGGCCTGGTGCTTTTATCATAACATTTAATAATAAATAGATCAGGCCTAAAGCCATGATCGTTGGCTTGCCACTATGACCAACTCAGTCCTGCTGTATCGAGAATAAACTTTGCTACGAGCCAAAAAGTACAATACAAGGAGTCTTTTAGTAGAAGCTCACAAAGTCACCCCAATCAAATCCTGGACTCAGGGGAATCAGCATGTGGTTGATGCCGAAGACCCTCTCTCTATAGGACTCTGAAAGCTCTCTTTTGTTGATCATAAGGTCAGGCGACAGTTGCACTGTCAAGCCAGACCTAAAAATCCATGTAGATTAGTTTAGCCCTGCACCTTGAAATGCAAAATTGCACTCTGAAGCATAAAGTTAATGGCTGCCCTCCTCCGATCTATGCTGCTGCCAGAGACCCACTGTACATTATCAAGTTATCTGAGCCACTTTAGTAGCATTATAATGTCACGTGTACCCCTGAAAGCAGAGGCAGCTAGATAAATAAACAAAACTGCTGTGTGGACGCCAACCACTTTTTTGTGTAAGCACACAACTTCTGCCCTATCAAAACATGTACTCCGGGCTGCTAGCATGCGGGCGAACCCAAGGTGCCTCTTCCGCAAGTGCTTCTTAAAGTCCTTTCTTAGGTTGATCACACAATGTCTGACAACAGCTGTACTGTCAAGCCAGACCTAAAAACTGTTCCCACCTGAAATGTTTGTTCAGCCTCGTAACACACGAGTTCAGAATACCTATATAAGCCCTAAACATGGTGGCGATCCTTGGTAGTATTGGACCTCAAACTATGTAACCCTCTGAACCCCCAATTCAGAGCTATACCAAGCTGCTAGTAATTCAGGAAACTGCTTAAAACTCAACTCCTGAAGAAACTGTTAGCATTATATGTAATGCAATCGATAAATGTAGATTTTCACCATATCCCGCTGGGTTAATTGGCCCACTATCTACTGTGCATCATTTTTATTGCTTATTTATGTCTGTACAAAAAGTGTACGAAGTTTTTTCTCAGGATGAGACTCAGTGCTTTACAAAATACCTAGAGAAATGAATTGCACACTAAGTGAAATGCTTAAGTACAGCATAATAGAGAGTGGTTATTGTAAGGGGCTGTAATTAACTCACATGTGCACAAGAAAATTGAATCGTTTAATTCCACAATCTTTTTACCAGTTTCAAGTCCGAAGTATGCTTGCCTCCCAGCCAGATCTGCTGTATCCCTTTTCCTTCCACTGCACAGTGCTCAACTGCTTTATAGCTAGGTTTGTGGTTCCAAATCAACATATAAATACGTACTTGCTGAGTGAAGAACTGAATTTGAGAAGACAAATAGGCCTTTGTGGTATGAGTGTGATCATTTAACTACAGTAAACTAGAATCAACACTCTAAAAAGAACCTATCGTATTATTTTTAATGTGCCATTGTGATTGTGCAGATCGCCACCTGTGGTATAAATTTTGAAGGCAATTATTAGGAATGGATGTACATCTTATCAGTAAGTCTTCCGGATGTATGGTGTTATTTTTACCAATTCTATCCTTATACACATGCATTGTTTACTGGTCTATAGGTATTTGTCAGGATTGGTGCCTGTCAGGTTTTGGCACTATTAGCAACTGTGTATTAAACAACAATACACTTGTCTGTAAACAAACCATTCTAGGACAAACGTGTACAGCTGCTCAACAGATTTTTGAGAGGCAACACAGATATTGTTAATACATCATGTTCATCAATAGGTTTATTGATAAAATTAATACTCGCGGTTCTTCATTAGTCCAA
The DNA here is from genome assembly GCA_963921515.1 of Calotriton arnoldi. Taxonomy (NCBI): domain Eukaryota; kingdom Metazoa; phylum Chordata; class Amphibia; order Caudata; family Salamandridae; genus Calotriton; species Calotriton arnoldi. The sequence goes on along the minus strand of CAWUFW010002244.1, from coordinate 1,057,149 downwards.
TTCAATTTGAGCTTTATGTTGTACTTTTCGAAAGGAGCGCAGCCAACGCGTTTCACCTAACTAGGCTTCATCAGGGCAGAAGAGATATGTCGAACAAGTGTAGTGGGAAGTGTGTTACTTCACGATAAATAGCCGGCAGTGTAGCTATCGATCATCATTATAACTAGTAGTCCAAACTATGTCCTCCGTAGGTCCAACCGCAAGAGGTCTTGATTCATTATCAGCAAGTCTAACGACGTTTCCGTTAGATAAAACACACACTTGTAGTGTTTCCGGTAGTTCCGGTTACATTGTCAAATCGTTTGACAATGTAACCGGAACTAGTTTGGACCACTAGTTATAATGATGATCGGTAGCTACACTGCTGGCTATTTATCGTTAAGTAACACACTTCCCACTGCACTTATTCAACATATCTCTTCTGCCCTGATGAAGCCTAGTTAGGTGAAACGCATTGGCTGTGCTCCTTTCGAAAAGTAAAAATAAAGCTCAAGATTGAATTGGACTAATGAACCACGAGTATTAATTTTATCAATAAACCTATTGATGAACGTGCTGTATTAACAATATCTGTGTTGCCTCTCAAAAATCTGTTGAACGATTGAATTGTTATTTATGGTCAATGAGCTGCTGGCCATTGAGGTGGGCAAGATTTCTTTTCTAATTTACTGTGGTGACGTTATCCGGCTGTACAGCTTTGAATTCCCTGGCTGTTCTTTTTTCTTGTTCATGTGTACAGCTGTGGCTGGTTCAGGATAAATCACCCTTTAAGTCTCAGGTCTGTCAGTGTCCACAATTATTGACCCGGAAGTCATGACTAGCAGAATCTAGAGTCTTTCCAAAAAAGACATTCATTCTGCAGTTTTCGGTTATTAAAAATAATTGAGAACATATATCCACATTGTCTTTGTCTGTCTTGTTGCACAAATCGGTAAAAAAAACAAAACTGGACGTTTTAGTTATCAAATGTCGGCATTATTACCGTTATTGCTGCCATTGCTTATCGTGAAAAGCCTTTAAAATAACAATTATTGTAGAAATGTTTTGGGCTTATCATAGAGAAACAAACACAGCGCATTCCATTATAGAGCAACCACTGTAAAAAGTAATTCCAAAGAAACATGTTGTCAGGTCGCAACAATAAAATATTAATTCCGTTCAAAAAAGTATTTATTGCGATATTAGCTAAAACCAAGCCGAAATAAAGGCGTTAAAGAATCTACATATAGCCAGTTTAACGGTTGGTGGGAGGGATCAGATTTAGGTTAGGGGTAAGGGTAAGGGTCATACTAAGCTTTACGTTTAGACTTAGAGTAGTTCCTGAAGTTGAGTTTGGGATTAAAGTGTGTTTAGGAGGAAATGAATGAAGCACATTTTTGTTTTATAGCAATATTGTTGTAACAGTTTTGTTTTAGGAGTCTCACTGTTTTGTTTAATGTTTTTATTTATTTTTCAACCACATGGCGAGTTGTACACCTCTTTCTGAGGAACTGTTAAACTAATACTTATACAAGAGCAGGTATCATACAACAACATCAGACAATATGAGATATCAAAAAGAAAGACATTTCTTGGGAATGTATTTAAATAGGTTTGCTGAACCATTATGCATCATGGTTTCCCGGAAGTTATCCGTAGACCTCATTTGCAATGAGTCAGCGAGTTCCTCCTGTATAAACAGTCCCAGTTTGCAATTCTTGGCAATGAACATGATTTTTTATTTTAAAATGACAGGGTCCTGTGGTCAAGTGGAGTCGTCACCCTGGACTATGCCCACCGTAAGGGCAGTTGCAAATTCTCCCTTTCCACTCTTGTACTCTGATGGATTCGATTTCTGCATCTTCCCATTTCTGTGTTTCCGTGTTCCACCCTGATATGTTTGAGGGGCTGTTGGACTTCCAGGACATTGCTATTTGGCATTTGGTAATCAGCAGAGTTTGGCCTATAAATGCGTATTCTGTCCTGAGCTTGTTAAGTTAAACTTATAGCACCTCTATACATGCTTTAAGGTTACGTAAGGCCAACCTACCATGGGCCATAGTTAATGTTTTCATGTTATTGCCCTCTTACCAAGTAATCAGTAATGTGCAAACAAGTCCTAGGAGTTTTAATGTTTTTTTACACTTTGATCTGTGGTTTGCTTATAAATGTGTTTCTCTAATAACTTTTCTCTGTACTGATTTCTCTGTGGAGGTATTTGTTTGTCGCAGTACTGTTTGTAACAGTATACGTCTAAGTTTTTAACCTCCATTTTTGAAAGTGGTACGTTTGTGTTGATAAACAGAAAATGTGGATGGCAGGCATTCAATGAATCTCGAATCTAGCAACCCCAGGAAAGTGTGCTTTGGTACTGTGGTGACATGTTGGGTCATGCAGACAACATGGAAAAAGATTACATAATGAAACTTCCGTTTGTGGAAAAACACACAACTTTACACAGTTCTCACAATTTTTGAAAAGCCTCCTTACCACTGTAAATTCTTCGCACACAGTTGAACAAAGTGCTTTTAATTGTTTTGAATGGACATGTCCCATAGGGAACAATTATAGGGAAGCCCAAAACCTCCATCTGTCCCAGCAATCATCATCTCCTTGCATTTAACACTTCCCAACCCAGATCGCAAACCTTCCCTATGCAGTATAATAATATAGACCATTTTATATATGGTTCCTAAAATATAGATATGTAAAGAAACTTGACGACTAGGAAAACTCATATCACTAAGACAGGGGCAGGTGCATTTGTGTTCATTCTGTGGGAAGTACCAAAAAATGAAGGCTCTCAGTCGCCTACTAGAGTAAAGATGTGCCCTATGATCCTGCTTAATTTGTTCTTAAGGCAAAGTTTCATTGTAAAATGCCCATTTTCTTAATAGTGCATTAGTTTTATAAATGTGTGTTCTTTCAAATTGTTCTTTCAAATTGATATTAACAAGAAAATCCATTTCTAGTTGTATAACTTTTGTAGATCTGCAAAGCTTTTGCCTCGTCTAGTGTATATGCATTTTAAAACTACTTATCTTAATGTCTAGAGCTGAAGCAACGTTTGGTCAGGTAACAGGTTGTGGTATGGAACTTCCTTTACAAGTATTTTTGTTTCTCAAAGTTGCAGTCTTACGTTGGATAGTGCTTGAGATTCTCTTCTGAAAGTGGAATTGTGTACTACTCTTCTTATTTGTACGAAGTATTGTTGACTTATGAATTAACAGTATAAAAGCTAAAAACTACTTTGTTAATTGTATATGTACACACTGAACAGAGCTAAGTTTCTGAAGGTGTTATCATTTTTGCCATTATTTTAGAAATTCACCAAACTGCATGTCTCGGGCAAAAACTTTCCTTTTAATAAGGTAAATGGTGTTACAAATGATATTGTGCATAAGTATTTGAATTGAGTTGTTTTTGGTATCGGGGCTCAAGCTTTTGGCCGAAGGAGCCACAGCACCTAAGACAAATATTGCAGACACCAGTCCTAAATAAATGGAGCTACTAATGTTGCATATCGATGCGTTTGTATATTGTGACATTATTTAAACTGTGAAATGCGTTATTCATGTTATTATAAAACTCAAATAAAAGATTTGGCAATAAAAGGAGCCACTGACTTCAGATGTAAGGGCATTCAAAGGTACTTTCATGAATAAAAGCAAAATCCATGTACATATTGGAAAAAAAACATAACTGAGCCCATACTTTGCTATATTAGTTTGCACTCCGCTGTGATGAATTTTGTGGACTCAAGTTCACTGGCGACCCCTTGATCTGATTACTCACCACTTTACCCTCTTACTACTTGTTGCAGATTACCCCTTCCTCTTTTCTTCTCTAATCATTGCTTCAATAGTATCAACACTCTAATCCAATCCACACTCTTACTTACCCCTCTGGCACTCATTTCCCATCCACGCTATCACCCAAACTGATAGAGCACCCTTACCTGCACGATTCCCCCACCCACACAATCAATCATACTTACAGGATCACCCCATCCACAGCGGTCACTCCCTTACTCCCCTATGTTAATTTTCACTACTTGCGCACATGCTTCCAATGTTCACATTCACCACAAACATCCTTTTGGCCAAATTCACTCCTTCCACGCACTAACTTATTCCCCACACTCCTCACTGTCTTGACCCCTAGCCAATCACTCCATAGCCACCTCAGTGCCTCCTTCTCGACCAAAAGGGAAAGTAAAACAAAGTTGACTTACTATATGTGGTGACTCCTGTAAATCTTATTAAAAAGCAATCCAACCTTGTCACATGCTAATTTATCTGTCACTCACAAAGTATAAGTTCACAATGCTCACAGATCATAGATTGTATTTCTTTTTTCATTTATTCTTTAGTAGATCAAATTAGCAAACAAACCGTATTCATACCAACAGTAAGTTCGAGGTGATCTCAAAGTTACTTCTCGGCTAAACAAACATGAAAAAAGTAGCTGTCTGGAGCCCTGGATAATAGTACGAATTGCAGAATGAATCCCGAGAGTACTTGTCTACTTAATATCATGATTCTATTATTTCAGGAGATGGATGTGGATACACAGTAATGGGGCCAGAAAGTGGAACATTTACATCACTAAACTATCCACAAACCTATCCAAACAGTACTGTTTGTGAGTGGGAACTCCGTGTCAAGTCTGGGGACCGAATTCATCTCAAATTTGGCGACTTCGACATTGAAGACTCCAACTCGTGTCATTTTAACTATTTGAAAGTTTATAATGGAATTGGTCCAACAAGAAGTGAAATAGGTATGTGAATTATATATTTTTCTTGCTTTTGGCTTTTATTATGTACATAGTTTCTTTTGTTGCAGGTTATTTCAAATTGAAGTTAAATCATAATTCCCAGATGTACTACTTTTTTCTCACGTTTCTTGTTCTATGACAGTACATTTTCAGTCAGTGAAGCTCATTGCACTGCCATCATCTTAACTACATTTTGAGAATTCTTTAATAATATTTTGAGCACACCTTCAGCACCTTTTGTTTTTTCTCCATACACAGCCCCACAATTCAGTGATATAGAGGAGGTCAGTGCTCCTTGCTAGAATGAATTTAGCAAGTTCACTGTTAGCTTGTTGTTTGCCTTGACATGTTAGTACTGTTGCTTATGGCTGCGTGTGATTTCAATGGGTAGGGATATCAATTTCAGAGGTTAAGAAGTTGCTTTCATGAGGGGAAGTTTTCCTTTGATTTGAGGAGGGCCAATATTGTGTTTATTTGTAGATAGGGGAAGTCACCCAAGGATTGTGCCTCATACAGGCCGATCTTGGAATTAAACACACAAAAGGTGGTGGGGGGATGCTTGCAATTTGCCTAACCACTGGCAATCGCTCTGGGTAACATTCCAACCAATCGTTCTTTTGCCCACCAAGCCACCTCAGTTTGGACCCAGCCATATGCAAATTAGTCTTGACCTTGCTCCAATGGCAACAGTCCAGTACAAACTGCCAGGCCCTCCCTGAACGGTAACACAAGCAATCCAAGACCAGTTTTACCCCGATTCGGGTAGCTTGATGGGCATAGTGTGCATGGTATGGTGGGCAGAAGAAAGATGCGTTGAAATGCTGCACAGATTGATAGTCAGGGGCGCAAATATGTATGTAGTTTGGTAGACATACAGAGGGAATCAACACTGGAATTTAGTGCTAGCAAGCCCCCTGAAAAGACAGCCATCTCACAAATATATAGGACTTTGGTGAATAGCTGCCAGGTAACAATGGGCATACTAGGAGATAATTAGCAAGAGGAGAGTGGACTATCTTAAGAGGAAAACTGAAAAGAGGCTTTAGGTTGCACAAGGGAGGTGGCAAAAAGGGTAGGCTTCTGATCAGTACAATTGAAAATATTACACCAAGTTTATTATACTACAATTTTACTGTGGATTCCAGGAAGGGCAGTTAATGACGCATGCATTAGGGACTGCAGATTAAAGGGAACTTTTATCCATACTATATGGTAATGTCCCAGGATATGTGTCTTCTGGAATGGGGAGTACCAGCTGATAGCCATGGAGGCAATAGAAGTCTTGGAATTGAAATCTCTTCCTATGATAGTAGGAATGTGGGGTGATTTAACAGCAATGTTGCATTGTTGGTGGTACAAAGGGGATAAAGTCAGACTGTGGGGCAGCCAACATACTCCCACTCAACCAATGGGACAGAAACGTGGTATTGTTTATGTAGGTGGAGGAAGTGGTATACAGAGGTCAAGACTGTCTGCAGAAGTTTCCATACTAACAAAAAGGGGGTGCCACGTTCAAGAAACAACAAACATGCCAATAAGGCTAATGGTGGGGATGTCCAAAGGAGGTGAATTTCACAATTGTGGTGTGTCGGCCTGTCCTCTGAGAGGGGAGAAACACAAATTAAAAGAAATAAAATTTGAGGGTATGGCCTCAAACACCCACCCCAATGTCATTCTTCATCATCGACCAGCCTACACTCGCCCGATCATTGTTATAAGGGGGGTGAGTGGGCTCATCGGCATAAAGCGAGAGCTCTTTCTGAAAAAAAACTTATATCGCAAACTACTTTTCTGTGGGAGTCCAAATGAGAAATGAGTGTGGGTTAAATATCCTAGCCTCTGACTAGAGCATAAAACATAAATTAGGACACATCTGGGTTGGGATATTAAAATAGTGTGAAGAATTCAAGGTTGACAACTAACCCAATTCCTAACAGGTCAGCACGTTTCTGCCACTATTCTGCCCTGATAAAGTTGCTCGGCATTCGTCCGGACAGGCAGTTGTGGGACTGGATCATACAGTTTATGGAGCGGGTGTTGGCAGCTTGACGGCTGTGCAACTACAGGGTGCGCCCCTCTACCGTTCATTCATAGGGTGATCTATGCCCCACTGTTGGGTACCCCGTGGACCTACTTTGATTGAGGACCTGACTTTATGTTGTAGGTCCCCTTTTTCCTGTTTTTTTTTTTTTCTTCTATTTTTTGTTCACTTTGGAGTATTTGTATGTTCAGTTGTTGAGCAAGGTGTGAGTACCAAGCAGTGACTATTGTTGTGGTCCGGACGAATGCCGAGAACCACTATTGGGGCAGAATAGTGGCAGAAACACGTTGACCTTCTAAGAACTTGGTTAATTATCAACCTTGAGTTCCCCACACTATTTTAATATCCCTATCCAGACGTGTCCTAATTAAAGTTTTATGCTCTCACCTGAGGGTAGGATTTTTAACTAGCACTCACTTCTTATATGGGCACCCCTGGAAATTTATTTTGCACTATACACTTTTTTCACAAAGAGCTCTCGCTTTATGCTGATGAGCCCACTCGCCCCTTATCACAACAAGCAGACGAGTGTAGGTTGGTCGATGATGAAGCATGACACCTGGTTGGGTGTGTGAGGCCATGCCTTGAAGTTTTAAAATAATCTTTGTTTCTGTTATCTCAGAGGACAGGCTGACACACCACTGTTGTAAGATTCTCCTCCTTTTGACTTCCTCATCATTAGCCTTACTGGCGAGAGTGTTTGTCTTTTCTTGAGCGTAGCGCCCCTTTTTTATTTGCATGGTTACTGTTATAGGGAGACCGGCGTTAGGCTTGTATAGTCTCTCCTTCCCCATCTCCATGTCTTTGATGTCTGCAGAAGTTTAACAGGATCTGGGGCCCCTGGAAGGAGTACTGCAGTGGAGCAGAATAAGAACCGTATGAAATGCTGAAACAATCAAGGGACATAATAGAATAGCACTCAAGAATATTGGAACCACAGAAGGTACTGTTGACCCAGACAGTTTACAAGTGGGTGGGGTACTCCCAAGTCCAAGATTGATGTAGTTAGTATTACAGCTTAGTTACAAAATGAAATCTGCACAAGTATAATATATGTGGTGGTGTTGCCTGTATGTTTTCTTCATGTTTCAATGTTTACCATCATTCCTTTTCACATTTTTAAGGAGTGTTGGCCTAACAGCACTCTTTCGATTAGTGATATTACACCAAAAGGTTATGGTGGTGAGGTTATTAACATTAAGGGGGTCATGCAAACCAAATTTGAATTTAAAGGGAGATCCTCTTCAGGGAAAGTTTATATCTCTAATGATGGGTCTGCAATTCTCGGTTGGGTTCAACAACATGATCTGCACATTATTATAGATCCCAGATCTGATGAAAAAGTTTTGGTTGTTGAAGATTTTCCTGATATTGATTCTGTATTATCAAAATACAAAGATGTATTCCGAACAGATCTAGGTAAATTAATTGGGTATGTTCATGAAATAAAGCTTAAGGACCATGCTCACCCTGTTAAACATCCGCTTAGAAGAATTCCTATTTCCATCCGGCAAGAGGTCAAGGAAATGCTTGAGGACATGCAGAAGCAAGATATTATTGAACCGGTCGAAGCTTCGGAATGGCTTTCTCCGGTGGTGGTTACCCAAAAGAAGGATGGTAAACGCCGCTTCTGTGTGGACCTCAGGTCCCTTAATCAGAACATCATTGTGGATAAGTTTCCTCTCCCTAACATCTCGGAGATGGTACTCTTGATGGATAAGGCGAAATTTTTTATTTAGCAAGCTTGACCTTAGATCAGCCTATCATCAAGTAGTTTTACATCCTGATTCTCGCAAGCTAACAGCATTTTTGACTATTGAAGGGGTGTTCAATTTAAGAGACTTCCCTTTGGGCTAGCCTCTGCGGCTAACGTTTTTCAACGAATGATGCATTCTCTGTTGAAAGGTCTTAAACATGTACATTATTTCCAAGATGACATTCTTATCACTGGTGATGATGAATTTGAGCACAATTGTAATTTAGCCAAAGTGTTACAAATTTTACTTAATGCTGGTCTCACTTTGAGAAAAGATAAGTGTAAATTCTTAATGACTGAAGTGGACTATCTGGGCTATACTATTTCACAGACTGGTGTCAAACCAAAGGAAGATTTGTTAAAAGCCATTAAATTTGCAGCTATGCCTTCCAATAAGGATCAACTTAAATCGTTCATGGGGTTAGTTGAATATTACTCCAAATTTGTTAGTAATTTTGCTCACAAAACTGAAGCGTTACGCTTGTCACTCAGAAAAGGTACACATTTTTCTTGGGAGGCACCACAAAATGAAGCTTTTAACAAGATCAAAGATGAGATTATTAATGCTAATATTCTTACTACTTATGAACCTGGGAGAGATACTCTTATCACAGTTGATGCGAGTGCCCATGGCATTGGTGCTATTCTGTCTCAAAAAAAAAATGGGATTGAAAAATCTGTTGCTTTTGCTTTTCGTACGCTCAGTAGTTCTGAACGTAATTATGCTGTGATTGAGCGTGAAGCATTAGCTGCTGCATGGGGTGTGTTGCACTTTCGCACCTATGTGTGGGGCACACATTTTACTTTGAGGACCGATCACAAACCTCTCATAAGGATGTTATCTCCAGGTGGTGCTAACAATGGTTCTCCTCGATTAATGAGATTTGCCGCCAGGTTACAAGAGTTTATGTATGATATGGAGTATATATCTGGTTGGAAGAATGTCCAAGCGGATTGTTTATCTCGTTTACCCCTTGATACTGAGCAAGGTTTTGACTTTGATGATGAAATGGTATGCGTTGTGGCGAGTGTCGAAGATGCGTGTTCTGAGGAGTTTAAATCTATTTCCAAGGAGGAATGGCATCAGGCGGTCATTGATGATCCCGATTTTGTTGAGTTGGTTAGTTATATTCGCCATGGTTGGAGGCGTGAAGGGGATGTCAAGCCTGCACTACGGAGCTTTGTCAAATTACAAGAAGAACTTAGTGTTGGAACCTCTGATGATTTGGTTTTGAGAGGTGAAAGGTTTGTTCCTCCCAAGTCTCTCCGAAATAAACTTTTTCTTTTAGCCCATGAAGGTCACCTTGGACAAACTATTACTGTGAAGCGTCTTAAGTGTAATTTCTGGTGGCCTGGTATTGATGATGAAGTTCGTGGTTGGGTTGAAAATTGTACGTTATGCAAGGAGAGTGAGAAAAGATTAAAGGTCAACTCACAGACTTCTGGTTCTATTTCATGTCAAGCTGGCTTGCCATGGGAAAAGGTCTGTTTGGACTTTATTGGTCCTATGGACTTTCTTTCTTCTGAGTATCGCTTTGCCATGGTTCTAGTTGATGTGTTCTCAAGATGGGTCACTGTTGTATTTTTGAGGAATATCACTACCAGTAATGTGATCAAACACTTGAGGTCCATTTTCTTGAAGGAAGGTTTTCCCCATGTGCTAGTTACAGATAATGGTACTCAACTCACTTCTTTGGCCATGCGCAGTTTTCTGTCAGGGTATGGTATCAGGCATGTGTATACCTCACTTTATAACCCTCAAGTGAACGGCATGGTTGAGCGCATGAACAGAGTGGTCAAAGGTACTATTCAATTGGCTGTTCAAGGTGCTTGTGACATTCAAAGATGTGTGGACGATATGATTTGGTCTTATAATACCACTGCCCATAGTGTCACCAATGAAGTTCCATTTGAAAGAATGCGAGGAAGAGTACCCAAAACCAAACTCACTCCCCAATGGATGTATGAAGAGAGTATGTCATCTTCTCATGTTGTGCATTCTAGTGGTAGTTGTAAAATCGAAGTGGGTGATCTTGTCAAGGTAAAGTTGGGCAGGAGAGAGCAAGGTGTGAACAAATTTTCTGAACCGTTAAAAGTCAAAGAAGTACATAGGTGGCATGTTTTCTTAGAGAATGGGCAGAAATGGAATTTTAGGAGAATTGCTCTTTATTCTAAAAGGGATGTTCGAGCATTTGATGGTAGTCCTGTTGTGCAACAACCTAATCCTATCAAAAGTTGGTCTGGGGTCAAACAGGTACGGGAAACTCGCATTCCAAGGAAATATGGTGATTTTATATTGTATTGATTTTGTTGTTTCACGTTGCCTCTTTGCAAACATGTACTTGTCATATTGTTCATCACTTATGTTTCTGTACACTTGCTTTATGATTTGCATTGTTTTTATTGATCTTTCATTGTTTAGTTCTTTTGTTTCCTGTAAGAGAAGATGTGTTATGTTCTTATCTTTCTCTTGTCTCTGTGCTTCTGTTGCGCGAGACTGACCGGTCGGACTTGGAACACCACTGTGTTCTATGTGGTCCGGTCATTCTCGGAGTGGCGGTTGCTGGAGGCAGGAGTCTGGGAACCCTGTTCTTGGAGAAGCGTAAATAAACTTACTTCGTGGGACTGCTTCATGTCCAGTCTCTTTCTTGAACACTAACCATTGTTAAAGTTTTTTGGGGGGGGCAAATTCTAAATTGCACATGTTTTCTTCAAGGACTGCTTCTGAAATGTGGCTACTTTTTGTACAATTCTAACTGTTTCTAGGGATATCGATAGCAGAGTGCAAACTTTCCATCATCAATTTACTAACCAGGATTACATATTTGTATGGAGAATTTGTTGCATGCTCTTTTCTGCTGGTCATTTGCCTGTTTGCTCCATACTGGCATATTCTATAGGTTCAGGCAGGGAAATAAAAAAGACACACATGAGAAGCAGAGATACGGCTTTCACCCTCTTTAAACAGAAAGATGGTGGTATGATGGTAAGCCTGTTGTATAAAAACAAAAGTAAAAAGACAACAAGGATGGGCACTGTAACAGCATGGCGAACCACAGATTAAGATATCTCATCTGGAGTGAAGGCCACCACTGTTAAGCAACTCCAGAATGCCTTTCTTCCTCAACAATGCAGAAATGTTCTAGAGAAGAGTAGCACTTAAAAATAAGGGTACTTATGGTGGGTGTTGGAAAGGGTATAACCTCGAACATATATATTAACAAAAAATAGGCTGGGAATTCGCTGCAAGAAGGCCACTGGTGTATTGTGTGTGTTGGTGAAAAGTCCTACAGCATCAGGGGTGTGGAATTTTATGAAGTAGTTACTTGCACAAGGGACTAGATGCTTCAGAAACATAGCAATCTGGTAAACAAATAAAATCCACTTGCCCATTTGGTGCCATGCAATGAACTGAAAAATTATAGCAGCATTCTCATTTTATCACAGTTATCATAATGGCCTTTCTGATTTTCCCAGTGCTGATATTAAATCAGGGTTTGGATTTTAGCAAGGCTCTGATCATAACCCTTTCTGATTTATAAATGGCCCCAAACATACCACTGACACATTTACCGCAGAATTTCATACATTCACAGTATGTGCATATGCAAAGGTTCTGTTTATGGATGGGCTCAGTTTACACTGGCTTTTCTGATCATGTTTGGGAGTAGGCTCTGTTTACACTAGCTTCCGGGTCACAGAAGGGCTCTGAATATGCCAGCACTTTGATTATGCCAGAGTTCTGATTATAGCAGAGTTGAGGGCATATAATTTCTCTCTTTCTACTTTAGTGTCTGAGGAAGTGTCTTGTCAATTGCTCTGGCAAATTTACTTTTAAACATTTACTCAGTTGTTGGGTTTCACCTGCACAGTGCTTGTGAAATCTATTGTAATGAAGAAAGAAATATTCTTTAAAAGGGCTTAAAGCCCATCCATTACTTACCTTTACTTACTAGGGTTGGCTCCTATGTCACTCTTGTTTCTTTGCTTTCTATTGGTCAGCTGCTCTTCCTGGGCTTCAGTGTCTTCTTCCATGTCGTGGAGTTTGACCAAGTACTGCTTCCTGTGGCCAGTGTCCTTTCACTAGCTGCAGGCTCCTGCAGGTATCTTTCTTTGACTTTTCCACATGCACTTTTTTTTTTGATAATCAACTATTGGATTTTGAACAATAACATGATGGTTCATATCATAGTAACGTACGGTACAGTCCATACATATCATATGGTGATCAGATTTATTTTTTATTTATTTGCAAAGTTTTATATAGCGCTGGCTAGACCCGGAGGTATCAGAGCGCTTTACATGAGGATCAGCGAGTTACAGATAACATAATTACATAGCCAAGTATAGACATAGGAGAAAAACATGAGATTACACAATAATGTGAGTTATTAGCGCGTACACACGTCTTATGGGGAGTGAAAGGTAGAGGGGGAATGGTAAACGGGGGTAAGGAATGAAGGTAGGAAACACAACGGGGAGGCGAGGAAAACGGTGTCCGATGTCCGGCTGGGTAGGTGATGGCCAAGGGGTGAACCAGAGCCAAACTCCTATATAGCTGCATAGGACAGCTCCATCGGGCATCGGCCAAGGTAGCTCGGGCACCGCTGTAGGTACAGGCAGTTATGGTTTCTGCCCAGGGGGCGTCGTCATAGTTCCATCGAGAGCACCGGTCACAGTGTTGCTGGGAAGCGCCGTCCGCCTCAACCTCCAGTATGCGCGCCCAGGTCAAGAGTGGTGAGAGGAGAGGTGGAAGGGACAGTTCCAAAGTCCGCAGATCTTACCCCATTCCCAGCAGCAGTAGAGAGTGTTGGGCATTTGAGCAGGATCCCAGTGGTAGGGGGACCCTGGGCGCCTCAGGGTCAAATAGTGATGCCGCTACCTGGAAAGGGGTAGGCCGCCGTTAAAGCTTCCTTGCCTCCACCAGGAAACGGGGTCTCAGAGCTCCCAGAGGTCGAAGGGGGAGATCGCTGGCGGCGGCATAGGAAAAGTTCCCTGGTGGAGGATGGTATGGGGTCATCTCGCTCAGAGGGGTTTTTTGCATGCAGAGGAACGGTGCGCAGCTGCAGCGAATGTCAACGTACCTCCCAGCCACAGGCTCAGTCCCCGATGTAGGCCCGGTTTCGGGGGACGTCGCAGGTCGGGCCCGCGGGCCCCTCCTCCTCCAGCCGCACCAGACCCTCAGGAGCGACGCAGGTAAACGAGATTCACGATGCAGAGTTGTCTCCCCAGGGGGCCAGCCGTCAAGTCAACGTTTCGAGATGCGGGCCGTGGGGAGGGGGGTCAAATGCAACATCTGGGTGGGGGGGGCGCTGTCTGATGGTTAAACGGAGGTCGGCGGCATCACGGAGCACTTATTTCGGCCACCGGGCGCGGACTCAACAGCTCCCCGGGCGCCATCTTGGCATATTCACTGGCAGGGAGATCACGGCTCATTTCCCAGCGATGCAAGATCGTAGAGGGGCGATTTTGCGTCTCAGGTGGTCCTCCTGCCATCCGTTTGCAGAATCGTTGTTCTGGGTGGGAGCAAAGCGCTGTCTGATGGTTAAACGGAGGTTGGCGGCATCACAGAGCACTTCTTTCGGCCACCGGGCGCGGACTCGTAGCTCCCCGGGCGCCATCTTGGCATATTCAATGGCAGGGACATCAACACTCATTTCTCTACGATGCTAGATCGTAGAAGGGCGATTTTGAGTCTCAGGTGAACCGCCTGCCTTCCGGTTGCGGAATCGTTGTTTTTGGTGGGATTAAAGCGCGGCGGAAACGCCGCTCATGAAGCTGGTGTGCGGGTTCACCACGGAGCTTCAGCTCCGAGCGGACATCTTGGTGACTCCTCCTGATAACAGCCACAGTCTCTTTACAGCATGACAGATGGAAAACCTGATTTGAGGAAACATTAAAGACAAGTGTATATCTCCATCAGCCCACCAGGTCTAGCCATTTACCCCATACTTGATCATATTTGGTCGGACAGCCTCTCGCCTCATATACAGGTTATTCTTGCAGTGCGCACCAATCCAACCTTCTACGCCAGGGTGACACCGTCGAGGGGAGGAGGGGAGGGTACTTTTATTTGGTCTCTGTGTTGTTTGGCCACCATGGTGGCCATACCAAGAAATGCTCTGTCAGCCCGAGAACCCCACTGAGCCCTCCAAGACCCCAAGATAAGGACCAGGGGAGTGAACAGGACTTCCCATCCCAGGACCGCATTGAGCTTGTTCACTACGCCTATCCAATATTTGTGTACAGTGGCACAGGACCAACTCATGTGGTAAACGTCAGCAGTGCTTTCTGCACACCGCGGGCAAACTTGGAGTTGGACGGAAACCAGTGCGATGTAGTCTGACCAGGGTGAGATAGGAGCAGTGGAGGTATCCATCTGCAGTCTCTCACCCCCGCCCTCCTCTTGCGATGTCTGTTTTCTCCCCATACCCCCTCCTCCCATGTCCGTTTAATCACCCCCCCCTCTGTGTCTGTTCTTAATCATTGCCCCTGTCCTCTTCCTGTGTCATTGTTTGATCACTGCCCCCGCCCTTATCCCTTATCCTTAATTCATCTCTCTGCCTTTCTTTTCACACACAAAACCCCTGTGTTTCTTTCCCCCACCCCCCCCCCCACCCTGTTTTAAGACATGTTGCACAGTAGTGTGGGCTGCTGTGCAACATGGCTTAAAGGGAAAAAAGTGCTACGACACAGTTGGCTCTGGCCGTGTAATTGCGCTTTTTATTTTTGGGGTAGCACTCCATGAATGCATGCCATCTCTACCCCTTCCTTTAGTCTTGCTTGCTTTGCAAAGCTCCCACCTACTCCTATGTCTTTGTTTACCAAACGAGCAGACTCTTCCGCAGCCTTCACAAGGCAATGCCCGCAGCTTGGCAGTTTGGGCTGGACTGCTCCCATGAGGAGCAGGGTCAAGACTAACTTGCATGTGGCTGGGTCTGAACTGGGGTGGCGAAGTGAGCAAAAGAATGATGATGGATTTAACCCAGATCTAATAGTGATTGAGGGTGAGTGTCTGAAAAGTTTCAGCGCTCCGTCCATCATTGTATTGCGTTGGCTTTGTTCACCCTAAGTTGGCAGGGTATGCCCCGACTGGGTCACTTGCTCAATTTACCACTGGATTCAGGCTATCCTGGCTGATGAGGGGTTTTACCCCGAAACCAGTCCTAGGATGCTTGTTTCCGGTCCAGGGAGGACCTGGCTTGACTGTTCAGGCTGGACTGTTCCCATGAGGGGCTGGGTCTGAACTGGGGTGGCGAAGTGAGCTAAAGAACGATGATGGATTTAACCCATTAAACCAATTTTTCTCAAATTTTCCTACCCTGAAAAAGGTCAGAAATTTACTCCTGACAAGGGTGGTGTAAAAATGTTTTCTAGGGTGGGAAGTGAGTTTCTCCACAGGCATGGGGAGGGGCAATAATATCCTTTGAGAGACGAGCATTGGCAAAGCCAGTAGGTTTCGCCTGTGCCAAGAGCTCATTGGCTTTGTCCATGTGTTTTAACAATGTTGTACAGCAGCACGGTTAAAAATAAAGAAAAAAAACACGATACATTCAGTGTTGGCCGCGTCATAGTGCTTTTTTCCCTTTACTTTCAGCAATGCGGCTGTGCAACATGCCTAAACAAAACATTGACGAAGACAAAACCTCTCGCATAGGTGCGACCTATTGGCTTGGCCAATACACTTGTTCATTTAGACTTTGGTGCTTGTATTGAAAAGAAAATTACGTTTTGCGCATTATCTGTTAAGACCCATAAATACTGCAAATATAGTTTACTTCATATCTTTAACGAATATTCTTTAACCAGAAATTTCCCTATGTTAAAAATCTAATTTTTTAGCATAATCTCCTTTATAAACAAATGATGCATTGTGTGTTTTTGCAATTGTTTTACAAATGGTTTACATCTTTTTTGCTCTGCCCAAAAGCAAATTTGTGTTCTATAGAATAGAGTAAGCTCCGTTTGAGGATATGTGTAGTTCGGAAAAAACATGCCTGTGTTGTCTGCACAGCTGTACCAATCCTCTCCACCCCTGCAAGAACAGAGTCCAGTTTGTCGCCAATAGATAGCTGTGGAGCTGCTCCATCCAAGGAACCAGCACCACTCAGCAGCCTGTCGTGAGCAGCGGAGGGCCTCGAAAAGACGCACCCTGTGTAACTGTTTGTGGGCGACCCATTTCAGTGCACCCCAGCAGCCAATCTAATGCAACACCGTGCCACCACTTTGGCCTGCTTGACAGTACCAGGCAAAGTGAGGGATATGGCAGCCCGAGCAGCCCCAAGGCTCCAGGAGCGCAGCAGTAGTTATTGCGCACAGATACCAGACATGGGGCAATGAAGTACCTGTTGGTGCAGGTTGTGTGGTGTCTGTCGCTGAGGGAGCTCCAAGCGGACACTTCAGACCTGATGCAGCAGTTGACAGTACATTTATTGAGGAGAGGGCCCGCTTACCTGAGCCGACCAAGTCCCTTAGGCATGGTAGCATGGGCAGCCCCGTCGGTGTAGAGTAGAACAGGCCATTCGGTAGACTGCACAGGGAATATCCGGGGTAGGAATAGCCACTCACAATGTCATGTTCTATCACAGTTCAGAAAAGATTCCAGCGTCCGCCATGGGCAGCTTGCAAGCTTGTATGCATCAAAGATCAAGATTGGCGGCCAACGGGCGACCGCATATCGGGCCCAGTCGGGTACATAGGAGGGGCTGTAGGCTCACAATAATGCGGCATCCAGTTCTGCAAAGGCCAGCGTGCCTCTTCGGGATTGCCCCACCTGCCCCCTCCTCAGGACACCGAATCCCGCCTCCAGCAGTGTCAGTCCCCTTGAGGGACCTGGCCATCCACGGGCATGTGGAAACATGCTCAGCCATTCTCGCTGCAGGCTAATCTGTGCACAGGCAATGGCAGCACTCCACAGCGGGGCAAGCTTGTCCTGCAGTGGCCCAATCAGCAGGGGGCCCTTCAAAGAAGCCACAGGAGGCAGCGCTTCAGCCCTCCAGACACCCTGTGTACTGCCTCCTGCGGCCGAACTCCTATCTGCTGCTGCGGGGGCCAGGCGATTATCTACTCTCTGCGCAGCGGCGAGCCGCACAGCCCCTAATTATCTCCCAGCCACACCGCTCAGATCACCAGGCCTCACCAGGGCAGACAGGCACGCTGTAACCCCAGTGCTCCTCAGTCCACAACGTCCTGGACCCGCACCGGACAGATGGCAGGAGATTCCTGCAGTCCCATCCCCCGCCGCTCCTTACCTTCACCTGGTGTCCACACCTTGTGGGCCACAGTCTCAGTCCCAGGCCTTCGCGATTGTTCGCCACAGTGCCGCTTCTTCGCCTCCCACAGCAGCAGTCTCGCCTGTGATGACAGTAGAACAGACGAGGAATGTGGGAAAAGAGGTTTGACCGATAATTGCAGGTTCCCGGCAGGATAATCAGGGTGAGCAGCTGAGCTTGCTCAAATACACGTCCACCCTTATGGCTGCTCAAGCTACGCCCATTGTCCACTCGCCTGATGGGGCCATTTTCCTACTTGCTGCTGCCTTTTTGCCCTGGTCTGTTGGGATGCCTTCTCATACTGCCTTATAGTGAGCGCCCTGCAGACCAGACCGCACACAAGGGATACCACGTTCTATGTATTACAGGCTGGGCACCCCCACATGCACTGTCATATTGCTACAGAGGAGTGAAGCTTGTCTGGGTCGCGGATTGGCCTCCTTGGTCCCGGGGATTAGGTGTCACCCACGTCTGTCGGCACCATCACATACACTACTTGCTGGGAGACTGCTGCCATCAATTGACATTGTACCTGGGTCTGGCCCTCGATACCATCATCAGTGGAACTGGAAGAAACACTGTTGCGCCTGTTTACTACAGTGGTACGGGGGAGAGTGACCCAAAGCAGCTCAAACTGTCTTTTGAGAGATCGAAGGCTGTTGTGGAGCAGAGGCCACATTCCATTTAGAAGGTGGTGCGAGAGGAGGGCCTGCAGTTGACCAGACAGCTGGAATGGATGCAATCATGTCTGTTCTCAGGGCGGGCTTTCGTGCCGTAGACGCCCGCTTTGACACTATCTCAAACCACCTGGACCAAATGGGTGAGTGCCTGGACAGACCAGATGAGCTGATTGTGGGAGCAGAGGAGCGCACATCAGGGCTGGAAGATACTACCACCATGGTTGTGAAGTGGCTGGAGAAGCTGGAGATGCGGCTAAAGGCAGTGGCCATCAAAAATGAAGATCTAGAGGCCAGGGGATGTCTCAATAATATCTGTATTTTGTGTTTTGCAGAGATAAAGAACATGGGATGTCTCAACCTCTTTTTGAGGGGCTGCTCTCTGACCTGCTGAGAAGGCAGGACTTTACTGCTACATTTGTGGTGGAGCATGCACACAGGTCCCTCAGGCCCCTCACCACGGCTGATCGTTGCCCCACTCCTCAATTTTTATGGACCGAGATGTAGCGCTTTAGAGTAGTATAGTACAGAGTTCAGGCTCTTGCTGGGCTCTTGGATGTGTAGGGTGATGTCATCCGCATTAAGAGAGATGAGGATGTGCCGACTCGTATAGCCAAGTGCATCCTGAGCTACAAGCAAGATTACCAGCACTGATCACCTCAGCGCATCAGGCACGGTTGCCAGCAGTAATGCAAAAAACGCTTTGTCAATGAGGAATGCCTCTATTTGGGTAATATAAAACAGTCATGGAAGCTATGCCCCTAGCATCAAGTTAATAATATTAGTAATAAGTCTTCACAGCGCTGCATGATACTTCACTCAAATCTCCGCGTTATATATATTTTGGAAATTCAATCATTCTTCTTCAAATATCAGCTTATGAGTTCTGAAAATATACACATTCTCATCTTCAATACACACTTTTCAGTTTTGATATACATATATTAATCCAGCCAAGGAAAAGCTTCTAATTTAGTATGCTGGACTGCACTCAAGAGAGCTACTTACAGGTAGGTAGCTGGAGAGCTACCAGTAGCTCACGAGCTACTCGTTGAAGAAGCCTGTTCTAAATTTACAATCATTTAAAATGGGTGATGCCGAGAATATATGTTAACTTAAATTAAAATGCAGTCCAGTCCTTTCAAAACTATATTCACAGATTCTGGACTCTTTCCATTTATTTGAAATGGAAGTGTACCGCATCTGTTACTGTGATGTATCCTTGACTTCTCTCACAATTGGTGGCAAGACTGCATAAAATGTGGCCATACAGTGGAAGGACCTTGTGGTAAGCTTCTACAGAGACTTGTCAAACATACCTTGAAGATATTTTGTCAGTCCCAATAGAGGATGGGAATGTTTGAGAAACTAATGTGGTCTATCATTCATAAGCAATTTTGTGAACTCAAGGGCTGCAAAAAGGCGATAGAATCTTATTTTGAGGCAGTTTTATATCTTCTTTTTAAGAAAACTAGATGTTTAGAGTCGAGTATAGTTTGAGGAATAGTTTTCAAATACTATATTGCATGTGGAATTATGGTAGTTGGGCTTATTAGAAATGAAAAAATCTTTTCGGAATTCTTTTTTTTGTTCCATTAATGATTGAGCTCTAGTTTTGTATATGTGGATATTTACATTGATATATGCATACAAATGTAATGCAAAGCAGTAATGGTTGAAGAAGGCTATAAATTCATGGAAGAAAGCCTGAGGATAGCATGTGGTTCTATTTAGCATGTCAGCGTGTGCATAGAGGCATGCAGATAAGCTGCACACTGCCAAGGAGCATAAAGTCAGAATTGCATGTTAAAAGCAGAATAGGATTTCAAATTCAAATTATCTTTATTAGCACGAAGAGCTATACCACTGTTGCCAACTTTAATACTGTTTTCACTTTTTTGCCAAAAAAGTCAATGTGTGACGACAATATTTTGGACTCCAGATTCAAATTACCGGATTGATTGGGGAAATTGATTTAAGGATCAACACCATAGTGCCCCTTGAAAATGCCCTCTAGTCTTTGAAATTGTCTCCATGAACTTTGAAATTGCATTCGCAAGACTTTAAAACTTCCACAAAAACCAGGAAATGGCACTGTGCTCTTACCGTGATACTGTTAATAATAGTCAAGTGTTCGCAGTGTGAATATGTTGTTTTCTCAGGCTTGAACTATTTCTGAAATTAAAAATGCTTAACTTAATGTCAGCCACTGCTAATTATTCAATGCCACATCGCAGTCTTTTGATTTTAGCTTTTTTGCCCACCATACCACCTCCGATTAGAGCCAGCATATGCAAAACAGCCTTGGTCCCCTGCTCCTACAGGAGCAGATCAGCCGAACTGCTAAGTCAAGTTTGCTCTGAATGCGAACACAGGCAACCCAAAATCGGTTTCGCCCTACTTCAGTCGGTGCAGCTTGGTTCCAGTGGTACAATGAGCACTAGTCCCAAGTTTGGGTTTGGCTGTTTCACTTGGGGCGTCATAATGAAAAATATCAACAACAAAAATAGAAAAAAGTGAGGCAATTTCATATTTCTGCAATTATAGTGTTGATGAAAGTGTATCTTCTTTTTAAAAACATTCCGTTGTATGAGTTGACAGTGACATGTCCGCATTCAGACCTCGTGTCTAAGGTTGATCAATGTTTTTTGCACCATCTGTTTGGTATTAAGGACGAGTCCCGAAAGCCTTAGATTAAGGAAAGCACCCTGATAATTGACCTCAACATCTCGATTCTCGAGTATTTTTTTGGGGATAGAATTCATGATTTTTTTGGCAGTTACTTTTTAATAGTAATTTTTTCCGAAATGTTGGTGTTCTAGAGAATAATTGTTTTTGGCTTTAGAAAAATCAGTTTTGCTAGAACAAAGGATGATGATTTAATCGTTGGCTAAGCAAAATGGAAACCCTGGATTCTATATGTGATGATCTAGCTATTCACCATGGAATAGGCCACTGAGGCTGAATATCCTTCATGGATATTTTGCCAGAACCTACGCTACACTCAGCTCGGGTAAATGGGAAAGACCTCTCAGGACCTAAAATTGATAATTGCCCTAGTTGAAGATCTCCATCACCCGACAAATAAGCTCCTCACAACCTCAGGAGAAGCCAACAAAGGAGCAATCAAAAACAGAGCAAAGTCAAACAGAAGAGGACCAGAAAGGGATCTTTCTTCCAAAACAGCCAGGAGCCATTGGGTTAATAAGAAATGACTAAAGGATCGACTAGAAAATAGATTCAAACCTTCCCAAGACTTAGATACTTTTGAAACCGACTTCCACAATGTTCAAAGGAAAAGCAAAAAATAAACAAATTGTTAACCACAAATTTGACAAGGGACAGAGAGTACCTCATTAGAAACACATCAGCAAAAAATGTTGCCTTGAGAATTAGGCAACATGTTTTTGTCATCAAAAACACTTCAAATCTCAGTGCTGGTTTTAGTGCTAAAGCAGACTGCATTCAGTGTTTCAACACGCTCGCAAAGAGAAATGTATTCAAAAGAATGTATTATGTTACCTTCAAAGATACTACGTCTTAACATTATAGAGGCTTTAAAAAGGAAGTACTGAATTAAGGTACCAGGTGCAACAAGACCTCTGATGTGGTATACTATACCCCATGAGGCATCTTTACTTAATGTGGTGGTCAACCTGGAATTATAGAAAATACTACTCCAACATGACCAGCTACCTTATTTGCTTTGCCAGTGTTGGAGCAATTTTATCAACAATCATTCGCAAAGTGCGACCGGTTGACTTTGCCAGTGTATGTTCAGGTTGGTATCAGTCTTGGAAATATATGAAAAACTTCTCCTCTAAAAAGCAGAAAATAGGTACATTTTCTACTTTTGGGAAGGGAACACACCAGTTCTCCCGGGGCTGAAGAGCAAAGGGTTTCTTCATAGGAATATATTTTCCTGTGAAGGAGAATATAAAATAAAAATAAATGTGTAACATGCACATTTTTACCTGGAACAATCTAGCAGTTTGGTCAGCATGCAGACACTATCCAGATTATCCTGCATATGCCATAGTTTCTTTGCGAATTCCTGATAAGTCAGCAACCGTTGCAAATCACAGAGATATATCTGTATTGTGTTAATTTCCAACTTTTCTACAAAAAGTTTCTGAATCTGGACCTGTATTATCAGCACACTTTATATTTTTTTAAACATCTTTTTATTGAGTTTACAGCAAGCAATAATGAAACAGTACACCACAAGATGTAATTCATACATTTGAGGAGAAACTAATGGTAGTCATGCCTTCGATGGTCACACCCCCGCCTCCCAGTTCTCCCCCCACCCCCTACGCACCAGGGGTGTTACATCAGGGAATGATGTCTGCAGTAGTAGCTGCAATGGGGGCGGCACAGGGGCTACCTCTGTAGACATTCCACTTGCCCCATACCCTATCCCGTTTTCTGGGGCAGCCCCTGCTTTCACAAACCTCTTTCTCGACTACCATGCACCAATCCATGTACTTTTCCAGTCATTTAGGAGTGGTGCAGACATTGCCCCCCACAGGCGTGCTATGTTATGTTTGGCATTACCATGCCCAGGGTCCTCCAAGTCTGTCCATGCGATTTAGGCCCGTTGCATCCTACTCATTGAGGAGACACCATTTGGCGGAGATTGGCATGTCACTGTTACATACGCCATTCATGCACTCCACCATTGATTCCCAGAAGACCTGCACCACTAGCTAAAACAAGCTGTCAGGTGTTTAATTACGCCGACGACACCCAGCTAATTGTGCGTATTGACAACGCTCCCGCCGCTCGGTAATGTCCAGAACATCCTCCGTTTCACCATGAACTGGATGACCTCTAACTCCCTAAAGGTAAATCCAGACAAAACAGAAGTACTGGCTGTGACCACAGGGGTTTCGCCCTGGTCCAGTCTTTATTGGCCCCACGAGCTAGGCACCACTCCAATCCCGGTGCCAGCAGTGAAGAGCCTTGGCATAAAGCTGGACACTGGGCTAACCCTAAAAAATCAGGTTTCTGCTGTCGTAGGGAGTTGTATTGGCCTGATGCGGCAGCTCCGGAAACTGGTGACCCCGTTGTCTTTCTCCACCATGCAGACTGTCGTGACGGCACTAATCTTGTCACGCTTGGATTATGGCAATGCAGTCTACATTGGGCTTCCCGATATACTTCTGGGGAAGCTACAAGTGGTCATGAATGATGCGGCAAGGCTAATTTTTAGGTTGCCAAGAAGTGCCCATGCTGCCCCTCTGCTGCAGCAGCTCCACTGGCTTCCCATCAAGCAAAGGATTCAATTCAAGGGGCTGTGCATTGCTCACAAGTCCCAGTTTGGAGAGGCACCCAAATACATCAAAGATCGCCTAAGGCCCTATGTGCCTGGTCGCACCCTTCGGTCATCAGATTCCTGTCTGTTAGCTTGCCCACGCTTTAACAGAACGACCCTAGGGGGCCAGGCATTCTCTGTCACCGTTCCCCAGATTTGGAATAAACTGCCTGACGGTATGCACAAGGAAAGCAGGCTACTACCATTTAGGAGGAG
Source organism: Calotriton arnoldi (assembly GCA_963921515.1). Lineage (NCBI taxonomy): Eukaryota > Metazoa > Chordata > Amphibia > Caudata > Salamandridae > Calotriton > Calotriton arnoldi. The sequence continues at coordinate 1,033,112 of CAWUFW010002244.1, read as the reverse complement.
ACTTAAAACCCTTCTGTTTACAGAGGCGTTTAGTTAAGCTCACTCTGATGCGGGTCGTGGATAGCTGCACATGGGGATACTGGACCTCTGATTCATGTTGCAGCGCTTAGAGACCTTCTGGTGATAGGCGCTCTATAAATGAACTCTAACATAACATAACAAGACCTGCACCGCTGGACAACCCCAAATTATGTGGAAGAAGGTCTCTTCCTGGCCAAACTGCCTTCGACTGCTAGAATCAGACACTCTGCCCACTTTGGCCATCATGTTGCAAGAGGGATAAGATCTGTGAAATACTTTAACCTGCACCAGCCAGAACCCTGCCCTGATGGCCACCTCCCTGGGGGATGCCAAGGCTGCCTACCATTCATCATCTGCTAGGCCTTCCAGGTTGTAATCCCAGAGGTCCAGCAGGTGAAGAAGTGTGTCTGCTGAGTTATTAATCAACTTCCTGTATGTAAGGGAGATTGCCTTGCGGGTCATATGATCGTCGAGTAATCTATCCTCCAGGTGCGACTATTCAGGGAGCTCGGGCCCTCGGGAAATCACCGATTGGAGAGTGTGGCATATCTGGAGGTTCCGGTTAGTTCTCTGAGGGCGCCAGCTCATAATCCCTCTGCAGATCAGAGAATGTGATCACCCCACCCTAGGCCCAAAGGTCCCTCACTCTAAAGAGACTTATGTGATCCCTTTTGTTTAGGCCGGATCGCGTCCCTAGAGTGCCCAACCACTGTGAGTCCCCCCCGCCCCCCCTGCCCAGCGTTCTGAGTGTTGTGTGCCAGATCTGGACCGTGACTGCTGTGGGTCCTTGGAGAGTCATGTGCCTCGGGTTGGTGTAGAGGGCTCGCAAATATCCTACCGGGCGCAGAACGAAGCTGTCCATACGGAGCGCTGGTTCACCTTCGGGGTGGTGAACCCTTTGGGTGATGACCGCCAGTTGTGCCGCCTAGTAGTATTTTTGAATGTTTGGCAAGGCTATCTCCCCCATCACGCCAAACCCATTTGAATTTGGCCAAAGCTATTCGCGCAGGTTCTGCATCCCGAAGCGGTGGTCGGATTTCACTCTATATGGCCCTAAAATAAACTGTAGGGACTGGGAACTGCCTATTATGCAGCACGTAGAGGAAGCGTGGCAAGGCCATCATTTTGAACAGCGCCACTCTCCCGAGCAATGAGAGTGGTAATGATCTCCAGTGGTGGAAGTCGTTTTTAAGTCTCATCAGACGGGTCTGGAGATTTCGGGCGTTAAACAGGTCAGGGACTGGGATGACGTATAGGCCTAGTTAACGGAACTTGTCTGTTTCTATTCGGGCCTCACACTCCGACCGTATAGGACATATGTGGTGGATTTGGACCAGTTGATTGTGTACCTTGAATATTTGCCAAAGTTAGTAAAAATGTTCAATATTCTTTGAAGGAAGAATTGCGGGTCCGTGATGTACAGCAGGACATCATGGGTGTAAAGAGACATCTTGTCTTCCGATTGCTCTGTCCAGCGCAGGTCACGTATCAGGGGATCTGTTCAAACCCAGGCCGTCAGCGGTTCAAGCATCAGGGCAAAAAGGAGTGGCGAGAGCGAGCAGCCCTGCCTAATTCAGCGCTGGAGGGGGAACACTCGGGATGCCCTCCCATTGACTATGACTTGGGCTAGGGGCTCGGTGTAAAGAAGCAGCAGCAGCCAGGCCAAAAACTAGGGGCCGAAGCCCATGTGCTCCAGTACTGCAAAAAGGTATGGCCATTTGACCGTATCGAAGGCCATGCAGGTGTCTAGGGAGAGAACTACAGCGTCTTCATTAACTCCAACAGCTCGACCCAGCACCCCATGAAGCCGCCACAAGTTGAGGGCCGTGTTTGCAGCCAGGCATAAAGCCTGATTGATCGGGGTGTACAAGTTTAGAGACATTTTGAATAAACCGCGAAGCCAGAAGCTTCGTAAGTATCTTGACTTCCGTGTTTAGAAGCGATATTGGTTGGTATGAGGCACAACTCTCTGGTGGCTTACCCTCTTTATGAAGGACCTCTATCGAAGCCAATCGCTGGTCTCTGGGAAAAGTACCCTGCTGCCTGCTCTCCCTGTACATCTTTAAAAGATACAGTGCTATAGTGGTTGCTGTGAGTTCATAGAGCTCTATCGGTAGGCCATTAGGGCCCCATTGCTTTGCCAGATCGTAAGCCCCATTTCGCTTGAGCAACCTCATCTTATCAGCGCACTCTTAAAATGTGAAAAAAATAAGGTTCTTTTTAATTATTGATTTATTTTTGGTATTTTTATTATTCAGACCTAGCCGCAATGGAGCTCTTTACAAATAACTAGAAAAATACATTAAAGAAGCTAAGAGTAAGGTAGAATAATATACACAAGGTAAAAGCTTACAGGAGGGGTAAAGAAAAGTTGTTAATGATAGAACAGGGCATCATTAGGAATAGGCTTTGAATAGGTGGGTCTTTAGATTTCCTTTAAGCGAAGTATGTTTTTATTGAGTCTTGGATCCTCTGGTAAAGCTTTAGAGACCGGAATTCCTCTGAACAGCTGGAAAGAATACGTTTGTAACAGGTAATTGCCTCTAAATGATTGAATGAGGATGTCAGTATCTGTATATTATGTGATATCCTGCCCTCATGATTGTACTCAACATATGTACTGTTACTTAACTCTCAAAAACTATAAGCATACTCCAATTGCGCATTGTTCTTTTGTGAATTCTAGGTAAATACTGTGGTCATGTGCTTCACCTTGAAAACTTGATTGAGTCCAAAAGCCATGCGGTTACAGTGCAATTTATGAGTGGAACTCACATTTCAGGTCGTGGCTTTCTTGCCTCCTACTCAACCACAAAAAATACAGGTAGCATTTTGCAATGTTTTTCTTATTCTTCAGAATTAATAGTTCAATGTAGCCTTCCCCCAGTCCCTTATGCTTGATGATTTAAATTAAATGTGAATGCTGTTGCAGGTTTGCTTAAATATCACATCCTTTATGGCTGGCAATTCTGTTTCTCCAGTTTCGAAAAACTAACCTTTGGTGACTGGAAACTGTGTCGTAGCAGGTTATAAGAACTCTGTTAGACAGATATGCTAGAGTGTGATTGTTTGTAGCACAATAACAGACCAGAAGGGGAAGTTAGAGTGACTGCGCCAAGCCCTTGGGCCAGTATTTAATGTATTTATAAATGACCAAGAGAAGAGAATCCTTAGCTTTGTTGTAAGATGTAATGTCCAGTCCAGCCATTTTCACCTTGGGGCACTATTGATATGAAAACTAACTTAGTCTGCAATAAAGAGTGATCACTTAATCCAAATGAGGCAAGTATCATGCTACTTTCTAGAAACTTCATAAGGATTGATCATATAATCAATAGTTGAAGGATTATTTGGGCTGCTTTTGTTGTTCCTAACAGGAATGTCCCTGCTGACTCTGCCATTGAGTATTCAACTTCTTATTTCCATCAGTGCACCGAAAAGTACTTTCCCTCTTGCATCTATGTTTTTGCTCAGAATTTTTATTTTGGGACTATTCAACACATTTTCATGCTCAGTGTCGCTTAAGTTACAGATTATGAGAGGTCTTTTCATTGTGATCTCCCATGATAATTATATTGGTTATTTTTTTGTTCCCAAGAAATGTCTACTTTCCTGCAACACTCCCGTGAGTAACTAATTGTTCCGAGCACTGGGGGGATTAACAAATTAAAAGCATTAGTTCAGATGAAACCTAACATTCCTTCCCCAATTTAAACAAAATGACACTGTGCAAATTAATGCTAACAAACGAAAGTTTCATGTGACCACGAATAGTCCTTTCCTATCAGTGGCACCAAGCCATCTCTTACATGATCGTTTGTGGATTTAAAAGTTGCTATTAAAATAACAATATGGCCACATTTCTTGTAATCACTTTTGAATTTTGCTGGTTAAGATTTTCCAAGTTATCTTGAACGATGGCCATGCTTGCAACATTCCAACTAGTAGTGTCTACATAATTGCTAAATGAAATTAGAATAAATCAAATTTCTAACACAGGTTGGAGCTATGACCAGGAAACTGACAGGTTTTGCATATGACTACGTGGAACTGATAGTTTATTCTCTACTCTGTTAATTCCATCAAAACTCTCCATCGCTGTTTTGCCTTAGTCAATATAGATTCTGAGAGTGAATTTCCAAACTTAGGACCATGGACCAAGAGGAACATCTGAGTCCAAAACATTCAACCTATCTATGTTGCTTGCATCAGGAAAATGAAGAATTACATTAAAGCCCTTCATTCTGAAATGGTCTAGGTTACGGTTTGAATTTACTGATATAAATTTAGCGCACAACACTGGAAAATTCAAGCAAATGTTAATCTTTAAATTGCTGGTTTATCTTTGTGCTTCCTGTGGTCATTTGACAATATTGGAGTAATTTCCTATTGGAAAGATCTATTCATTGGGACTTCTAAACAACACTTCTCTGGAAACAAGTCTATGAAGACTATATACAATGTCTACTCATTTCTAGCAGCTGGAGAATAGGAAAGTAGAACACACTTTCCACAGAATGATCTATAGTTAAGTTGGATGTAGATTTTCATAATCCACAGAATTTGACATTTTTGAGTAATGAAAGCTGCCTGGTTTGTAGTTGTTTCTTGCCCCATGATGTTACCAAAGGTTGTACCTGGAAGGAGGAACCAGGACCTTTTAAAGAAATTCTTATTTTCAATGGTCGTCTTATATCAATCTTCTACTTAACAAGAATCAATTAGGCTCTCTCAAACTCAGGGTATGGGTTAAGATTTTCAACCTGTATGTTTGTGGGTAGCACTAACCCATCATCATTTATGAGTTTAAGCTTTGATTCCTTAAAACATTTCTTCAGATAATTTATAGGCATCTTCACTCCCCTGCTTTGGATTTGTTTGTTTTATTTTTAGTTTATTTTGGTATTTCTGCCTTTCAGAGATTTTCTGTTCCAAACTGGAGACAAACTGGAGACAAACTGGAGACATTCACATGGGAAATAACCCCCTTCTGGGCGGGATAATCACTGTTCTAATTTCCATAACACCATAACTTAGTGAGCTCCCCTCTGAATTACCACTATTACGGGGTGCAACTTTCAGGATATCCTTTTTAGACGAGATCAACACTATTGCCTTTTGGGAGAGGGGGGAGGGAACGACAAACGGCTGTTTTAATGACTACAAGTGTTTGCAGAATAGTTGTCAACAAATTAGACATATCAATACCACTTAGATATTTCTGAAAAAGTGTAAGAATGGAGCTGAGAACTTAGTGCTGAGCATGCATGGATTCAGATGTTCTTGTTCTCTCCCAGAAACGTTATTTAAGGAGAGCCATAGAAGTGCATGTCTGATATCAGAATACTGTTAACTGGATCCTCTTTTTGAATTAAGAATGATTGTATATGATGGAAACTTTATATTGATATGAGGTAAAGTGAAATATTCATTAATCTACTAACCGGAAGGAAACCTCCATGCTTCTGCTTTTCAATGCCGACTGTGAGCTAGAGATCACCTGTTTCACTTTGACATCTTCCCCGAAGGAGTTGGATCATATAGAACAGTCTCTAATATCCCCTCTGGCCCGTGCTTCTGCAGTAGATTTATTTCTAAATAGGACATCATCTGGTGATTCCTCAGCCACTGATGAAGAAGTCACAGTGTGGAATTGCAAAGTTAATTTATGTGGTTGAACTTGAATCTTCTTGGATGATATACCAACACTAATAAATTAGCTAGTGATAAGTGTGTAGCAGCAAGCATACCTGTAGAGTGGTAGCTAGGTGGCTGCTGTGTTCTGTTCTGCTTATTTCTAGAGCTTCCCCTTGGGAAAAGCAGCTTTCAGTTTATTTCTTATTTGTTTCTGCTGATTTATTTAACTGTCCGTGACCCTAATTTCTTTATAAACTTTCAATTGCAGAAAGTTTGTCTCGCATAGTTACTCACCTCTCTTATTTTTAGTGATGAAGCAGAAGCCAGTCTAGGTAGAGTCACCAAGCCGACACACAAAGGAAAACAGTAGGCAGTCTGCTCATGAAGAGAGCGGCTGCAAGTCGCACTGGGCACCACCTTCAATGCTGAATGTGTGTGTGGTCCACCCACGTAGCCTTGCAGCCCATGAACTTTCTACGCTTAGTTTGTAATAAATAAGTGGCAGGGCCTTAAGTATTGCTCAGGAGGCCACTCCAGCTTGCATTTCCAACAGGACTTGCCATCGCTGCCACATGCCTGTGTAAATGCTTCCTACTAAGCATCACACCTCTATGAATGTGACAGTTTGGGCAATTCTTGGTGACCCACAGCTGTAAGATTGACCTGGGCGCACTAGAATTTTGTTAATGTGTATTTCATTGTTAAACTGATGTGCTCAACTCGAAAATAGGTAGCCAGGGCCACCATGTGGTGGACTGTCTTATGTACAGGCCGGTGTCAACAATGAAGTGGCGGTGCCGAGCACTGGCAAACTCCAGTACATATTAAGCACTACTCTCGGCCACCTGGGAAGTCTTGAGTCACGTGGAGGCTCAACAGCAAAGAGTGGCTGCGTAAAGTGGCAAGCTTGCATGCACCAGCACATGAAATGAGCACATCCAGCCACTTCCATGACGTGGTTCCAATGAGAAAGGGAAGGGCTGACTCTGAAGTGTTGAAGTTAGGACAGTAGACGTTGTCGACTGTAATTTTGATCATTCTGTTTTCTTCTCTCCAGATCTCATTACATGTTTGGAAAAAGCAAGTCGGTTTTCAGAGCCTGAGTACAGGTATGAGATTGACTTCCAATTTACTTGAATATAGCAGAACAAAGTCAACGTTTTTGTCTTTGAATTGTAAAGTTACACATGGATGATTTTTTTTAGAACCAAGACCATACGCATAAGTATAAACGAGGGTTTTGGTGAACCAGATAATGTGATAATGCTGAAAATTAAAGTAATAGTAGGTTGAATGGGCTCTGTCCATTTAGACAGTACCACATAGTTTTAGAACACTGTAGAAATGAGGCTAAAGCAAAACAAGTGTTTTACGAGGCATTGGAATACTACGCATCGTAGGTCACCTGTGACTGGCTATCCTTGGTTGTTACAACCAGGATATAAAGAACACTGTTTCGAATTTATAAGTATAAAAAAGCACTCCATGGAAAAAAGTCTACTGGGAACAAACCATGTGAAAACATTTTATTTCATTGTCTGTTAAAATTGTGCGTGATGCAGACTGTAAACTTTTTTTTATTAGACCTATTAAAAAAAAAAAAACTAACCATGTAAAATCAAATTATTTGTCATGCAACAGATTTATTGTTTCGTTGCTGTTAGTTGCCTGGCTTCGGATCATAGTGAATAGCATGGGCTAGTATTTCCCAGGTCAATTATTTGCAATTATAGGCCTTAGATTATTGACTTTCCAAGTCCTCTTTTCTTGAAGATTAGCCAGTGGCTTTCCAGTTGTGCATCCAGCTCTGTAGCAGGCTCGCCAACATGAACTGGTTAATCTTCTACTGTTGATGCTTTAAATCAGACCGGAATCCTTAAGTATTTTGAAAACTTGGCTTGTGGAAGTAATGTGATTAAGAACAACTTGTTTCTGCTGCAAGAAGCTCTTGGTGAATGGCTTGACAAGTAAGACAATTCAGACCACATCACAAGCTTTAACAGCAAGAAATTATTATGGTATTTTAAGAAGGTGGAGTAGTTTGTGGTGATGCTGGTTAGGCTTTACCATGCAATACCCCAAAGATGGTCCTTGGAGTCACAATAATAAATCCTTAGCTGAGTCATTGTAGAGTGGCAAATGGCAGTCAGGCTTTACTAGAGGAGCATGTGTTAAGCCTTTTCAGAGTACCAACATAAATGATAAATAATTTTCACGACTCGAAAGAAATCCAACACCAATTTGTAAAAATAAGGCAGATTTCTATCTTAATTTAAACACCAAAACGAACAGGATCAGATACATATAACCAGAGTTATGAACTTTAGAAGAAAACATAAATCACAGCAATTCATTACTGCAGAACTTTTGCATTGCGGTCAATGGGAAAAACTGATAGTGACAGTTGGTCACTGGCAGGTCGAGCTGCGTGGAACCCATGGAGGGTCAAGGTTGTGCGGGTCCAGGACTAAACCATGACAGTCAGTTCAGTTTTATCTGGCTCAAAGTCCGGGTGCAGAGTTGTCCTGGCTGTCCTTGGTGCTGAAGAGGGAGGCGCACGAAAGCTGGTTTTACTGCTTACACTATGCTGGTGGGGAACAGGGTGCAAAAATTCGATAACGAAGCCACTGTGATGTGGGATGAAGATTTTGCGGCGTTCCCTCGAAATTATTTCGACATCCGGAGGTCCTGGGGAACACTGTAGCCACCTGGAACTTCATGGAGGTCAGGACTATGTTTCCCACAATGAACTGGATCATCTACCTCTGGGTGATCCCTCGAAGGGCCAGATTGCTTGCGATTTTTCGGTTCCGGTATGTTGTTTTTACCTGTGGTTGCTGGGAACAAGTGCCACTAGGCAAGGGGAGTGTGGTGATGCCTTTGGCTCTCAAAGGGGTCCATCTCTCTGGGGGAACCGAGCTTTGGTCCAGGCAAGCCACGTTCGTGCAGTTCCAGGAAAGTTGCAACAGGTACAAAGTATCACAGCTTTGGTTTGTGCAGCTCCTGTTGTCACATACACGGGTCTCTTCTTTTGTCCTTGTTGCAAATCAGATCAGAACTGAGGTTCTGGTGCCAGTGGTAGCCCTTAAATCCTAGATTTAAGGGCGTTAGGGGTGTGGGTGCAAGTGGCCAATGGGCTACTAGCCCCAGCGGCTAATCTGCCCCGGAGGTGACCACATCTGGGGTGTAGGTCACCTTTTCTACCCAGAACCCAGTATTGTACCACTTTTAAAAATAGATGAAGTCTTCTTAGCTGTACAGACCCACCCTAGAGGTGTGGCTAGCTTTCTGGGCGTGTACACCTCCTGAATACCTAATTTTCCGATGAGCCCACTCAAGGTAGCACTTTGATTAACTTTTGCGCTACCGTTTTTTGCCTTACAAGGGTTTTATAATTGAACCTTGGCATGTTGCAGCTACTGGTTTGAGCCAGTTTTATTATTTGCCGTGTACCCTGATTGTACACTGGCCTTTTATGAGGCCCTTGGCCTTTAACCTCCATCGTAAACATTCATCATGTTTTAGTGCCTGGTAACCCTTTGAAACAGTTATGGAGTGTTGGTTTCTATGCTTGTATATGACATGCAATCTAAACGTATGCAAGTGTGGGAAAAGATATACTGGAAATATTGATGAGAGAAAATATTAATTAATCTCTCTCCTGGCATGACATTATACCAACCATAATTTCTTTATCTGTTCGAAAATACAAGCAAGCACCACTTCAAAGCATTGTAGATAGTTTTATCTCGCAAACAAACATTCACAAAACAGACATAACATGTATACTACAAAAATAGAAAACTTATCAAATAACATCAAATAATACTCAGTTTCTCTTCTGACCAGATTTGTCAATTTGGCTGCAGAAATTCATTAAGCAAAGCAGTCCAAAAAGGAGATAGTCACATACAGGAATACACAAAGGGCGAAACAATAATAGGCCCCTTAATCAATCATAGAGTGTATTCTCAATCGATGTATCATTGCTTAATTTGATTTGCCGGGCTTCTCCAATCCAGAACATCTGTCGACGCATTTCGGCCCATTCATTCGATGGGTGAATGTTTGTTTGAGAGGTAAAACTATCTACAATGCTTTGAAGTGGTGCTTGCTTGTATTTTCGAACGGATAAAGAAATTATGGTTGTTATAATGTCATGCCAGGAGAGAGAATAATTATTTTTTTCTCTCATTAATATTTTCAGTATATCTTTTCTCACACTTGCAAATGTTTAGATTGTGTTTTATGCCTAGCTTGTGGTGGGATCACGTGGGCAAACCCCTAGATGGTGATACTATATATGATCTGCAACAGACCAGAATCCCACTCACATGTTCTTGAGCTAGCTATAATTAGTACACTATATATCCCTTTTGGACGTTACTTTATCAGTCCTGTCTTGCGCAGCTTTGCCTATACGCCCTAATTTTGGTCATTCTCCCTCTTAATGACAAGCTCTTCATGACAAGTTCCTTTTATCTTGACCACCATCACACTGAGGTGGTCGCTTTATGTAATGTGCTAACAGACATATATGTTCTTTTGTGTTTTATCTTCTTTCTGATTTTGGGCATGCCAGCGAGATGTCCACCTCTATGAACTGTTGAAATGCTGTTTCCTGTACGGCAGCCCCCTGAATGTTTCAGTACCTGAGAGCCTTATCTTTTACCCTCTGCTCTCTCCTATATCCCCGCAATAGGAGAGACTGAACCCTGAGGCCCACACCAAGGCCCCTAAGTTGCGACACCACACCCAAAGACTGTGGGTAAGACTTTTGGTTTTGTATAAACGCCTGGTCTTGATTATGTACACTCTGTGTACCAGGGTGTTCAAAATTCACCTTAACTTTGGTGAATTCTGTAGGAGCGCAAAGATTGTTTAATTTTTCACTCACTTTACAGTGGTATTTGATATCCATCATTAACTTGGGTAGTCGGTGGCACAATGTGACAGGTGCCACTGATTTCTGAACTATAACCTAGCTGTTTTTCATTCCCCCACAGGTTGATTGAGAGTGGATCCTCTCTAAATCTGACAGTGGACCACTGATTGGTTTTGTATTTTCTTTGTATGAGCACGCTTTTCGAGCAGTAGCATTTTTTCAGAGGTCCTGATGAATGCCAATACGCTTATCTCAAGGGTAACATGGCAGAAACATGTTGACCTATTTTTGTGACACACTTAAGCAGGGTTAATTGACCACTGCAAGGTCCCTTCGTTTTAACCCTGACCCAGGCGCACATGAATAAAATTGTAAGGGTTTAATCATTATATCACTTGTCGCACGCTCTGCATACCTCACCACGCCTTAGCTCACCATAGGGTATCTACCATCTCTCCAAAAACATCTGAAGAGTTCCTCCTTCTCAGTGAGGGAGTTGTAGCCTGCACTATAATCAGCTGTCATGGTGCAAGGAGATTCCCAGTGATGAAGCACGCCACCTCTGGTGGGTGAGTGAAATTGTCCTTAAAAAGTAGTATCCCTTTCAGCTAGGCTGTTCTTCTGTGTTTTTCTTCTTGTTTACCCAGGTGTGTGTTTGTGAGTGCTTCCTAATTTTCCCTCCGGACAAGGTGCAAATGTGCCTGGGGGCAGGTGGAGGGCTGTTTCCTCCTTTGGGAGGTGGTTCAGCCTTTGAAGCACACCTGCTTGATGTGCCACTTCATTAGCCAGCCTGTCAGGGAGGAAGGTGTAACCTCCTTCACGTCCATGACATTTTCTGACTCCTGGGAGAGTTTACACCTCCTGGCAGGGGCTCAGATTCCTGTCTTGGCAGCCAGTGCATGGGAAAGGCTAGGGCAACCAGGTGAGTAACTTCTAAGGTAGCCACCTGGGTGCATGTCGCATCGTCCTCGACACAAGATTAGTGTCAGAGGTGAGGAGGCACATTGTTTGATACCAAGCACAAAACATTAGGTGGTACCATAATGAAGCTGCCAACCTCGGGTTTGCCCGGGTGCCAGCCCATGTTATCCTATGGACCATCTTTCACTTATAGTGTACTTTAATAGTAAAAGCCACTATAGGGACATATAAGCTTGTACTTACATGTCCACACTTTTAATATAATGAACCCTGCCTCCTAGGCTCAGGAGACCTTCCTTTATGGGTTTCTGTTGTATATTAAAATAGTGCATTGACTTTGCCGCCCATGGTGAGGGCAGTAGTTTGCTCTGTTCCTGCAGTCTGCAATGACAGGCCTGCTGTCAGTTTACTTGGGTCATTCAGGGTGGCACAAACAGTGCTTTAGGCCCTGATGACCCCGTTTTACACCCATGCCCTGGGTAACACTGGTACCATAGACTAGTGACTTATTAGGGAGTTGAAGTTCTTTACCAATTGCTGTTACCAATTCACACACATCAGTTTTAGGGAGCGATCAATGGCACTGGGGCATGGTTATCAGGCTTTAGTGCACTGTCCGAGTCGAAAATCTGCATCTAGTGGTCCAAAGGGAGGAAAAATTGCAGGGGCATCTGCAAAAAGACCTGTTTTCTTACAGGTATGGTGTATTGCCTTTAGATAGACCTCAAGGTGCATAGACATCAAATCAGTTAAATTAGTTCCAGTTTGCCTACTCCAATCTTTGTTGCATTCAACAAAAAAAAAAAGTAAAAGATAGTGACTGCAGTAACTCCCTTATTCCTAGTAAGTTGTGCATGTCCTCCTAATCAACGACATTACAGCAAGTGCCATAGAACTTCAAGAGATTATGAGATGTGAGCCAGAGAGTAGGAGACTTCAACAGATTCCAGTGCTCTGCCATCTTCTACCGTTTGTAGCTCCTTTCAGCCCAGTCCTCTTTTTATTGCCTGAGGTGACAACTATAGTACGGCCTGGACATAGGGAAAATGAAGGAAGGGTTGTACAACTGAAGACATGAGCTATATATAGGAGTTACTGTGATGAGTAACTTTTACTCGCCTGCATGTCTACACTCCTTCTGCATATGAGAAGATTACCAGTCATAGATTTCAGAGGAATGTGTAATTATCATGTGTCCTGGGAGTCTGCAGAACCTTATTTACCTGCTGTGCTGCTGGAAGCCTCAGGGATGTTGTGGACACCGTGCCACAGTCATTGACCTGATGTTTGGTAATCCCCCTCCAAGTTATGCGGTTCAGGCTTCATTGATCATCCTTTTTGTGTTCTTTCACTTGATTATGCCTGTCTTTTCAATTGGGGTGTGGGCTACCTCCTGTGGTACCTCATGTCGCTTTTTCTTCTGCTGTGACTTCCCTGTTGCTTCCCTAGAACTCTGTATATGTATTTAGCCCAGCAGGGCATCCATGAAGCTTATGCGATCTCTCTGCTTCAATGTGGTGCTTTTTGGATCCTAGGTTCTTTCGTTCCCCAGGGACTCTCTAGGTGTGTCGTGCTCTACGGGACCAACCATGGTTCATCTCTTATTTGTGATACCCTGTCTCTTCAATCTATATGGATATCTGTCACCTCTCCCCATGTAGTACTCCTTGAATCTCTTGTCTCCTTCTGTGCATCATCTGTGGCCCATGCTTCCCTTTGCACCCTGTGATTCTTCTTTTATAGAAGAGACAAGGTAGTGCTTGTTGGCACCAGTTGTTTCCCCTCCTTCTGGCATGGTCCTTGAACCTCCTCTGGTGTATCTTTCATTATACAAGTCCTTCCCCTGCCATCCTGCGCTGTAGATCAGTAAGTGCTGCTTAAATATGTGTAGTGCTGCCCTTTCCCCAGTTTTCATACTTTTAAAAATAAAATTAGCCAGCACCAGGACAAGTTTCCTAACTCCATTAATAGTTTTTGAAATATTTTTTATACTATTTTCCAGCTAGCCATGCAAAATAGGATTCATTTTTTTGTCCTCTGTTATGTGATTGTTGTGAGGAAATGGGGCGTATTATATTGTGTGGTTGTGCAACCTGACACCACCCCTTTAGGACCCTTAGGTTTAGTTTGTTAAACCTTCAGCTCAACCCTGGGTTTGTGTGGTTCTGAGCAGCCTGACTTACACAAAGGAGCAAGTGTAAAGCATTTAAACCGCACCAAAACAATTGAAGAAATCGACAAGACACCAAAGAATCCAACACCAGTTTATAAAAATAGACTATATTTTTAGACATGTCGGCGTTAAAGATCCATTGGAGGGTTCAGGAGATATAGATTTTACATGGAAAAGTAAACCTGGTTATCTCACCCAACTGCAAACAAGCACTGGCAAATTCAACTAATTTGGCAGTTAGAAACGTTTTCACTAAAATGTTTTGCTAGTTGGAATGCGGTTACTTTGAGTCACTTTAGGCAAATAACTCCAGTTGGGAGCCAATCTAGGGGACCAGGAGGGTCCTTGGAGACAATTACCTCAGTAGGTGAAGCAGTCAGTTCCAGGCACTTTTACCCGTTGCAGGGCTTTCCTATGGAAGTGGTCCTTATGCATGGGATGAAGGATGCTGAAAATGCTTAAAGGATGCTGTGGATGCGATGTGGTCAACGGGCGACTTGCTGCGAGTACTCCTTGGTCCACGAAGGGGGTGAGGCAGTCCTGGCCACAAGTTTGACGTCCCTCGAAGATCGCTTGGTGCTGGCAGAAGTCCAGTACCCTGACTACTGGTAGCTCAGTATCGCAGTCAAATGCCAATCCACCCTGGATCCATAACTTGTCCTCTGGGGGGGTCCCAGCTGCATCTTGGCAACATTCCCGGGCTCACCGAACTGAGGTGCAACTTTGTGCGTTGTGTCCTGGTCCCTGGTGCTGCATGGTGGCGGTTGGAGGCAGGTTGAAGACTTTAGGCTACCAACTTGCTCCAGCAGGCTTCTCAGCTGTTGTGTCCCTGTGCTGTGAACAGGAGTCCAGCTCTTGGACACTTGGAGTTTCTTGGCATGGCTGAGCTCTGTAGATGGCCTCTTCTTGAGCAGATCACAGCAAGCACAGTCCCTCTCCTTTGCTAGCCACCAGGTGCAGTACACGCCGGTGCAGCGTCTCTTTTAATCCACTCAGGATCAGAGTTTGGGGTGCCAGGGGTGCCCTACTTATGCTCAGAAAATTCCTTCAGGATAGGATGCGGTTGGTAGCCATGAACTATCAGGTTCCCTCCCACCTGATCACCACTTCCTGCGAAGTGTGACATCTCAGAGTGTACCATTCTGCCCACTCCCAATATGGCAGGACCCCTCTCCCGGCACGTGGAGCTCCCTAGCCAAACCTAGTGGTGTAGTTACTAAGTGGGCTAATCGCCCCTGGAAAGCCGGTTTGGCAACTGGCTTCTCCTCTACTGTCACAAGCGCCAGCCTGTCTGCCTGAACAGTGGAGCAGCCTCTCTCCCAAGTGTTACCTATATGCCTTTCAAGATGGCTTTCCCTTTGAAGCTTGTCCTTTGGACCGACACCTGTGTGACTTCCTGCAGGAGGGTGGAGGCACTTCCTTTCAGAGCAGGCCCCTGTTGTATTCTTTCCTGGCAGTCGTTGGCACATCTCACCAGGAGGGCAGAAAGCTGTCTTGGTTAAAGGACCCCGTGTGCAACCGATATGAGCACAGAGGATAAAGGCTACAAAGTGGCAACTTTGCTAAACTTGTTACATTGATTTCGACCTGAGGATCAAGTCAGTATTAATGTAACTAGTTGTTTGATACCTTGGTTGACCCGGTTTGCTCGCACCGTTCCAGACATAGCACACCTGAGGGTTCAGCGTGTAACTCTCCAATCGGATGACAAAGCTTTTCCACTGTAAAATCGACAGTTCTGTTTTTTCACTGGTAAAACATGTAAAGTTGCATGTTCTGCTAGTGGAATAGGATGCACCCTGCCCTTGGACTCGATAGGGGTGCCTTACACATGTACCAGGGGGCAGTCTGGCTTTGCCATTGTTTTAAATGGTAAAGTCGGGCCAGCAGTCAAACTGTCCTTCCGGTCTGCAAATGGTGGTCTGGTAGTTTTGTTTTACTCGTGTCCCACCCAGGGTGGCTGAACCAATGTTGCAGTCCCTGAAGAGACCCCCTAACTTACATGCCCTGGGTATCATTCACCAGGGACTTACAGGTAAGCTAGCTCTGCCAATTAGGTAAAAGCCAATTCAACATATCAGTTTAAGGGTAAGTTCACAGGCACTGAGGTCTGGTTAGCAGGCCTCTTGCACTCCGAGTCCAAACCTAGAAGCATTAGTCCAAAAAACCTGGGGAGTGACCATACAAAAGGAGGCATTTCCTTTGTTTTCAAACAAATTAATAAATCATTGGCAGCTCGATCAGTAATACTTTGCTGAAGTTTTTATTCTTTGTAGAGGAACACTACTTTGTATTGAATGCTTTTTGCAGGCCTACTGGACAGCGGTGGTTTGATTAGGATGAATGATCACACAGAGCAGAACAGCATCTTCCTGTGCGAGCTGACTGGGTTTACGCACTGAAACAGTCATGTTGATAAGGGCTCAGGTTTTCATGAGAAATTACTGCAAAATAATCCATCCACATACATCATCGGAATCTTCGTGTGCATGTCTCCACCAAGGGTAACTCCTAAGGATCCAAATACATTAATTGCTCACATATTCCGATCATGGCGGCATTGATGTGAATGGCAGTGCCTGTGTTGCTTCAGTTTGGTATTCCCATTAAACCATGAGTTCCGGAATGGAATCCTTGCTGTGACTATGCATGGTGCATGCAGACTGTACAGAGCACCGGTGACGGGAATTTTTTTCTTAATTTAAAGCTTTGCACACAACGATCTTAACAAGCAACGTGCAAATATATTTACAATTTGGTTTTCACATTCAACTGTCTGTAGTTAACATAGGCCCGTTTAAAATGGCCAGCGTTAGGCTGCATGTTTTCCTTGATGTGTTTTCTTTGTTATTTCATGAGAAAAGCTGCACCAGCAACCTCAAACGTTGTATCTTTTAATTTGTTTTCTTGTGTGAATGTTTAACTTTACGCAATCCTCGAAATATTTACTAATGAACTCCTGGGAGAGAACATCTTGGAACGAGTATCTTTTTTTGGTTCAGATACTGAAGCTGAAGGAAATTTAGGAGAGATTTTATTGTGATTTTGCTTGTGAAAATAATGAGACTGTCTTATCAAAATGTACCCTAACCCGATTCGTTCCCTTCATGGGAACTGTGTGTAGGTGTAACAACATGTTCGAATGTATGTTTTAAGCTAATGCAATGGAAACTTGTCCTCAGATGCCTTTTTCCCTTGCGCGAAGGAGTTTAACTTGACTCTTGGACATAGGCCTTCCCCACTTCCTAGTCAATCCTTTACTTGATTTATGTGTACTGCCTTTTAGAGGATTTCCATGCTGATGCCTTCTGTCTGACTTCTCTCCAACTTCCCCAACTTCCTAGCTTACCTGAAAAGGGATTTTCCCTTCATGGGAAAGTGAGTCTGCTTTGATTTATTTTTAGGCAACTTTATAACAGTTTGTCTTTGCATGTATGATTTTGAATTGTTTTGGAAATATGTATTGACTAATACATTCATGTATTGTCTATTAATTTTCAACAAATTTTATGATTTGAAATTGTAACCTTGCCAATCTTTTAGGAAACCATCATGGTTTGGAAATCCAATATTCTTTGTCGTCTTTGAGGTCCAATGTGCTTCAAGTTATTGAATTGTCAGCCTCAGTTGGAACTAAAGATCCATCCAAGCGAGTGCAGCTTGTACTTGAGTTTGCATCAAAATTTGCATAGTGCAAAGTGCTGCATCACCGGCTTTCCACATATGTTTTTCCTAGCCCACATCAATCACAAAACAAATTATATTCATGCTTCCTCTGTAGTGTGGTGTCTTGAAGGGGAACAAACCTATCAGTAAGGTGAACAGGACCTCCAAAATGCATACATATTCACCAAAAGAAGTTTTAATATAGGCCTGGGCTTTGGCCATAATATTCAATGAGACACCTATTTTTGAACAACAGAATCTCTGTTCCTCCAATTCTAATTAATCTACTCTCTCTGTCATTTTTCATGGCTGACAGTAATGGAAAGATATTGCATGTCATCCTATCCTTGCTCCCGGCCACCACCTACCAGCGGCGGCTCCTCCATTATGGCAGAGCGTCGCCCCGCCTGCTGCGACGGCAGCTGGCACACACATTAATAAAATGGTAATAAATACCATTTTATGAATGTGTCCAAAGCTCGTGCTGTCAGAGGGCGGGGCAGATTAGTGCAATTGCTCTATTAATGCAGCCCCCTGCCAGTGTGCATGTAAAATTGGCCGGCTGTCTAGAGCCGGCCAATCTGACCAGCGCACTTCAAATCCTGCAATTCCAAGGCTTAGAAACAGCAGAGGGATTGCAGCTGCAGTCCTCCAGCCTCAAAATGAGCGCTGGGTTAGCCTGCTCCAACCAATCCTGGAGCTGCGGTGTAGCTCCAGGATGGTGCGTTGTACAAGAGAGGAAGTCCTTCCCTTTCCGTCCAAGTCAGCCCTGAGGAGAGCGCACGAGGCTCCGTAGGCTCTGGATGCGATCTCCTTCATCCTCCTGGGGCTCTCCTCTGCGCTTACGGAAAAAGTGAGCAGACTGTTATCAGAAGAGGACTTTGCGGCCTAGGAGACATAGGTGGCAGTAGCGACTGGTGTGGGGGCGGAGTGGCGGTAAAATATTAATGTTTTGCAACCGCATTTCAGCCGCTTAACATCAGCACATAGCATAAGGAATTGTTCTTTGGAAGGAACACCTCAAACATGCCCTGTCCAAATAGTGATTCCTTATTTCCTAAACCCATTTAGCGTTTCAGTAACATGTCACTAAATTGATTTAGTACATTCTAAAACCAAATTGTTTTTTACTGCAAACCCTGCGATTTACCTTAATTGTAGGGGTTGCAATAAGAAAATGCATTGGTGCATCTGGACCTATGTTTCTACAGTCATGCAGCAACACACATGAGCACTCACATATATTACACACTCATCACCCTAACATACACTCTTATGCTTGCACATTATCACATGCCATCATGAAAAAAAAACACACACACACACCCATTATATAATCATATACTCCATGCCCAGACTGTACAACAGAACAATATACACCGCATTCCAAGCACACATGCATTGTCGCACTATCATAGACCATCATACCCACAGTTGCACACACTTGCCACCACCACTACCACACACTTGTGTATGTTTACATCTGGTCGAGACTTCTAGCTGAAGATTCCTTACCTTAGAATTATCCCTAGGTGTCAGACTGGATCCAGAAGTTTTTCGTGAGTAGTACCTCTGCGTGTCGGTAGGTGGCATCATTCAGCTCTGCGTGGCATCGCCCGCCTTGAACGTGTCGTGCGCGGTGCCTATATTTGTGCTACCCCAGCACTCTGATGTCAGTTCTTTTCTTTCCGCGCCAGTCAGCGCTGATCTGGAGAGAGCCACCCCCAGTCATTTTTTTGACTGACCTTTTTTTGACTTTTGTCAAAGTGGTTTTTTGAGACTTATCTCCTGGGGTGGCAGGTAGGGCCACAAGGAAGGCTAGCTTCAAGCCATGCGGCTCCCGTCACCGGCAAATGTTGGTGACAGACCCGCACCTCATCTGTCCCTGGCATCCTGAGCACGACCATGAAGCCAAGACCTGCGTCGATTAACGTGCCATGCACCCCAAACCCTTGAGTGAGTGCTTCCACAAGCTCCTTTCTGCTTGACGTGCAGTGCTGCGACGGTCTCGATCCCGGTCGAGAGGAAGGTCCCGGGATCAGTTGTGGAGCCATCGATCTTCATTGCAGTCCATGGATGGGTCTGGACCTGTGCCGGTCATACTACCTCGACCTTCACCTACGCTGGTCTTGATGTCAACACAACTGCCATCACCATTCTCATCCCCGACTCTGACACGCAGCCTGAGGGACGTCGCCCAACTCCGACTCCGGCACAGAATGGAGCCATACCTTCCAGGTCGGAGCCTCAACCCTGTTCCTATGGGCTAGGACTTGAGGAAGATTGGGAGGGGTCACTGGACCCTGAAGAATACCAGCCCCTAAACCCCAACATGGACTGGTGTGAGGAATTGGTGGACACCAGTGGACTGGACACCTCCCCAGATACTGGCATGGTCTCTCCTCCCACCGTGGCTACGGAGGATGGAGCCACTTTTGCTATGGTGGTGAGAAGACATCCCAACATTATTAAGGAGCAATTTTGGTTGTGCTTTTGAGCTCTAACTACCATTACTTTATTGATTTGGGAGTGAATTACTTAATTCTTGGATGGAGTCATTGCTGTATTATTATTTAATTTATACTGGTCCTGAGGATGGTCTTGTGGATTGATACTGCTTGAGACCAAAACGTTGAAGCCAAGCCCACCTCTCTTCTCCATTTTCTGATTCCATCGTCTACATTGATCTTTCTCTTGATGACAGATAGAAAGTTGACACTGATCCTTTTGAGAATGGGTCCTTATATATTGACAAATGAAGTAATGTGATGTGAAACACAGTTTATACAGTACATTGTCAATGTGTATTCGGATATTTTACATTTTGAACCCCTTCTGTTTGATTTATAAATACAGCAGTTTTCTTTGTGATATGGTCCATTGTTATGCCTGTCTTGTGTTCATGAAACTTGTTTTGGTCGTTTTATTTCCTCATATTTATTAGTAATTTGCATTTAAATAACTGATTTTGATTATGGGTTCAACTAGATTGGGCATCTATAATGTAATTCAAATGGTTTATTTGGGTTTGCATGCTCCCCTTGTTAGTTTACTTTTCTGGATTTTCCAGGTCAGCTGTCGCTCTGAGACACTTTTCATTTAGAGTGGAGCTCAGGCCTCCTTTACACCTTTCCATCCATACCACTCCTGCCCAGAGTTCTCAAGGAGATCAGGAACAACTGGGTCCAAGTCATGCTTGTGGCTTTGGACTGGGCTGAGATTTTGGTATCCCGAGCTGTTGAGCATGGCCATCGGTCCTACGATTAAACTGCCACTACGGGAGGATGTTCGGTCACAGCAGCAGGGGAGGGTTCTAAACCCAAACTTGCCAGTGCTCTGCCTTCATGCTTTGAGATTGAATAGCAACAGTTAACAGCGTTCGACCTTCCACCCGAAGTCTGCAATGTTATCTAGGCAGCCAGGCATCCCTCCACCAAGACAGTATACGTCTGCCGTTGGGGCAAGTTTGCAACATGGTGTGCAGAAAAACAGGTTGACCCTCCCCCCCCCACTTTCTGCTCCGCTTTCTGAAATCCTTCTATTCATTCTTTCTCTTGTCCAGCAAGGCTCTGCTTAGGGCACCTTAAAAAGCTATCTTTTTGCCATATCCGCTTTTCTGCGGTTGCCAGATCAGTCATCCCCATTCAAATCCCCTGTTGTAAATAAGTTTCTGAAAGGTATTCAACACATGTTCGTGTTGCCACCTTCACCCTTCATCATGCCTCAGTGGTACTTACTTTTCTGATGCGCGATCCTTTACAGCCAGTGCACAACTGTCTTCTCTCTCAGGTCCTTACCTTCAAGACGACTTTCCTAGTATAGCAACTGCCCGGAGGGTCAGTGGAGCTTCAGGCTTTGTCATTTAAGTCTCCATACATAAACATCTTCCCAGATAAGCTGTTTCTTTTCACTCGAGCGTCCTTTCTACGGAAAGTTGTCCCTGCCTTTCATGTAGGCCAGTCCATCACCTTGCCTACCTTTTCCGTTCTGCCAAATCCCTTTAAGGAAGAGGAGCGCCTCCACCGACTGGACCCAAAAAGAGCGTTGTTGTTCTACCTTGACTGCACAAAAGAGTTCGGGTAGACAACCAACTCTTTGTGGAATTTGCCAGAGCGAAGAAAGGGAAGGCTGTGCAGAAACAAGCCATCTCCTGATGGATCGTGCTCTTCAATAAAATATACTACGCACTGTCCAAAAAGCAACCCCGGGGTTTTGCGTGCTCATTCCACCAGAGCAAAGGCAAAGACCACTGGGTTAGCACATGGAGCTCGGGTCCTGGACATCTGACAGGCAGCAACGTGGGCTTCTCTGCACACATTCACCAAGCACTACTGCCTGACAGTCAGGTCTTTCTGGATAGTCACTTTGGTTGTTCGGTCCTGCAGGACATTTTAGTATGAAACCATTTCTCTGACCCACCTCCGGGGAGGTACAGCTTGGGTATCTATGCTAAGGTAAGTAATTTGTGGTTAGAAGTCTCTATCAGATGAGCAAGTTACTTACCTTCGGTAACGCCTTTTTTGGTAGAGACTCTATCTAGCTGCAGATTCCTTACTGACCCACCCATCCTTCCCGCTGTGCAGATGGATTTCTAGGGACAAGGCGTTCCCCTTTCATGTCCCTAGTTTTCCACACCAGTGGTCAGTGTTCTTCGTAGCTCCGTGCTCCTGGCATGGAAAGACGTGAAAAATAAACTTGACGTCAGATCGCTGGGGTGGCACATATATACCCACCATGCATGTTAATTCCGACGACGCCACATGGAGCCAAATGACGCCATCTTCTGGTGCACAGGGGTACTGCTCATGAAAAATTCCGTATCCAGTCTGATGCCTGGGGATAATTCTAAGGTATGGAATCTGTAGCTAGATAGAGTCTCTAACAGATAAGGCGTTACTGTAGGTAAGTAACTTGTTCTTCACACACCATTACTCCTCACATCAATTAATACAGTCACAGCATAACACATACAGCATCATCATCCTGCCAGCACACACCAGGCAGAAACCATTACTTACACCATGGCATGCTGCTGCAGAGTCACAATCGTATTGCATGTATCACACACACCCACGCTGCCCATTTTGCATCAACACACAGCTATCACAAATAATCACCCACCTGACACCACACACTCACCATCACCTGTCATCATACACACCCACGCATACTGCACGTAGCAACACTCTCACACCAACACACTACATCACACACACACCTTCGTAGCAAAACATCACATGCACCTTCACATCGATGCAGCACACCAAGACAAACACAATCACACAAATCCATTAACCATCACATGCTGACACCATCTCACAGAAGCACACTCCTAGAAACACCACCATACTCCAACACACAAACATTAAACAAACCGCTTCACACACCAATTCTTGCTAAAACATTACATATCATGACTCCCATATAGGGTGTGTCTCTCTCTCTCACTCACTCACAACTCTCACACACACACACACACACACCCC
Source organism: Calotriton arnoldi (assembly GCA_963921515.1). Lineage (NCBI taxonomy): Eukaryota > Metazoa > Chordata > Amphibia > Caudata > Salamandridae > Calotriton > Calotriton arnoldi. The sequence goes on along the minus strand of CAWUFW010002244.1, from coordinate 1,010,323 downwards.
TCTCTCCTCCCCCCTGTTTACTGTATTCTTCCACAGTACTTGCTTTCTGTAAACAGGCCTTTACATTTTGTTGTGCAGCATGAATCTTTTCTGCATACACATGCTTTGCAATATTTGGCCATCTAGTGGTTGGGTCTGGAATTCTCCATAAAATCTTTTGTCCTTTTTCTCTTATTGTTTTTTTATGTTGGTGGGCATTGACGGACCTCCATTTGGTGTCCCCTTGTGATGTCGTCACGCTTCCTCTGGAAGCTCCCACCTTTGGACGTCATCTTCAGGTTCTTTTTTTTCTGCCGTTGGGTCTGGATGCATGCTGAAGGTTCTCCAACACTTGGAAGAAGTTAACCGAAGATTGTGAAAAGTTCGCCAAAAGTCAACCGAAAATACGGAAAACATCTAAGGAAGGTTCTGGGGGATATTTCAAGAGAAGACTAACCATTTCCTATATGGTTTTGGAGCATGCACGTGCAGGTAGCTCCCTGTATTGAGTAAGGGAGATAACACCGTCCCAGTTTTGCCAAAACTGCCACCACAAATTTACCCAGAAAGATAAACATTCAGTCTGCAACCTTTGCCGGCCCGTAGGTCATTGTAGTGAGGACTGCAACGCCTGTTCCGTGTTCACACTGAAGACCCTGAGGGTAAGCGAGAGGTAGAGTGGAGCACAGTACACCATGCAGGGACAACAACCCCCCGCCCCCTCCTCTACGAGACTTGGTCTTCACAAGCGACTAGGAGGAGAGCGTCGCCGATGGACTAGAAGGGGAAACGGAGGTCGACCTACAGATTGTCGATGTCGAGACACAGGGGTCAAGAAGACATCTAGAACCGAGGTAAGAGAACCATCATCCTCGAAAAACGTACCCAAGTCGCGAAGATCCAACTCAAAAACCTCAAAGAGAGCCTCCGCATCGAAGCACTCCACGTCCGCAGTCGCGACCCGAGCCAAGGAACACCTCAGTACCTTTCAGAGGGAGACCACAGCGAGTAAGACGCCTGTCAAGGCCAAGCCATCAAAGGACGCATCGACGTCCAAACAGGAAAGCTCGTGAACAGACCATCACGGTTGGCCTACCAATTTGTCTACAAAGTACTCCTCGACGTGGAAGAGCAAGACGGTCAATCTGGACGCTGAACAACAGGCTACCAAGATCAAAAGAAAAGGCATCTTGAAGCAGAAATGACGATCATGCTCCAGAAACACAAAGTCTTCAACGAAAGCCTGAACGAGTTTCAAATCTAAAGGAAATCCTCAACATTGAAGGATCAGGGGGAGAAATGCTTCGGAAAAAATTAAGCCACCTCTCACTCCTGAGCCTCAGGTAGAACTAGAGGACGAAAACTTCTATGTAGAAGAGGAAGAGCACATGGCAGAACTATCTCAGGGTTCAGAGGCTTTGAATACACTGAAATACAATGGCAAGACTTAGACACAGATTCACCAGAAGAGTAGGTAGACAGTTACCCATCGAGACCATCACTGCCTGATGACATAGGCATCTACAACCAGGTGAATAAAAAGGCAGCGAACAGGTATGGGGTTCAACTAGAAGAAGAGCAATCTCAATCCTGTTTCCTGTTGGAGACTCTTGTGCCCACACAATCAAAGAGTCAATTCTTGCCTATGCTACCAAGTGTTTTGGACCAGGGTAAGGATTCCTTTAAAGAACCTTCCACATGTTGAGCCTTCACACCAAGGGCAGAGACAAAATATAAGCATTTGTCAAAAGATCCTGCCTACATAAGGGGGTACAGCGTGCCAGCAGACTCAATTATTACATCAGCAACTAGGAAGAGTGCTTACATTCCAACTACCTGAGGACCAACTCCTGACAAGAAGAGTAAAAGAATGGACCTCATCGGTCGAAAGCTTGAAAGAAGTGTTGTAAATCAGTGGTGTATTGTGAAATTGAATGCACTACTAAATCGCCATGCCTATCAACACTGAGAGAAGATAGGGGAACTTATGAAACATCTCCCAGAACAATATTGGAAGAGGGTGGCGCACCTGGTGGAAGATGGCAAGAACGTCGCCAATACATGCTTGAAATCCGTATTAGACGTGGCAGACACATCTAGCCGACAGATAAGGGTAACCCAATGCCATCACACCTGACTGAGAATTTCAGGGTTCAAACCTGAAGTTCAAGCGAACATCCTGAATGCGCCTTTTAATGACAAACAACTGTCTGGAAGTGCTGTCGATGAGACACTTAATCAGCTGAAGAAAGACAACGAGACAGCCAAATCAATGAGAGTTCTACAGTTCAGAGGCAGTATGCGGAGGGGGGGTCAGTACCTTCTCGAAGATCCGCAGAAAGGGGCAGCTTCCAATCAGGGACATCCCACCGGACGTACCAACAAACGTATCAAGGAGTCAGTCAAACAACTAAACAACAGCAGACTTGGCAATCCCAACAAGGAAGACGTTCCTTTCGAGGTCGAACACGCGGAAGAGGACAGCCACAAAGGGGAGGAGCACCACCTGCAAAAATGTGACTTACCAACAGTCACAAAACACTCCCTAATAACATTAGGGAGAGAAAAAATAAAACACCATCAGCTCCTACACATAGCACCAGTAGGAGTTAAATAAAAAAACTTCCTTCAGGAGTGGAGAAAGATCACTTCAAACACATGGATTCTAAACATAATACAGTATGGATATTGCATAGAACTAGACAAGACACCTCCATGAAGGGGGACTAAGAAGAAAGGTTAATTCAAAGGAGGAAGCGTCCTGTCTACTCGAGGAGGTGGAGGAAATGTTGTCTAAAGATGCAATAGGAGTACCAAGAGTAGCAATCAACAAAGGAAACTACCCAACATATTTTTTGATCCCAAAGGTAGACTGGACACTATTTCTAATTCTAGACCTAAGTTTCCTAAGCAAATTTGTAAAGACTCAAAAATTCAAAATAACCCTACAGGAGGTCATACCACAACTGCAAATGGGGCACTACATGGCAACAATAGATTTAAGACACCTATTTGCACATCCCAATGAATGCAGGTCACAAATACTTCAGATTTGTGGTAGACCAAAAACACTACCAGTTCAAGGTACTAACCTTCGGAATCTAATCCGCGCCAAGAGTATTCACAAAGTGCCTAGCAGCAGTTGCAGCACACCTACGTAGAAAAGGCATGGACGTTTATCCCTACCTAGACGATTGGCTGGTAAGGGCAAGTTAACACAAAAAGTGCAAGGACCCCATACAGCAAGTTATGCAAACTCTATACAGTCTGTGTTTCGCACTAAACATGGAGAAGTCGTCTCTAAAAACCAGAACAAGTGAAAATATATCTGTGGGAAAGGATCAATTCAGTCCAAGGGAAAGTGTATCCCAGTGAGAAGAGAACAGAATCACTGTTGAAGGAAACACAACTGCACTGGAAGGGGCAAGCTCTGACAGTGAGGACAGTGGGACATTTTCTTAGGAATTATGGCTTCCTGCATCCCTTTGATTCCAAACTCAAGACTCCACTTGAGACCAATTCAAGAATGGCTGCAAAATCAATGGTCAGAGGCAGCAGGGCTTTGGGAAGATCTAGTGGTTGTCACACAAAAGATAGAGGAGCGGATAGCGTGGTGAAGAGATCACATTTGCTCAACCAACTCCTCCAGTAACCATTACAACAGACGCCTCTCATACGGGATGGGGAGTTCACATGAACCATTTCAAGGTACAGGGTGTCTGGAAAGAACAAGATGCTGCACAACATATCAACATCCTGGAACTAAAAACAGTATTTCTAGCCCTAAAAGCCTTTCAGAATGAGTTGGCGGGGAATACAATATTGATCCAAATGAACAATACAAACGTCACGTTCTACATCAACAAACAGGGAGGGGCACAATCCCTACCACTGTCAAAATTAGCACAAGAGCTATGGAAAAGGATCATTCAATAGAAGATGGAAATATTAGCAGTCCGTCTACTGGGAAAAGACCATGTTGAGGCGGACAGACTGAGTTGACAAGCCTAATGTTCCCACGAATGGGAACTAAACCAAACAATACTCAACAGGAACTTTCAGAAATGGGGAACACCGAAACTAGATCTTTTTGCAACACTTCTGAATGCAAAATGCCCAAGCTTTCCCTCCAGACAACCTTACACCAATCCATGGGAATTGCACAGTCAATAGACTGCTTAGGGAAATTTTCATACGCTTTTCCCCCAATACCACTACTACACAGGGTGATCAGCAAATGCAAGAACAGCAGGATGACCCTGATACTAATTGTTCCACAGTGGGCAAGACAATCATGGTTCTCAGAGCTGGTAGACCTATCTCAGGGAAATATTCACAAATTAACAAACAGGCAAGATCCGCTGTCAATAGAAGAAGGAAGGGCTCTACACCCCGAACCAGAGTCTTTAAGCCTGGCAGCATGGCTCCTGAAGACTTAAAAATTTGGATACCTAAAGCTACCAGAGAATACGATGACTGTCCTAAGAGAGGCGAGGAAGCCAACAACAACAAGGTGTTAAATGGCTAAATGGGAAAGATACTCACTCTGGTGTCTTAAAGAGGGATTATTAAGAAAAAACACAAGAGACGAAACGGTGCTAACATTTTTGACACATCTCCTAGACTGCAAACTGATATATGCGTCCTTAAAGGTTCATTTAGCAGCAATAGTGGCATACACAAGGGGCCACATTGGGAGAAGTTTCTTCACAACACCGGTAATAAAGAGGTTCCTTGGAGGAGCAAAGAGAATTACAAAACCAAAGACGGTACCCGCACCCACATGGAACTTGAATGTAGTGCTCACACAGCTGATGAAGGCACCATTGGAACCTTTGCACAAGGCAACATTGCAAATGCACACTCTAAAAACAGCTTTTTCAGTGGCTATAACTTCACTACGCAGAGTCAGTGAATTACAGGCACTCACATTACAAGAACCATATTTTCAAGTACACAAGGACAGAATTGTCGTGAGAACTGACCCACAGTTCATGCCAAAAGTAATTTCACAATTCCACTTGAATCAAAGTATTCAAATGCTAAGTTTCTTTCAAAATCCAAAGACGCACGCAAAAAGGACATTACACACATTAGACGCAAGAAGAGCTGTAATGTATTATATTGAAAGAACAAAACCAGACAGAAAAACAAAACAGCTATCCGTTTAATTTACAAACTGTTTTCTAGGAAGACCAGTAACCAAGAACACAGTTGCAAGATGGATAGCACAGACTATTCAGTTGTGCCGCTAGAATGCAGGAGAAACATTACATTCAACACCTGGGGCACATTCAACTAGAAAGAAGGGAGCAACCATTGCTTTTCTAGCAAATACACCATTACAAGACATTTGTAGGGCAGCAACGTGGTCATCAGTGCACACGTGCACAAGACACTATTGTGTAGAGATGCAGATGAACAAGGAAGCAGAAGTGGAACAAAAGTTCTTACAACATCTGTTTATTAATCAATGCTCATCTTCCGCCCAACCACCACAGAAGTAACAAACCGCTACAAAGTCAATGCACAGCATGTGAATCCAGAAAAGATTCACACTGCAAAACGTATTGTTTCTTACCGGTAGTAGTTTTGCAGCTTGAAGAATTTTCTGGATTCACAAGCGAACCCACCCACCTCCACCAAGAAGATGAAAGAGAGGAACAACATACAAAAAAAAAACAACAAAAAAAAATGAAGATGGCGACCAAAGGTGGGAGCTTCCGGATGAAGCATGAAGACGTCACAAAGGGACACCAAATTGAGGTCCGTCGATGCCCACCCAACAGCAAAAAAACAAAAAGAGAAAAAGGACAAAAGATTTTATGGAGAATTCCAGAACCAGCCACTAGATAGCGGAATAAAGCACAACATGTGAATCCAGAAACTTCTACAAGCTGCAAAACTACACCGACAGGTAAGAAACTATCCGTTCTTAATTTGTCACATTTGCTGTGCATTCAAAGTTTGAGGTCAAATGTCAGGCTCTGTCTTCCGAGGGAGATTGGTGTTTACTTTTCTGACTCGGACTTCAAAGTGAGAGAAATTATGTGACAATCTTGCTCTGAAAGGAATGACTTTTTTTCTAGCACACAACAAAATTTAAATGTTTGTAAGTGAACTGTGCAGATATTTCATACTATATTAAAACTTGGAAAGCACTAATGAAGCACACTTTGTTTTGTAATTCTATGTGGTGGAAGCAAATATTTTGATACTGTCAAAAAAATCAATACACTAGGTGATGACACCACTCCACTCCTTGCCACGGCACTCCTTGCCACTGTACTCTGCCTCACTCCACTCTGCACCACTCCACTCTACTCTGCCCCACTCCACTCTTCGCCACTCCAGTCTACGCCACTCTACTCTGCAACACTGCAGTCTATGCAGTTGCACTATATGCCGTACCACTCCACGCCAATCTGCTCTGCCACTCTAATCTACTCTGCTTCACTGCACTCTGCCACAGCACTCTATGCCATTCCACTCTGCACTGCACCACTCTACTCTGAAACAATATATCTGATAGAGACTACTAGCCGCAGATTCCTTAACGTAGAATATCCCCAGGCGTGAGACTGGACCCGGAAAACTTTCTTTGCCCCAGCATCTCTGCGCGCCGGGGGGCGATGCCACGCGACTCCACCCTGACGTTATCCGCGGGCGTGATGTCCGCGAGGTCACATAAGCCCCACCCCGGCGCACTGACATCAGTTTCCTTCTTTTCCGCGGATCCGGATCGTGTCCCTGGCCTGTTTTCAGGCCTCCTTCTTCTTCAACGCTTTGCGTTTCCCTTAGGAACAGTGTGTGAATGCCTTCGGGCTTCAAGACGTGCTCGTCTTGCACGCGCCAGATGTCGGCGACGGACCCTCACCCCATTTGTATGTGGTGTTTGGGGGAGCACCATGACTCCACGGACTGCGAGGCTTGTCAGCAGATGAAACCGAAGTCCCGGCGGGAGCGCCGGATGAAACTCCTTTCGGCCTGCATGTCCCGGTCAGCGTCCTCATCGCGTCCGCCCCCCGTGGAAGGGGCCCAGAACCGTCGCTTCCGACATCGTCCCTCCCCGAGGCCGCAGGGGCGTCGCTCGCCCGTTGGTAAGTCTCAGCTGGTCCCCGCCCTGTGGGGGGCGCGGGTTCTCCAAAGCTCGTGCGGCCTCGCACTTCGCCGCCTTACCTGCCGTTTCCCGGCGCGGGGGCGTCCAGAGTCCAGATGGAGGCCTATGCTGCGGCCCTGCAGGACTCCTTGGCTCCTCCTCCTCTTCCTGGGACATCCGCTGATTCCCTGCCACGTGCGGGGCCTTCTGCGGAGTCGCCGGTGGCTCCGGCGCCGACAGGTTCGGCTTCAGGTCTTGGGGGTGTGGCGTCGTCGGGGTGCGGCCCTACGGGGTTCCCTCTTTCGGCCCACGGCGCCTCTGCCTCGCCGCAAACCCCCGTGGGGGTCCCTGTGGTGTCGCGGGAGGTTGCCGGGACTCGGGGCTTGTCCCCGAGTCCTACTCGGTCCTCTGGGCAGGCTGCGGCCTTGTCCGAGGCCGAGCTGACGCCGCTCAGGCGCTGTCGGCCCTAGCGGCGCCGCGGGGGCTGGCTAAGGGCCGGGGCGTTTCTCCGGGCTCTCCTCGTCTCTCCACGCAGGAGGCTGCCTCATCGGCGGTCGAGTCGGCGCCTTTTCGGTGCCGTTCTTTGGCCGCCCCGGCTCCGTCCCCGCCCGCTCTTCCGCGGCGCGGGTGGTGGTGGAGATCATCGCCGCGTCCCCTTCGGCGCCGGTCGACGTCGCGCCGACGCCAGTGGCGGACTCCACGGCGCCGTGCCGACGTCGGGTCATCGACTCCTCTTCGGAGGCCCCCTCTTCTCCAGAGGTCAGGCAACTGTTTGTCTCTTCTTCCCCGGAGACGGGACGCCGCGTAGTGGCTTTCTCCCCGGCGTCTTCCAAGGAGAGCTCTTCGCCATCCCCGCGCCCACAGTCTTCCCCTGAGGCGCCTCAGGTTCCCCACTCCTCTGTCAGCCCTCCACCTTTCCGGGCTTGGCCGTTTCTTCCTCCGCTTGGGCTGGGGGACGGCCGGCTTAGTGGGCAGCCGTCACCCACGGAGGAGTTGCTCTCCCCACCGCGTTGCCCTACGGAGGCGAGTGCTGCTTTCGCACGGGCTGTTTCCACGGCCGCTGGGATTTTGCACATGGGCGACCCAGCTGCACATTTCCCCGCGGACCACTTGCTTGAGGTTCTCCACCAGGGTTCTGGTGGACGGGAGCTGCTTCTTCCCTTCGAAGCTTCGCTCCACAATTCTCTCTTGGGGGGCATGGGGGCGTCCTGCCACGGGGGACCCGGTGCCCCAGTCACTCCTGCACCGCCACCGTCCTGCTCCGCATGATCCTGTCTGTCTTTCCTTCCATCCTTCTACTCGGGGCCCTCTTTTGCAGACGGCCTTTCCTTCCTTGCCTTCCCTCTTGGCCCCTCCATCACGGGAGGCCCAGTGGTTGGATTCCTGGGGGCGTAACGTCTTCACTTCCTCCAGTGCTGCCTTGCGGGCGCTCAACACGCTTTGTGTGTTAGCCAGAGCCACTTCCAGTTTGTGGGATTCCGCGGAGTCCCTTCTGTCTTGTGCCCCTCAGGAGGGTACCTCGGTTGATCTGCGGCACCATGTGTTGGATGGCCGGGAGCTGGCCACGTTTATTCTTCGCTCGGCTCTTGATGTCTCTGAGGTTCTTGGTCGCACTATGGCTAGTTCGGTGGCCCTCCGTCGCCATGCATGGTTGAGGGATAGTGTTTTCCCTGAGAATGTTCGGGAGCGTCTGGTTGACCTCCCTTTTGATGGCACTGTTTTGTTTCACGCCCCTGCGGATTCTGCCATTCAGCGGTTCCTTGCGGGGCTTCGTCCTCCTCCTCCTCCTCCTCCTCCTCCTCCTCCCCCTCAGTGAACCTGGATGTCGGTCCTCTGGTGTGTTCAGGGAGGTGTTCTCCAGTTGTTTTTTCTGGAGCTTAGTGCTCGCTAACCCGGTTGTGTGCTCTGTATGGTTGATGCCCCTTCAAGGTCCTTCGTTTGGCCCTGCGGTGCTATTGGCCGCTGTTCCGGCCCTCTGTTTTGACCTGTGATTTTGGCTGTTGGTAAGCCGTGTTGGTCCTGAGATTGGGCCTTCTGTGTCTTCTTTGTTGGCTGCTTGCTAAGCCGTCTGCGGTTTTGTACGCAGGTCTTTCTGTTTGCCCTCTGCTGCAGAACTTTTTTCCTAAGAGGTGTTCCCATGTCTTTTTGGGACGTAACATACCCTATGTGGGGTACTTGTAGCTATTGTATAGCTCTGTCATGGGCTGGGGCGGTGCGGTTTCGGGTTCCGTGCCCTCCCCGGCGTCACGGTATGCCGCAGGTGCGGTCTCTTTACCTATTCTCTTGGCGCGGTTTGCGCGACGCCCCGCCTGCCCTTCTCCGGGTACGCTTCGTCGCTCGACCAACCTGGTCTGCTGTCTTCGGCGTGGTGTTGTGGCGCTTCCGCCTTTCTGTCCGGTGCTTTGGCCTGGTCCTCTGTCTGGTGTTCCGGGGGGCCTAGCTTTTCTGCTTTCTCTTCTGCCTCGTCCCACTTCTTCGTGGGTCGGTGTGTGTCTCTGGCCCGGCTACTGGCCTTCTCTGGCCTCAACCTCCGGCTGGCGCCTGGCTTGTTCTGGGTGCACAGCTCCTTGGTGCGGTCACCTGCTGGCTGCGCATGCCTGCTTGCTCTGGTCCGCCGATGTGGCCCTTGGTGTGTTTTCATTGTGCCCCTGTCTCTTGTTCTGCTGGGGCTTTGCGCACCTATGCCTTTCTCCTTCCGCCTGCGGGCTGTGGAGCCGTTTCTGCCTTCTCTGCTGCCTTGAGGCTGATGGCTGTCCAGCTGTCCCCCGTCGCTGGGTGTGTGTGTTTTCCTCAGGCGGGCTCTGCCTCTGGTTCTGCCTCTTCTCCCTGGCGCAGGGATGGTTCTTTCATCCTGGGTGCTCCTCTGTGGCTGTCCGTCCCACAGAGGTTTTCTAGCAGTTGTTTCTTGGATGGGCTTGGAGTCTCCTAGTCTCCCTTCGCTTGTCCTTGCTTCCTTCTGCCTGGTGGGGGCTGGGCCGCCCTTCTTGTCCCCGTGACACATCCCCTGCTGGGGCCCTGTGTTTCTTTCTACTGGGGACGTTCTCTCGCAGGCCCTCCTCCCCTCTGGGTATGGCTAGGGTATCTATTCTACGTTAAGGAATCTGCGGCTATTAGTCTCTATCAGATGTACAAGTTACTTACCTTCGGTAACGATGTATCTGGTAGAGACGATTCTAGCCGCAGATTCCTTCACGACCCGCCCTTCCTCCCCGTTCTGCGAGGACCTTCTGTTTGGTTTTCTGCACTCGCCTACCTCCGAGTGGCTTGTCTTCTGTGGGGGTCTGCTTCACCCCCTCCTGGATAGGATGCTTCGTTCTGTTTGATTGTTCCACCCCTTTCTTTCTGATCCGAGGTTGGTTGGTTCATATGTGCTTCTGCCTCCCTCCACTCTGGTTTCTTCTCCATGTGTAGGGGTCTACTTTGACTCTTCTCCCTTTTACTGGCTTGGGGTTTCTGATCCCCTTGCAGTTTTCTGCGTTGGGAGTTCTTTTGCTTGTACTTCGGCCCTTTCGCTCCTTTCAGGGGATATGGCCTTCCTTGATGATGTCGTCTGGGGTGGATTGCTGTTACTCCTCTGTTTCGGGCTGTTGCCCCCTCACTGTTGTGGATTGTGCTTGCAGATTTTCTCTCTTCTGCTATGGCGTTTTTTCGCCTGTGTTCTGCCTCCAGGGGGGCTGTCGCCTTCGCTTCCGAGGTTGCTCCTTGGAGCGGTGCGCTGCTCTTTCCCTACTATGTCTTTCGCTGCTGTGGCATTTTGGTACCTTAGTGCTGGCACTTTTCCAATTGGTGCTGTTCCTCACCTTTCGTTTCACTCTTCTCTTTTTCACTGATTTTTCGCACACTGTTCCCATACTCTCCACAGTTTTGTTGGTGATGGCTCCGCGTTGTGGCGCGGAAAAGTTCTCCGAAGAAAACTGATGTCAGCGCGCCGGGGTGGGGCTTATGTGACCTCGCTGACGTCAGGCCCGCGGATAACGTCAGGGCGGAGTCGCGTGGCACTGCCCCCCGGCGCGCAGAGATGCTGGGGCAAAAAGTTTGCCGGGTCCAGTCTCACGCCTGGGGATATTCTACGTTAAGGAATCTGCGGCTAGAATCGTCTCTACCAGATACATTGTTACCGAAGGTAAGTAACTTGTACGTTTCGCCACTGCACTCTGCTACTACAGTCTATGCCACTCTACTCCACTCTGTGCCACACCACTGCAATCTACATTGCGCCACTCCACGCCACTCTACTTGAAAACACTGCACTCTACTCCAATGCTCTCTGCGCAATTCTACTATAAAACAATGCACTATACACCATTTCAGTCTACATCACTGCCCTCTATGCCACTCTATTCTACACTGCAGCACTATACTCTATGCCACTACTCTGCGCAACTGCACTCTACGCCACACTACTCTACACCACTGCACTCTACTGTGCAACATTGCACTCTCCGCCACTGAACTCTACACCACTCTATGCCACTGCACTCTACGCCACTCTACTGCCATCTATTACAGTACACTCTGTGCCGCTCTATTTTGCATCACTACACTCTATGCCACAGCACTTTACATCACTGTACTCTGCAGCACTCCACTGTACTCTGCACTGCTCTACTCTGCACCACTGCCCTGTACACCACTCTACGCCACTGCACTGTATTTCCACTCTACTGTACTCTGCACCCTGCACCACTCTACATCACTTTACGTCACTGCACTCTATGCCACCTACTCTGTACTCTGTGCCACTCCACGCCAATCTGCTCTACGCCACTGTAATGTACTCTGCACCACTGCACACTGCCACTGCACTCTACGCCACTCCAATCTGCACCATTCTTAGCTACTTCACTATACTTTGAAACAATCCACTCTACGCCACAGCACACTATTCCACTCTACGCCACCGCAATCTACGTTACACCACTCCATTATGCGCCATTTCACTCTACTCTATACCACTCCACTCTATACCACTCTGCTCTATACCACTGCACTCTACGACACTCCACTCTAAAATACTGCACTCGATGCCCCTGCCCTCCATGCCTCCCTACTCCACACCAGTGCACTCTACTCAAAAACAACGCATTCTATACCATTTCAGTCTGTCACTGCACTCTACGGCACTCTATTCTACTCTGCACCACTGTACTCTGTGCGACTCTGTGCAACTGCACACTACACTACTGCACTCTACAGCATTGCACTCTCCGCCACTCTTCTCTGCACCACTGCACTCTATGCACTCCATTCTTCTCTACGCCACTCTACTGCACTCTCCGCCACTACACTTTATGCCACTCTAATCTGCATCACTCCACTTTACCCACTGCACAGTGCTCTGCACCACGTACTCTATGCCACTGCATTCTACGCCACTCTATTCTGCATCCTTGTACGCTGCTGCACTCTACGCCACTGTATTCTACACTGTACCTCTCCATACCAGTGCGCTCTACGCCACTGTAATCTGCTCTGCATCACTGCACTTGCTACAACACTCTACGCCACTCTACTCTGTCACTCTTCCCTGCACTACTCCACTCTGTGCCACTTTGCTCTACTCTGTGACACTGCAATCTACGCTATGCCACTCCACTCTACTCTAAAACACTGCACTCTACGCCAAAGCACTCTACACCATTTCAGTCTGTCACTGCATTCTATGCCACTCTATTCTATTCTGCACTACTGTACTCTACGCCACTGTACTCTGCCACACTACTCTACGAACCTTCTCAGCAACACTGAACTCTGCACCACTCACTCGATGCCACTGCACTCTACTCTATGCCACTCTACTGAACTCTACTTTGCTACACTTTATGCCACTATACTCTGCATCACTCCACTCTACACCATTTCACTTTACACCACTCTACTCTGCAGCACTCCACTCTACACCACTGTATTCTACTCTTCACCACTCTACTCTATGCCACTGCACTCCAGCCACCTGCACTCTACTCTGCACCACTTTACGGCTCTCTACTCTGCACCACTCTATGCCACTGCACTCTATGCCACTTTGCTCTGCGCCACTATGCCACTTCCCTCTGCCCCACTCTACTTCTCCCCACTGTGCTCTCAGCCACTGCACTCTATGCCTACTCTGCACCCCTCAAATCTCTGCCACTTCATTCTATGTTGCTACATTGTACGCTGCTGCATTCTATGCCGCTTTACTCTACGCCACTCTACTCTGTACCAGTACACTCTACGCCACTCTAATCTACAAGACTCTACGCCAATGCACTCTACTTTACACCACTCCACGCCATTCTACCCGACTCCGCTCTATACCACTCCATGCCAATACACTCTATGCCACTCTACTCTGCCACTCCATGCCACTGCATCCACTCTACACAACTCCACACCTCTCTACTCTGCACCACTCTACTCTATGCCAATGCACATTATGCCACTCTACTCTGCACCACAGCGCTCTTCGCCACTGCACTCTACATCATTCTACGTTAGGCCACTCCACTCTACACCACTGGACTCTGCGCCACTGGACTCAACACCATTGCAAATTACGCAATTGCACTCCACGCCAGTGCACTCTGGACTCTATGCCAATGCCCTCTACTCTGTACCACTCCACGCCACTGCACACTTCATCACTCTACTCTAATCTACTCTGCACTACTGCACTCTGTGCCGCTGCACTCTACCCTGCACCACATCACTCTACTTAGAACCACTCTACACCACTACACTGTATACCATTCTACTCTACTCTGTGCCACTCCACTCTACCTCACTCGGTGCTCCACCACTGCACTCTATGCTGTGCCACTGCACTCTACTCTTCTCCGCAGTACTCTGTCGCTGCACTCTATGACACTCTACGCCACTGCATTCTACACCACTCTGCTCAAAACCACTGCTCTCTATACAGCTCCACAACACTTTACACTACGGCACTCCTCGCCAAATCATTCTGCCACTCTACTCCACTCTACACCATTGCACTCTATGCCGCTGCTCTCTACGCCACTGTTACCTACACCACTGTACGCCACTGCACTCTATGCCACAGCACTCTACGCTACTCCACTGTATGCAACTCTACTCTGTACCTTTCTACTCTATTGCCCTGCACTCTATGGCGTTGCACTCTGCACCACTCTACTCTGCAACAATGCACTGTACACCAGTACACTCTACTCCTCTGTAGGCTACTGTACACGACTCCGCTCCACACAGTGCCACTCAACACCACTCTACCCCACTTCACTCGGCACAATGCCACTATGCCACTCCAAGCCACTGCACTCTACGCCATGCCACTCCACTCTGCTCCATGCCACGCCACTCTGCTCTACTCTACGCCATGCCAATCCACACTGCTCCACGCCACGCCACTCTACTCTATCTGACTCCACTCCACGCCACTCCATGACCGTCCTCTTAATTATTCCTCTAGTTCTTTTTATGATTAATCGTTTATTTTAACTTTTATGAGGTATGATTTAGCTCCTGGTCTCATTAATGAGTCTGGCATATCCTTGCATATCCTTTTTCAGTAAGAGAATCCTTTCTAGAGTCGGGTCATCGTGTAAGGTAATGATTATTCAAATTGTCACATTGAAGTATGTTGTTACTGGACTCTGAACCGCTTTGTCTCCACAGAAAGATGGTATGTTTTTCAAGATTAGAGATTTGCACATTCAATAGTAATATCAAAGTTGGAAATGTGTATTGCTTTTTACATGATACCTTAAGACAGTTTGGGTTTCTGTTTTGAATTGGCATTTATTTTTATTTTTTTTTAGTAAATATTGCCCAGCTGGTTGTCTTACTCCCTTTGGCGATATTTCTGGTACCAGTCCTCATGGATACAGAGATGTAAGTGAAGTGCATATAGCATTATCTATCTTGTGATACCCCTTCCAAATGATCTGCAATAAAAAGATTCAAACAAAAAAAAATGGAGCTAGCACTTGCAGTTAATTGGTCCATAATGAGGTCAGTACTGCCATCTCCACATTAGCTGTAAAGAGGATCCACTTGCTCTCTGGAGGTTTGTTATGCTACTTGCATAAATTCATATGCCGTAGCTGCCAAGGATTCAGTTTCTTTGGGTGTGACATTTGCCTGGTTTTGTAATATCTCACTATAAAATGTAAAATACATGGGTAAGGTAAAATTTGAGAACGCTGTTAGTTCCTTCATGAAAGGTTCGTCCTCTTGAGTGATTGCCACAGAATCACCGTACTGCCTTGTTAACCCAGGTTTTAATATCCCCCAAACCAGTGACCAAAAAAGTAACAAGCATCAGCAAAGTGAATAAACTGCTTCTTTTAGCTGTGTTATTGCTGTTTGTTGATGCTGCAGGCCGTGATAATCTATAACCTCACATCGGTCACCATATATGTGCTTGCATGTGTCCTGACACAGCAGTCATTTTGTTTTTTTAAATCTAATGATCCAAGTTGGCAGTGGCATTTGCAGTGGGTAATTTAAAAATAAAAGGTGTGCGAAAGTAATTTTACAATTTGGAGCAACAAAGAAGCAGATTTCGGCTGCAGGGCCCTCCTATAAAGATTAAAACATAAAAAAACAGAGCGAGAGATGGGTGGGTACACAGTAGTGGAGAGGTTGCTAGATGGAGCCAATAAACACTGTTAACAAGTAGTGGTGGTATCGCGGAGGAGCGAGAAAGCACTGGAAGCTGGGCTATACAAGAAAAACTGAGTGGAATGGGGATGCGAGAGGGTGTGTAAGGGGCAACACGAACAACAGTGGGAGCGCGGGTTCGAGGATGCCATGTTTCACAGGCAGCAACATGGCTCTCTCCTTTTTAGTGGTTCTACCTGCCATTGCTATGGGCTGAAAACCCTAAGCCAGCAGTTCTTGGATTTAATTAAGGGATTTCATTATCCTGATCTTGAAAAGGTGACAGAGAGTAAGTTTCCCCCAAGAATAGCCTAGAAGCAAACATTAGGAGCCACTGGAGACTAATTTAATGACTATTCCCCTAGAACCCCAAATACAGATGTGTCAAAATGTTCTATGTGGGGGCAATAGTCTGATCTAGAAAGCTTTCAGGCACACAGTATCAGTTAAGTATCAGTCTGCATGCCTAAATCACAGCATATCAAAAAGGTTCCCATTTGTTCATCAGGGTTAAACGATGACCTGTTGAGAGGGAATGGCGACATTCGAGGGGACATGGCACAGACCAATATAGGAAAGGCTGGACTATGTAACAAATATACCTATGAAGGTGGATAATCGTGGGCCGTTTGAACCAGTAGATGGCCTGCAAAAACAAGAAGCAGTACAACATTTTGACCCAGTGCCCTAAGATCAGAAGTATTTGAAAAAGAGGCCTTCCCTAATTTTTAAGTCTTAATAAAGAGCAGATGCTGAATGTTTTCAATCGAATTGTTTTGGACAACCTTTGTTAGCAAAACTGTATCATTAAGAATTGAGACAAATAGCTTTTAGGGCATGAGAAATTCAGGGGTAAAGTTCAAGAAAAGGAAGACGTGTAAACCGTTTCATGAGTCTAATAAAGGTTTGAAAACTGAAATAATGACTGTTCTGATGAGTAGGATCCTCGATCATCTGGTAATCTTAATGATATAGCTGGAATGCCCCTTTGTGCTTTTTCCCCCCTCCTATCCCTCGCTGCTCCCCCTTCATTTTCTTTGTTTATTTATTTAGATTTTACGTTTATTTCATGTTTCGGCAAGATGGAACCTAGCAGTGACCGGGCGACTTATTTTTGTTTTCTAGTCGTCGTCGCTGTGCATGGCCGGCGTGCATGCTGGAGTCGTATCCAATGTGCTTGGTGGCCAAATCAGTGTCGTGGTCAGTAAAGGTATCCCATACTACGAAAGTTCTCTGGCTAACAATGTCACATCAAGAGTGTAAGTGGAGCTCTTATCTTTAGTCCTAACGCAACTGATCATCAAGCTTGTGATATGAAAACCTTTAGATCTGTGTCAGTCTAGTGACATTGATCATTAGTAATTGGCTCCCCCCCTCGCATCCCCTATATGGAAAAATTGCATGTTCTATTAATTACAGTTTTGAATCACACTATATGCTTCCAAAAGGCAGCTTGAGTGCAAATGCATCATAAATAAAGTAATGCGACAGTTATATATATTTTACCCTCCAAACAAGGGTGCTAGTGTTGGCATGGGTCCAGCTTTCCTAGGGCCTACAAGTCACTCTTACGATAAAGCATGACTGTACATCAGTAACACATGATTTGTTTTTCAGGGGCCCGTTATCTGCAAGCCTTTTTACGTTTAAGACCAGTGGTAAGCGTTTTCCTGTACATTGGTTGTTACAGTTCAATTTTAAAGTGGCAAAGTAAAAACCTCTATGCACTGTGACATTCTTCAGTAAATGCACCTAAGCCCCCTTTTGTATTTTTTCCAATATATCTCTTATGAAGACTAACCCATTTATGTTTCTGCAAGTTCTGAATGTTTTAGTACTACTAACTTAGTAATGTGTGGGCACAATAATGTCTACTAGACCTTTACTTTGTGTTTCATCAGCCTGCATATGTTTTGTGATTTATTGATTGCAAAAAGCAGACTTCAGTAAGCAGAGGAGACATTCCATTTCTTAATTAAAGAAGCTCAAATGGGTACTATGAGTGATGGTGGGAGTGAAAAAACGCAAACTGAAATGTATATATGCAAACGCATGATTCCAGTAATCACACTGCAAGAGGGCACCAGTGTCCGCTGTAGGACCACTTTAATACGGAGGCTCTTAATTCGGCCAAAAATTAAATTGAAGATTTGCTGTACAAGAATAGCGAGCTACTGGCACCACAATTGGACCTTCAGTAGATTTAAGACCTGTGAATAGTAACGTAAAATCACACTGAGAATAATAGGGCATATTACCATGACTTTCTTTATCATTAAAATTATGTAGAAAGCAAAGGAGCAACCTTATGTATTCGTCACTTAATGCATGATTAAAAATTCAATTAAACAAAGGATCCTTTTTAGTGTGTAAGAGGAAATTAGTCAAGCTGATTTGATTGAAAATAGATGAGTCATCTTCCTCATGGACCACAATGGCAGGGAAGCAAGGTATGATGTTGATGACAAACCACGCATACATAGATTTGGTAAGCTGGAGGTTTTATTGTACACCCCTCAGGTACAAGCAGTGCCTGGCCAACTGCCTGAACAGAATCTCACCATCTAAATCCTAACATTCCAGATCATTACTACAGAACGCTGGAAGGTGCCTGGCAAGTGCATAGAATGGAGAAGGCACCTCAGGCACTACCCCACAGATCTTCCCTACACAAAAAAGTCGTAAAATCATAGTGTACAACAAGAAAAGTAAACAAGTCACAAAACTGAGAATAAAATAACGTGGAAAATATCAACTAGGACAGCATAATCACTGTTGGCCATCACTGTACATAATGCTGCAAATATTTAGGTCTGCGTGAAACTCGTACTTCCTCGACCAAACAACCCATCCTCAGATCACTCCTTGCTTTCCATTCTCAATCCATTTGTCTGTACTTCCCTCCAACACGCTCCCTCCTCCTCACATACCGACCCCTGACTTAAATTCCATATATTTTTTTTTTTAGTTTTATATAGCTCGGACTCGACCCGAAGATATTGGAGTGCTTTTCATGAGCACCAGTTGCGTTAGACTGAGACATTCATTTTTTGTTAGGCATGGGGAGATTAAGTGATTTGCCCAGAATCACAGGATGTTGAGCGTCCCTGCCGAGACTTGAACCCAGTTCCCCAGCTTCGAGGTCGGCCTCTCTAGCCATTAGGCCACATCCTCGCCCCATATTATTCAAGCAGAGACCATTGCGGCATTCTTAAACAGCTTTTCTCCTTGAAAAGTTTCTTGAATTAAAAAAAATTCTCACATCAACTTGGCACATTGGTATGGACCCAGTCCCACATGTTAACCATACATTAACATGCAGTTTTTTTAGGTCTCGCAGACCTAGCGCTGGAGCGCGCATGCGCTCCTCGCTCTGCGAGGCTTATTGTCAGCGATACACTTTCAGAAGGGGACTTGAAGCTGCTCCTCGCTCTGCGAGGCTTATTGTCATCGATACACTTTCAGAAGGGAACTTGATGCCACGCCCCTTCTTCCCGTTGGCTTGCGTCATAGTTCAGGCTAAACGCTGGCTTTCTATTGTAAAGGAGGCTTCTTAGTCCCTCCTTGTTACCGCACTGTCCACTTTTAGCCCCGCCCACCCGGACTGGATCGTTTACTGGCTGAGTTACACGGTCTCCTTTGTAAGTCTGTTGGCACTCTTTTATTTTCATTTTCTGCGCAGTCCGCTTCAGCTGCGCTTGTTGTTTCTATTTTCGCGTCCGTCCATTACCATTTGGGAGCCTAAAGAGGGGTGCGTGTTTATAAAAGCTTGGGTTCATCATTGCCTTTCGCCGAACAAATCTTCAATGTCGTAATCGTTGAAGTTAAGAGAAATAAAAAAGTGTACTTTACAGCACGTCCAAGCATTGCCCGTCTCATAAATATGTATTTCGTGCGTTGGTTGGTCCCGGTTGTTACGTTATGCCTGTTCTAATATGGCTGCGCTCTGTGCTTCAGACCGGTGCGGCAATTAAAGACACGCCGGCGGCTGTACGGGGAAAGATGGTGCCGAAGGAGGAGGTGCAGCGCTTTGGCCGGGAGCTGGTGGACCAGAGCCGGCCCTTGAGCCAGCACTTCCGAGCTCTTTTTACCCTCCGCGCCTTGGGCGGTCCGGAGGCCATTGCCGGTATCAGCGGGGCGTTCCAGGATCCGTCTGCGCTGTTCAAGCATGAGGCGGCCTACTGCCTAGGACAGATGGGGGGCCGTGCGGCCGAGCCGGCTCTCAGGATAGTCCTGATGGACAGACAGCAGGAGCCCATGGTGCGGCATGAAGCGGGTGAGACTGCCAGTCTACCCACCCCCTCCCAAATCACTTTTATGTATTTTTTACCTCATTTTAAAAAAATGTTTTAAATACGGGAGTTCCCATAATCACATAATGTTGTTGAGGCGACGCCAAGTCTCAAACCCATTGTTCCTCAGTCGGCTGCTCCGGCCGTAGCGTTGCATCCTTCTCCCCCCCCCCCCACCCCACCACACCACCTACAACGCAACTTAAGTTAGACATAAAGAGCAGAGGCTTTCACTGTGACATTTCCAACAGCCGGCTCCGTTGCTGCGACTGGCCTGATTATGTGTCTTTATGCTCTTTAGTTAATTTTCGTTCATGTTCTTTTTAAAAAATATTTAAATACGGGAGTTCCCATAATCACATGATGTTGATGAGGCAATGCCAAGTCTCAAACCCATTGTTCCTCCGTCGGCTGCTCCGGCTGTAGCGTCGCATCCTTCTCTCTCCCCCCACCCCCCCCTACAACGCGACTTAAGTTGGGCATAAAGAGCAGAGGCTTTCACTGTGATATTTCCAACAGCCGGCTCTGTTGCTGCGACTGGCCTGATTATCTGTATTTATGCTCTTTAGTTAAATTTTGTTCAGGTTTTAAGGTCTCGCCTATGCAGCGCGCAAGCGGTGCTTAGGAGGTGACCTTTTGCAATAGCTCAGGACTTTGGCTTAAGCGCGTGCATGTTTTGCATTGGTCTCTATTGGCACTCGTGCACGTTTGGCGTTTCCCTTGCGGGAGCGAGCAGCGGCGCCATCTGTTTTCAATTATCTTGCTCGCGCTTTCAAAACAGATGGCGCCGCTGCTCGCTCCCGTAAGGGAAACGCTGTGCGTGTCTGGTCCCTGTTTGAAACGTTATCTGTGTGCTTTGTCCCACATTAACTTCCTCTTTCTATGTTTATTTATTGGGAGGAGTGCGAGTCCCTTTCCCTTTTTTTTACATCTGTTATTATTTCTTTTTTGTGCTTTGCAGCCTTTTTTCGTTTGAGCTGCGTAAATCGGAAATACGGCTGGGTCAAAGATTGTTTAAAACACATGGCCTTTGAACTGGAGGCCACGCCGCACCTTGACCCCCTTCTGCCCTCCTGCTTTCTGCCCCTACCGTGCCGCGATTGCTCCTTCATTTGAGTCCCTTTCTCTTTTTTTACATCTGTTTTTTTTTCATTTTATTTGTTTATTTTTTATTATTTCTTTTTTGTGGTGGGGCTCCTCCTCTACATAGGTTGTGGCTGCCTCATTCTGCACGTAATGTTTACAGAGGTGCCCCCCTCCCACGTGGCTCGTTGTCTGAGCCTTGATTTACAAACCACAGATGGCAGACACCATCAGAAGCAGTAGATCAGTGGAGCCTTGCGCGCGCACTCCCCTCTCTGACACGCAAGTTACATGCATAATTGATTATCTTCTAACGCATCCTTGGGAAAATTTGAAGTGCTCGCCTCGTTTTGCACAAGGTGCTTGAGAGGCGGGGTCTTAAGGGGTCGCATCTGTGTTGAGTTCCTTCTTTTTTTGACTTCCCGAGTCACCGATACCCAGATTATACTTTGTGTTTCTGTTTCATACATTGTTTGTTTAAGAATGCGCAGATTAACGTGGGCTAGACTTGTTTCCCGCAATTCATTATGTGTTCTGCTATTATTTTTTTGGGCGAAATGTCAGTATAAACTTGGCATGGAAACAGCATGCATATAGGCCATTCTGGCTGGTGGAAAGTAGCCGTCTAGTCATACCAGGCTTTTAGAAGAGGTGATTGGTTTATCATGCCCAAATACATTGTTTGCACTGAGTGATGGATATTTTGCAACTCGTTATTTGGTACAATATGCATGCATTTGACATACAGAAAACATGGGGTAGCTAAAGGTTGCTTTGTGTAGCGAAGTGTATGTGATCCTTACGTAATATTCATTTTACATTTCTCCGGTGAAAGCACTACCATAGCACGCAGAATTTGGAAAAGAAACGAATAAAATAATATTGTGAATAAAATGAACAAAGGCACACTGTTGGCTGAAGTCATGATTAAAGGAAAGTGCACTGTGAATTTTAATAGGCTGCTTATCGGAAACGGCTAGCATGATTGGTTAACTGATGGCCGTGAACTTTCTTTTTCTTTTTGTATTGCTAGTTTGTGTTTCTAGGTTTAATACAGATAAACTCAATATTATGCGTCTCGGCCTAAGGAGATGTTCAAAATGTGCGCAGGCCTAAATTGCAGCCTTTCCCTTTCCGATGCATAATGCCGCTTTTTACAAATGCTCGCTGCCCTAATTTCTGAATCAAATGTCATTTCTTTTTTTGCTTAATAATATGACAAATAGGTTGCTCATTGTGGTATTAGAGAAAAATATTGTCTTTAACGTGGTCGTATATTTGTCTTTGCATAACAATTATTTTGCAATCTTTGTACGGGATACCTTTTCCTTATAAAGTAAAATTTTTGCGATTGATAAATGTAACCCCTTTGTGGTGATTGTTTTGGTTCTGCTTGCCACAGAGGAAGCAGTGCTTTGGTGCACTCTAAATATTTGCGCGTTTCCGCCTTTATTGTGTTGTCTGTTAGTACCCGAGGCAACCTTGAAATAGTTTAGCTACAAGCTTCCCATTCAGTAAATCTTATCCCAACTCGTTTCTAAGGTCTTGGTCTTTGCGGTATACACTGCTTACAAACTAGGAAAATAGTACATCCTGCTTCCACTAGTCAATAACAATGAACAAAATGGAGCAGAAACATATTCCTGTTGTGGGACTGAAAAGCATTAAATAGGTTTGTGCATCTAAATGGGATAAGAACAGTAGCTCCATGGTAGGGCTAGTAAGACAAATAAGAAGATGATATTTGTTTGTTACTTTTTGTTGCTTAATTGAACATTTTGGTACTATCTAAAACTGTACTTATCATTTATGAGCCTACAATGGCAAATCCAGAAAAAATCCCCAAAAAATAAGGGGGAATTCTATTTCCCAACTATAATGTCCCTGTAACCTTTAAATGGCTCAATCAGTTTTCTCAGTTGTCCAATTTCTGCCCCTCTAAAAGTCCCTTCTGGAGAAGCCACTGGCATGAAAACCACTATAAGATGTGTTAGAATAAGGGAAAGTGTGGAGGTTCTATTGCAAAGACACCGCTTGTATAGAGAGAAGGAAGGAGGCGCTAGAATACAAGCATTTGCAATGCAATAAGTCTTGCATTTGCGAGAGTTTAAGCTATTGGCATTGTAAATGACAATGCCTTTTATTTATCTGTTTTTAAGACCTGCTTGTCTACAATCCCAACATGTTGCATAACTAAATACTAATAAGGTCCCAAAGGCGAGACCTATTGGCTATGCCAATGCTTGTTTTCCCTTTGCGATCCTCTTCAACTTTACCCACCCTCCTATCTGTGCTTCGTTCCCTCCCATGGTGACTTCACTCACAGTTCCTTTTGGTCATTCCTCATATCACTTCCACAAACCACTTGTGTGTTTTGAAGCTTAGACCACCCTTCATGAGCACCTCAGCCCCAGCAACCTACAAACGATGTCCGTACCAATAGTTCGCGCAAAAGCTGCTGCCCAAGGTTAGCCAATTTGCACAAATAAACTGTAAATGGAACAATTAAACTATACAAAGACACGGAGGAAGCAGCATATTAATGTTTTTATTTCAGTACACTGCAATAATAAAGCATATGTTCATTTGTAAAAACATTTTTCGAATGACTACATATCAGTTTACAAGCATTGCAGATTGTTTTCACAGTTGGTTTTGTGGCCATCGATAAATCGTACATTCATTTAAACACACAAAACAAGATTGTTGGAAAGATAAGCTTAGAGATATACCCACGCCCAAAACACTGCTGTAGAAAAATTAAAATGCGTGTCCTTATGAACTGTGTCAACTCCTGTGGATGTACAATAGTTAAGGGATGTACTCCATCATGACGTACCCCTTGCCCTAAGACAGCACTTGGAAATACTAAAATGTGTCAGCCCACTTGTATAATATCCTGGTTCTGCAAATCCGACATGCCATTGCACAAATAAATCCTCATGCAAACATGACTCTGCACTATCGTCCACACATCCTGAACGTGACCCTACAACACACAGAAATTAAGGGTTAAAGTCACTTTTTCCTTCCCTTAGCTGGTAGTTGTGCAATATACAGGGTGCCCGCCTTGAGCCACCATGCATGCTCTTTGGCATAGAGCACATTCCCTGCTGTTGGGACACAGCCCCTGGCATGCAGCACCTCGCCAGCACTAGCTTCCCCGGGCCCTGCACTCCCTGTGAGATTGGTTCCATGTGTAAGAGCAGGGTCGAGGCACAAGAGGCCTGAATAATGCGAAGCCTCGTGCACAAGGCTGGGCTTGTGATCTCTCCTGAATCTCATTCATTCTTCCTCGTTTCACCGTCCTGAGATCATTACTTTGCAGACAAAGAGGTAATCACTACACACCACATACACTCCATAACACATGGATAAAAGACATTGTCATTTACAACGCCATTTACGACGCCAATAGCTCTAACATAGGCAAATGCGAGACCTATTGCATTGCCAATGCTTGTCTTATGTTTGTTCTCGAGTCTCAACTTTCTATCCTCCAAGTATCATCAGGAGACATCCCCACACAACCTTTGAGCCACCCCAACCATTATGGGACTAATTTAAAATTAGGTTTCTGTTCCCTGAACAGCTAGAAAGGGGTCTTGCCAGTGGTCTGATGAGGCTAGAGACTGTATGACTCGATCCTTTTAAGTAATTCCTTCTAACTTAAATGTGAGGGCTGTGTAACTGTATACCTTCCTTCAATGTGCCAGTCAATTATTTCACTGGATTTGGGATGCTACCACATATGCTCGATAACACTTTCAACAAAATATGCCTTTAACTCTCTGGAGCAAAGCTGCACCTGTTATCGGTTAGTTCTGTTTCAGGAAAACCTTCCCTGTAGAAAACCTCTTGCAGCAAAGATATAACACTATAAGGACTCCTGTGATTCCCCCACATTACTTCCGGCCAATGTGAAAACATATCCACTAGAACAAAAATGTAATGTGCAACTACTTGTCCAGGTAAAAGACCCACAAGATCCAAAGCAATCTCCTCCCATGGAGCCGACTGCAATTTCCTACAGCACATTGATGGAGTGCATGCCTTGTGTAACTTGTCACTGATGCAAAACTTAGGGCATTCACTGATGCAACGCTCAACCTCTAAATCTAAACCAGGCCACCAATAATTAAGACGCAATTGCTCCTTGGTTTTCATGATCCCGAGATGACCATTGTGAGCCAACCTGATGATCCTGTTCTTGAGTGACTTTGATGGAATCAGTCTCATGTACCTGAACAATAAACTATCATTTTCTGAGACGTGATCATGAATTATCCATAACATTGTGAGGCACCTTCTGTGAAATCATCTTAAATTACTTCCTGTGTCCGTTCCTCTTGTGACCTTATACACTTCTATCTCTTCCGGCATCTGCTCATCCAGAACACCTTCACTGGGATCCCTTTTCACCGTGCAGGAGAGGCAATCGGCTACAGCGTTTTGGATTCCTGGTAGAAAATTGTGCACAAAAGGTGTACTCTTGCAAGCCAGTGACCCAAAGCGGTTTGCATGCAGACTGTATCAGGTCCTTTCTTTTCAGAAATTTCCCTCAACGGCTTGTGATTCTTTCGTACGGTGAAAACCTATCCCACTCACAATTCCTCACTTTAACAGCCCAGTGTTTTGCTAGCGCCTCTTTCAACGACTGAATAATTCAATTCTGTCCTTCTTAATGCCAGATAGGCAAACAGAATTGTTTTTTTCAGCAGTCAGTCCTTTGAACACGCACTGTGCCTGGTCCTTTTGAACTAGCAACCGTAGTGACAATGCACTGTCTTTCTGCAACACAATCTGCCAGAGATTGCTGTTGCTTAAGGTCCTTTTCAAATTCCTTTCTCAGTCTTTGTTATCCTGTGATGGAGACGGTAAAGTTTAAATCCCTAGTCTTGGCACATTCAGCTCTCTATGGACACAGTCCTGCTTACCTGAAGAAACACTACAGGTTCTATGTTCCCACCAGGCAGCGGAGTTCAGCCACGCAGCTTCTCGCCCACGTTCCGAGATTTTGCCTTAAGAGAGTTGGAGGGAGCTCTCTGGCTTTCAGGGCAGCTTCGGCCTGGAACCTTCTTCCCTTTGACCTCCGCAGCGTTCATTATCCCAGGCTCTTCAGGGAAAGGCTTAAGACTTTTCTCTTTATCTAGCAGTTTCTTTCTGCCTTCCTTCAACCAGGTTCGCACCGGGACACTCTTCTGAGTAGCTGTGCGCGCTACAAATCACATAAACATAATTCAACACTTTTCCTCAGGAGTGTGCACATAGTCTGAGTTTTATCTACCATTTTTTCCATCAAACTGCTATCAAATTTGATCATTGCAGGAAAAGAGATAATTTCATCTTTATTCTGTTCATTGTGAATAATGGTGTCAACCAAATACCTTTTTGGCAAGACACCAGTGCAACTAATCATTTGGTCTAGATATATAATCTCCACTTTACCAAAATCACATTTATCAACTCTCAGGGTCAATCCATGCTTCTGAAATTTCTTAAGAACATCTTCCATTCTCATGTTGAGCTCCTTACATGTCCTCTGAAAGACCAGACTATAAATAGGTAAATGACCCCTCCACAGTCTCCTGACAAAGATGACACAGCTCGCTGAAACACTGAGGCCGCTGTCACAAGCCAAAATGGAATGCGCAAAAATTTGAACAACCCAAATGAGGTTATAAAAAAGTGTTTTCCTGACAACTTTCTTCCAGCCTTCCCTGATGATAAACAGAGATTAGATCCAAAGTCGTAAAAAAAAAAAAACTAGCCACGCCCACCACAGACAAATGCTCGGATCTACTAAGAAGCGTGAACTTATCAATGACTGCCTCCTAGTTAAGGGCCTGGAAGTCAGCACACAGCCTGATTTCCCTGGAGGGTTTGTTCACCACAGTGATGGGCACCAACCATTTCGTGGGAACAATAACCTCATTTTCATGCAACCTAGTTAATTCATCCTGGACTGCTTCTTGGGCACCTATCAGTAATCTCCTCTCGCTGCATGAAATTGGTCTGACTGGGTCTTTAAGGCAAATAAAGTGAAAATAATTCTTCAAGCTCTCCAATTTCTTTACGAACACTAGGAAACTTGTACTCCAAATTTGTACATTCCCTTTACAATTATACATTTTCTAGATTCTTCTCTCGTCTGAACTTGTGGGTCTTCGTTAGGATTCAAGAAAACGCCTAACTGTTTTTGGTGAGGCCAACTCAATGAGCAGTCACTTGAGACTGAGACATACACCTTTCCCATAATGGTCCTTCCATGAAACGACACATTCGCCTCACAATAGCCTAACATTTTATTGCCCCACCCGTTCCTCCCCCCAGCCACCCCCCCCCCACCCCCACCATCCTCCTGGGCTGATATCCATTCTCCTAAGACTGCATTTATCCTTCAGGTTCGTTGTTTACACTTGCTCTGAAATGAACACGAATCAAACATCATACACAGATCTAGACCATCAATTTTTTCAGTATCAGATGGTGTTCACTAACCCTGGGCGGAGTTCGCGGAGTTGCACTACGCTGCACTACGCGAAGTGCAAAAGAAACTCCGCCGCACTACGCGGAGCTACGCGAGCGGCGGAGTACAATTGAAAAATGCCGTTCGCGGTCATTGCACAGTGCCGGATGCTTGTCCGCACTGTGCAATCATTGCGAACGGCACCTTGCACAGTGCAAGCGGTCCCTGCTTTCCTTTTCTGCTGCTCAAGTAGATTTTTACTCGAGTGGCAGCTTTCTGAACGCGAACGGGCAGTTTCTCAACGCGAGCTGTCGCGAGCATACGCGACCACTCGCAATGAGAAACCTGACCCCCCGCGTTGAGAAATCTCACCGGGATGTGGATTTTCCACGCTCGCCAACTTGACATTGACGAACGCGAGCGAGGAAAAAAACTCCGTACGCAACGCGAAGCAGAGTTTTTCGGAACTCCGCGATCTCCGTTTAACGCGGAGTCCAGGAAACTCCGCAAGCGGAGCGGAGTTCACCGCCCAGGGTTAGTGTTCACTCGCCTTACACACCAACTATAACACAATTTTGTCGCAGACTTCCGTTACGGTTTTACTAGCTGTGCCACCTCACCACTCCTACAACAGCATACAAAATGACACCTTTCCACACCCATTGCTTATAGCCCTAATCGCTGAACAATTTTTGTCGTTTGTCATATGGCCCAATTTCCCACATTCGAAAAATTGGCCTGTAAAAGTTTTGTCCATAATTTTCTTGTCCTTTTCCTTTTTTCCCCCCTCCCAGTTGCGGCGATAAGCTTTTAGTTGAGATATTCTCCACTCTCACAGTCTCACTTTTTCGAGTTTCTGCTCACTTGTGCATGTGCTCCACCCTCTTAGCTATCACTTTGAGGCAGCTCATCCTTTAACCATATGTACTCTTTTTTTTCTCACTCCTTCAATTTTGAAAAAACTGGTCTTTTAAATGTTCATCAACCAAGACACCAAACCTATAACTGTTGGCCAACTTACCCAAGACTGTTGCATACTCCTCTGCACTTTCATTCTCCCTGTGAACCCTTTTCACAAAGTAGAAGCGTTCATTAATAGTACTTACTCAAGGTAATTAATGCAAGTTTAACTTCTTGAGACCTATCTCAAACTAATTTTGATCCCTCATCTTTGATTGACAATTCAAGTACATTGTCTAGCTTCTCCTGACCCTCAGTTCCCAAACAATTCAACAACAGTTTCTGCTGGACACTGTGTGTAAGTTAATTGACTGAAAGGCAGTCTTGGTGTTCTGTCTGTTCATGGTGGGAGAAAATGAGCATGTTTGAGTTTGGTGCTAGGAACACCTAT
The DNA here is from genome assembly GCA_963921515.1 of Calotriton arnoldi. Taxonomy (NCBI): domain Eukaryota; kingdom Metazoa; phylum Chordata; class Amphibia; order Caudata; family Salamandridae; genus Calotriton; species Calotriton arnoldi. The sequence continues at coordinate 981,425 of CAWUFW010002244.1, read as the reverse complement.
TCACCTTGTGATCTATATTATATAATTCATAAAACGTAATCAAGATCATCTGACTAACAATTTTCCGATGTTATCTTATTGACCAGTTTCATCAGTTCAGCTCAAAATTCTTTATTCGGCACAAGAAAATGGCCATAAAAGATCAATACATAAAAACATTAATATAATGCAATCACATAAGATCAAATTAAAACAACCAATCGACACTTAAAAGGAGAGCAGTGAGTCCAACAAATACTATAACAGATTGCCACACTTAGCCATCCATCGACTTTTTGCACCTTACTGCTGCTTTAAGAAATGGGCAGACACTGTAACAGAACGCAGGGCATTTAACAATTGAAGGAAAAACAAAGCACCAGTGCACTTGCGAAGGCTTAATTTAAAAATTAACTTAATAAATGAGATAAAATACATTTTATAACATTGACAAAAAAACATAAGTGCATTATAGTCTGGTCAGATAATCCATCGCTAGGACAAACTGGTACCAATGACCCTGAAGAGCCATCAGTGCCTAGAAATTTCAGGAGCCACACCACCGTGCCTGCCCTAAAATGAAACCCTAATGATCTCTCCCAGTGAGAGAGCAGGATTGCAAAATAATGCACTGGCTCCTCAAGTGCAGAAAAGGTAAGATACTCCCTGATAGAGCTTTTACTAGACTCAATTTGTAGCCTCTGGGAGTGACGACTCTAGGAAATGGCACTTTACCATCAACTTTTCACCTTTTTTAAAGTGCGGGTGCATAGAAAAAGACCTGTAGGTTTAGTGCTTTAAGGTTATTTTGTAAATAATTCAGCCAGGGGATTGAGAGCCCCTTATCCAAATTGAGGCAGTCTGAGATCATGTCTCCGTTCTGACTAGCCTCGGTGTTGGACCACACGCTGAGCCATAATAAAAGGGGCACTAGCTTAACTTTATCAGAAATATACTGGAGGTTGAGCTCTGAGTGCATGATAAAATGAGAGCTTGTGGTTGATAAACACAAGAGCTGCCTACAGATACGATTGTCCTCTGTCTACAATGTGGTGACATCCTGATAGCCCCATATCTCAGCTCCTTGAAGTGCTGCTGATGTGCGCTGAGTTCTAGATGTTCAAATGGGAGGAAACTCTCCCCCTACCTCCTGCCTGGGGTAGATTTAACAGAGAACCTGCTGCCCTACTGATCTTAAGTTAAAAGTGATTAATCTGCGGTTGCCAGGAGCCAGAACAACTAAAGACAACCCCCAGATAATTAAAATCATTCACAGACCCCAGTGTTTGCCCCTTCAACCTTAGGGTGGATATATTTTTCTTCACTGTTCCACAATCCATTTTGTGCGAGTTCCCATAGTTTGTAGACAGATCTAAATCACTCATAAAGGATGTAAAAGAATCCACCAGCAGACGAAGAGCCCCTGGCGGTTGTGCCATAAGTACCGCGTTGTCTGCTTAAAGCAGCGCTGGTACAGGGACTTGGGAAATCCTCAGGCTAATGCTAGTGGCTTAACCAAGATGGGACACAAATTATTAATATAGAAAATAAAGAGCAAGGGGGCCAAAATACACCCTTGGCGCACCCCATGAGCTAAAGTGAAGGAGTCCGACAATTCCCCCTATAGGCCAAACCAGACCTTAGCTTCCAGGTTATCATGTAATGTGTGCAGAAAGTTGAACAATGACCGCTCCACCCCTAGGTCCAGCAACATCACCATAATTAGGATCTAGTAACAGAATCAAATGCTGTTGACAAATCCATAAAGGTCAGGTACAGCGGACAGTGCTTAGCTATTGTGTATTTGCCGACGATCAGGTTCAGGTTTAAACACTGTTCCACTGTACCCAGCCCCTATTGGAATCCGAATTGAAAGGGACACAAGATCTTATTAGAGTTTGCCCACAACTTCAAGCGATTAAATATTGCCCGCCCAGTTACCTTAACCGTACTGTCAGTGAGGGAGATCTGGCGGTAACATCTTCGAGACGTTTGATCTTTTTGAGAATGGCGACTATTGTGCAGAGGGACCAGGAAGTAGGAATCTTACTGCTTAAAGAATTATTGAACACATTAGTTATCAAGGGCCCCCAGAGTTCCATGTTGCACTTGATTAAATCCGTGGGGGTAGTTATCAAGGGCACCCAGAGATCAATGTTGCACTTGAATACATCCATGGGGGACCTCATCCGGCCCCGTGGCTTTACCATTTGGGCTTTGCCTAATAGCGATTATGACCTCCTGCAAAGAGAAAGACAAAGCTGGTGAATGGAATAATTTTCCCCTCAACTCTTCTTTGAAGCACCCGTCTAATACCAGAAGATAAATTGCACTAAAGTGCATGACCCAGGCTGTGGTTGTAACACTGCAGTTCAAAAAGGGGGGTAGGTGGAGATTCCCTTTGTTTAAGCTTGTTGACTTTGTCCCAGAAGATCTTACTATTCCTAGAGATCGACGCACTTTCCAAGAGATTCCAATCCCTCTTGCAGAACTCTTTCTTCCTAGAATTCAGAATGTTTTTGTAAGTCTTGCGGGCCTCTCATACCGCGACTTGGTCTTTTGGGGTGTTAGAAAGGGCCTTCCTTAGATTCTGTTTGGCTGCAGAACAGTGGGTGTTGAAAAAACACGGGCTCGCGTGCCTACTCCTGATCGGCTGCAAAAGTAGATGCCTAATGCTCAAGTTAAGGGAGTCAAAATAAGCTAACGTTTCATCACTCTGCACGTCAGACAAACAATTCATGAACAGCATAAGGTTGGACTTCAGCAGCTTGGCAAAGGAATCCCCCGGATCGTTCAAATGCCATACAAATCTTAATCCACAACTGGTGTACTGTGCGTGAGATGTTGAGACTGCAGGGGGGGGTAGATTTTAAGCACTGGAAGGTGACCTACTGCATACAGAGCTTTATGGTCACCACATTTAGTCGCTAATGCGGCACCGTACGAAAACCATGAAGAAAAATGTCTTGTTACAAAAATATAATCGATAATCAAGGTCTTAACATGCCCCTCTATAAGAGGCCAACGATACACCGTCTGTATTAAATAGTTCAACAAGACCCACTAAATCATGCTCAGCTAGGTACCTACTTAGCTCCTCCCCTGTACAATCTGTGCCCTGTACGTTAATCCCTAGCTTGGTGTTAAAGTCCCTACAAAGAAGATAATTAGGTTGTGACAAGCGCTTGTCTCCTACCGGTCTCAGAGTTGCAACGACAGCAAATAAATGCTCATAATGAATACATGCAGAATTTATGAAATCATTGTTGTAAAAATTAATTAAATAACAAATAAAAACACTAAAAGTATCCTTGATAAACAAGGCCATAAATGCTGAGCTTTCCGTGTCCAGGACTAACACTTTCAGAGTTGCATTTATGCACACTGAGCCCCTTCCCCTAGCCCCCCCCCCCCACACCACCACCTCAAACTTTCCTTTGGACTACCATGTAAGGAGCAGACAGCCAAGCAAGAATAGCATGCAAAACCGGGGCAAGAAAAATAGGTGGTGTCTCCTTGTAGAGCCACAAATCATATTTTGTGACTGAATCTAGCTAAGCAGGATTCATGACCTTATCTTTTGAACTGGCAACATTCCAACTTAATAAAGTAAACGTACCAGCCAAATTGCTGTTCCCATGGCCGTTCATACCGGTCCTGTCAGCTACACTATCGCCAATCACAGCCTGAGATGGGGAAACAACTGAATTGCCCTCTACAATTTCATCAGCAAGTCAGTCCACACTAGAGAAGACATGGTAACGATTTGACAGTGGTAAGGGCACATGAACCCCCCGATTGGCATGATTAGCAAGCTTCTGCACGGCTAGGAGAGGGGCATTAATGAAGCAGGGAAGGTCTACCGGAGTGTCTTCATGTATGTTCAGGGGTGCAGGGACTGAGTGATAACTACGTGGCTGCTAAGACACAATATGTGGTCTATAGAAAAAGCCAAATGGGACCAAAGTTATATTACCCTTTACCACTCAGAGGGCCAAATAAAAGACGTTTTACTAAAAAAAAAAGGGATCTAAAATATCCTATCCATCCTACTCTGCGGGGTCAACAAGATCTCCTTGGCAAATGAAAAGGAGAACCCCCTATGGCGCACTAGCTAGTTCAGAACTTTATTACTTAGTTCCTCATCTGACTCAGTCTGCCCCCTATGCAGAGGGGGTACTCCAATAATGATGGACACATAAGGGCACGTTGGTAGTGAAAGGTTAATTTTAAGAAGAATTGCTGGAGTTTGAGTCCATGTGTGCACCCCTGCCCCCCCCCCCCCAAGTTTGCAGAAACACCGCTCCCCCTCAAGCACAGTCTAGACTCGCTTGGCACAAGAGAGCGCAACCCAGAAGAAATAGTATCCCTGGGTTTCAGGGCAGGCAGGTTATTTGGAGGCTGATTAGAAGAGGCCCCTTTCGGGTGCTTTCGGAGTAGACCGAGTCCCATAGGTGCAAGGTAAGAGCGGGGTATAGAAACAGATTTCAAAGCATTAGTCCTTTGGCCGGAGGACTCCGCTTCACTGCGTTTATCAAAGATGTGATTTGTAGCTCCTTAGCTTTAAGCTGCTCGATGAGAGGGGAAAGTTAAGCATGGAGAAGGTCCTTGAGTTTGTTGCACCAAGTGTCCATGGCCCCTTCAATACAGAGTTGGCTTAAGGCTGAAAACCCAGAGGCCCCTAGCGGAACAGAGGGAAGTAAATTATCGGAAATAACTACATCCACACCCTCCGTTTGACTGACCTGGGTTGCTGTACCTGGAAATATCTTTCATATACTGCGGATTACATGCTTACCTTTCTTAATGCCTGGGGGAGGAGAGCTAGATGCTTGGTCTAAGGGAAGAATGGTAGCAGTAGAGGTAGCCACAGATACAGGTGACGCCTTTCCGCCATTTAAGCCTCCGGGTTAGTAGTTCCCTGAGACCACAACCAGAGGATCTCCCAATCTCCCCTCAATGTAAATAGCTGGGGTGCTGTGCCCATGTTCAACAAGAGTCCCCTCTCCGGGAGCGCGAGTTGTGCACTTATTACCCCCATAGCCCTTTCCAGGATGCAATCAATCAATGTGCTTTTCACTGGAGGTGTAGATGCCATTTCAGTCCCCATGATTTTTTTCTTCACTATAGCGAAAAAGGGAGAAGAAGGCTACTGGACACCGATGTGAGATAGAGAGCAGCAGGGGATCACACTTCAAATTAGGCAATCAGGAACGAGATGGCAGGGGAAAGAATCAACTTAAAATAATATCTCGCCCACAACAACCAACAGTACCTTAATGAAGGGGCCAAGAGGGGTGGCCCAGCCCAGCCTCTTCCGGGCTCTGACGGGCCGGCCCTTGGCCCAGGCTTTGCCTACGCGGGTCTCGCACAACGGGATTGCCGAAAGTACTATGAGTGCGAAAGGAGGCCCTGCCCCCTTCCTGCACCACTCAGCAAATGTGCCTCCTGGCGCATTACTCGTTGGAGGACGAAGTCCCCTTGGTTGCTTTGGGTTGTTGGGGGGGCGAGAACCCCTCCTGCTGCCGCCAGTTTTATCAATATGCAACCTTTCATCACAATCAATAGAGAATAGCGTGGGAGAACAGTGCCACCCTTGGGCAGACGCACAAATCCATACATAGCCCGAAGATTGTGCAAAAATGCCATTTTTGTGTGACTGTAGGCTCTAAGTCACCCACTTTGTTCACTCTTCTATGCCATCTTGTCTTTTTCATTTTTTCCTGTCCTGCCCCGTTTAGTTCCTCTGTGAGCTTTGCAGACTTAGTCTACTTAGGGTGCACCATATTTTTGTTGCACGAACCAGCAGATTCACCCTTTGCCCCCACACTGTGTCCCCAACCACGATGGAGGGTTTATACTGCTCATAAACAGTCACTATAAATTGGTGCTGGTGCATAGTCTGAGAATTATATATAGTCCATGTGGGATCCTTGGGGTTCCGGGATGCCATTTTAGAGCATGAGCACAATCTTTAAATTCTGTCCGAACTGCCATTGTAAGTTTTCCCTCAATGACGGAAACCCAGTCTGCATGTTTTGCATCCCTATAGACTGTATGTCAGAGGATTGTTTTCAATGCCACCTTTTATAAGCCAAAAACCTTTGTGCACAGGGCAAAGATACTTAGGGCTTCTTGGGCTGCAACAAACATGGCAGGTTTATTGGAATTCGAGTAACAAAACAGGGGTGCTTGTAATGTAAGAGATGGGTTTCTCTGATGATGATGCCGAGGCAGAGGAAGCTCAGGGGGAACACAGAGACTCAGAACTTGAGGAAACAATGGAGGTTGTCAAACTAGCCCCTAAATCTACATTGCTCTGTGCCTGTAAATCATTAGAGGGCTCTAAACATAAGGAATCCAAGATAATGCCTAGGACACTGAAGCAAAAAGCATTGAGCAATGCCACCCACTAAAAGCTCAGTACTGAATGCACACAAAGTTGGCAGTCGAAGGAGCTCGAGACGATCTCCATTATTCCAGACAAGAGAAAGGTACTGGTAAGGAGACTCTGAAGGGCATCGTCTCAACTTCGGAAGACGATCAACGTCATAGTGGGTTAGAGGGACAGACACCCTCAATAGATAAGGCCCAACTGGACAAAAGAACCTCCAACACCTCCGATGTCGAGAGGAAGAAAAGGGCTTTGGAAGCTGAATTTGAGCATTTAATAAAGAAACATAAGGCATACGATAGCTGTTTAGCCTAATGTAAACAACCAAAGGCATTGGGGGTTAAAAAGCCACAATCTGGCATCATAGCACAATAGTCAGAACAGGAAATTCAGCAAGATGCAGACTTAGAAGCGAAGGAATATACTCTCACACAAGTAAAAACCAAGGACACGTGTTTCCACATGTCGAGGAAGATACTTTGAGGCAAACTTGCCACAGTAAGTGGCAGACACATAGGCCTTCTGGATGACATCAGTATGTACCATGGGGGTAGTCAAAAAGGCAGCTGATGCTTTTCGGGCAGAAAAGCAGGATAAATGTTTTCTCCTGGAGACCCCAAATCTTGTGTATAAAAGAAACCGATTTCTTCCGATGTTACCAACCATAATTCATCAGGAAAAAATGGTTTTCATCAGGCTAGCTACTGCCAAGGCTATTATGCCACATATGGAAAATACAATGCGTGTAGCATGGATCCTAAATATATACAAGGGCATGTGGAGGCAGGCTCATTAATTGTATACACAGCAAGGAAAAGGGCAATGTCTCTAGCATTCATGGGACCACAGCCTGAAAAAGCGAGCAAGAGATTAGATGGTGTAGGAAAGAAAATCGAGAGAGCAGCGGCCACACAATGGTGTATAACTAACTCTAATGCCCTTCTCAATAGACATGCTCACCAACATTAGGAGGAAATGGAGGTTCTCATGGGCCATTCCCTAAAAAGGGCAAAAAGTATTCTAGAGGGAGAAAGATATTGCCAGTCTACTTTGGGCACAGCTGAAACAACTAGTTGCCAAGTGGCAACTAGCACAGTGTTTAGAAGGCATGCATGGCTGCCCATATCTGGATTTGAACCAGAAGTCCAGTTGAACATCATTGATATGCCACTTGCAGGAGGACTTCTCTCTGGCCCAGAGGTGGAACACTCCCTTTAGGTTATGAAGAAGGCAGATAAAAGCAGAGAGCCATGGGGACTTTACAGACCTATAGACCATCCTTTAAGAGTGGATTGCCCACAGATAGAGGAGGTCAAGGGAGATATTTCTGTAGAACACAAACCCAAGGACAGATGGGTGTGGGGGGTGACCAGTTCTCTACATCCTCATAATGGCAGCAACAACAATCAAAGCAAAAGCCTTTCTTAAGAGAAATAGGAAAACCACTGGGCAGAAACTCCAAGGAATCTGCCTCCAGGTCTTTAAAATGACCTGCACCCACCCAAACACAAAACACCTGTGGGGGAGCAAAAATGCCTTCCTAGTTCAAATGATGTCCATCACCACCAACAAGTGTGTTGAAAATATTGTAAATTATTTCTATTGTATAGACTTCCTACACACACCACCAAACAAGCCATCAGGGCTACTAAAAGTACCAACTAGAGATCCTACAATCAGAAGTACAGCATCTGCTAATGAAAGAAGCAATAGAAAAGTTCCAGATGAAGGAAAGAAACACAGATGTGTATTCTGTCTACTTTCAAGTCTACAAGCGGGACTTGACTATAAGACTTAATCTAGATCTGAGGTTCGCCCACAGGTATATAAAAACACAAAGATTCCAAATAACATTGCAGAATGTTACTCCATTATTGGAAGGAGGGCTTATATAGCAACAGCAGATCTCGATGCCTACTTCCACAATCCTGTACACCAATCCACCAGACACTATCTAAGGTGTTTGATACTAGGGGGTCATTACCAATTCAAAGAGCTGTCTTTTGGCAGGAAATTCACCCCAATAGTGTTCACAAAAACACTCTCTGTAGTGGCAACACACCTAAGGAAAAACAACATTCATGTGTATCCTTACCTGGATAACTGGTTGGTAAAAGCAGATAACTACCACCAGTGCCAACAAATCTTCACAAGAGTGATCACACTGATGCACTGTCTGGGGTTCACCATAAACTGGGCAAAGTCCTCGCCAACACCAGAGACAAAGGGACATTTCTGGGGGCAGAACTGGATACAGTCGAAGCAATTGCTTATCCCACTGCAAGGAGAGGTCAAGCAAACTTAACAATGTTAACACAGATTGAGTCTTACCAGACGTCTTAAGTTCTGACAGTGAGGACAGTCATAACATTGTTGGAGATGATGGCTTCCTGCATTCATCTTATTTCAAACACAGGGCTACACATGAGAACACTACAGGAATGTTTAAACAATCAGTGGTCTCATTCAGGGAGTTGGGAGGGTCTAGTGGTTGTAACAAACAAGACCTTCGAAGGGATGAGATCATGGAATGCATCCAACATGTTGAAGAAGAGGGCATTCACGACAGCCATAACCCAAGCCATCAAAACAGCACATGTTTCACACATAGGATGGAGAGCACATATGGGAAGGTTTGGGCCAAATGATGTGGCTGCCCTACCCTTTCGCCTCACCTAGCTTTCTGAGAGCCAGTATCCTCCTGTTTGAAGCCCAGCAGGTTTTTTTGTATCTTTTCACCATATTTCTTTATAATGTGCAGAGTTAACTTCGTTTTCTTGGTGCAGAATATGCTAGACTCTACGATAACTGCAGTGCCCTTTAATGTTAGTACAACCACGTTTTAATTTCTGCAAAACCTTTGGAGGGCCAACTGCATTTCGATGCTCTTGGGTTGAGTGTCCACAATTAAGCATCTATCCCTGAAAAGGACCTTGCATCGATTTGGGCATAAATAGTTTGATGTGACACATTTGAGGGACATGGGTTCTTACTCAGTTGGCAAAGCTGTAAGTTAACAATTGAGAAACATTGTTTGTGGTGCTAGCATGCTTCTTTTATTAAACAGAGTAATCTTTTCTTAATTCTTTCCTGGTTAGGATGCCAGTGCAGAGAAACTAAGTCTAATTGGCTACGGTCTACACACCTTATGCCTAAAACAATGCAAAAAGTAACATTGGGTGTACTCACCCAGAGTGCCTTGGTTGGGGCAGGTTGTTCTGTCTCCAGAAATGTCACACCCTACATCTACAAAGGCCATAATAGAGTTTGAAGCTGTGCTGCAGCCTACGGAGATCCAGAGAAAAGAGTGCGTTCCACTACCCCTGAAAATGTTGATCAGAACCAATTGTTTAAAAGATGAGTCCCTAATTTTTGGTCCCCAGGCAACTTAATTTTGGTGTGAAAGCCTTTGCTCCACCCCGACGTCCCCAATGAGACCTTTATGCTGACTTCAGCTAAGGCTGTAAGTGGTCCTTCTTGAACTTGGTCCAGCAGCCCCAATTTTCTGACAACTTGATCTATTGTAGCTTTGTTAGCTGGACCCTCAAGCCATTACTTTATTAGTTCAGTTTCACTTTTTGGTGGTAGGTTTTTATATCTCTGAAGATTTTTGGCAGTCTACCAGTTAACTTAGCTAAAACTTGCTCCCCCCTCGAATACTGAGCTGTTGTAAAACTATTGCAAAAGGCATGCATATCAAAGCACAGCATGCATATCAAAGCACACTTGATATAATTGTATTGTGCTGTGTGGCATCTTCCTCATTGAGATACATTGCCCTGAAAGTTTCTGGCTATTGTGAAGGATCTGTGTGAAAACTCATTGGCGTCATAATGTTCTAAAAATACTTTTCTCGTTCAGAGCTTAATTTGAACTGCAATACTTCTCTTAAATGTCTATTCTATTCTTGAGACTATTCTATTCCTGGTAGTTCTGACTGGGCATTTAGTTTAAGTGTGATTACTATGTAAAACTGTATCTGAGTCTTGCAACCGCTACTATGTTGTGAAGTTCGATTTTTCCGTTTGGCCTACCTTATAGAGTAAAGTGTACAAAAGAAGTAACACTAATATTAAGTTGGTGTCTGTAGTACCCGTGGCTTGAGACACTAGTTGAACAATTGTGCCCAACACATATGCTGACCAGTAAACACTGGCTGTCTCAGGGCATAGATAAAATACCTCATAATGCTATTAGCATACACATAGATAAAATTTGCCACCAGTACTTTGCAAAGTTAGCACAAATAGTATTATCAACTTCATGCAAACAGGTTTGTCACAAGTGGTGGAATTATCGAATGGCCTGATAGCCTACAAAGGGAGAGGAGCTATGGAATATGTTGGAAAAAATGTATTATCTTTCACCTGAGTATCTTTACAGTCCTCATCCTCAACTATTTGACATTGCTGAAATGTAATTCCACTTATACTCTGACTGCCACGGAAGTGTCCTGGTGTATTCCTTTCAACTTGCACTTCCAGGTTGTTATGGGACTCTTGGAATGGAATCTGGTGTAATCCCGGAATCTCAGATAGCCGCCTCATCAACTCTTGAATGGACTGATTCTTCAGGTGAAATAAACATCTGGAGCCCTGAGAGAGCCAGGATGAAAAAACATGGACCTCCTTGGGCCTCCGAATTCATAGATGAAAACCAGTGGCTACAAATAGACTTGAACAAATTCAAGAAAATTACAGGTACACTATCCAACTTTTTGAATGACAAGCTTTAGTAGTAAAATAAATGATTGGCAGGTGTGTTGTGTTTTTCTCTGTGATTATGAATGAGTAAGGTCGATATTTCACAGGAGTGTCACCACTTTGCCCTATATAAGATCTTTAGTATGTATTTTGTTTTCCTCTTTCTGGGAGAATAACAATGGAAACATTTCCAGGTCTTATCGCATTATTATTCCTATTTCCAGTTCTAAAAGGGTAGGTAGGAGAAGAGGTGCTCAGAGCTAAGAAAAAGAATAGCTGCTGTCCTTTTAGACTTATTTCCTCTCTTTGATCTGTGTGAAGTGTCAACACAATGTGCATTTGCTAGGAGTAAATGGCTCTTGCAGATTCCTTAGGGAATTTGATGACCACCATCTGTGCTGTCTGCCTCACATTGTTACGTACTGGGTTTAGGTACAGAACATGTGGATGAAGAACAATGTTCAGATGTATGCATATATTCTTTATCCTAGTTTTCTTGAATTGTGTTAGGAAGCAAAGAGAATACATATTTACTAATGACAATTGTACATGAGGCCAAAGGTAATAGAAATCAGTGTTGAGCTGTACGAGCCATCCAATCATCCCCCAATTCCTTCACACATCATGCTTTATGGCACTGGAGCTCCTACATTCCTAGACCTTTACAGATAATATAAACCATTCTAATGTAAAACCCAGGATTCAGTGTTTGAGCAACAGTGAAGAATATCACTCAGAGGGAGAATTATTTCAGAGTTTTCTCTGCAATGTATTCTTAATGGTTCTGCGCTATTGTGTAAATCATAATTGGCACTTGGAAAGGAGGATACAGAAAGATTAGTGAATGGGCAGATAGGGTTTATCAATACTTTAGTGTCAATATGCACAGACCCTGGAGTCCAACTTAAAAATGTCAAATTTGTAGCTGTGTATCGACAAGACCATGTTGCAGCTATCAAATGCAAGTCATATGTGGTAAGGAGATCACGTTATATACTTTGCATATTACCAAATTAACAAAAAATATTGTGCCAACTTTTACCATTCTACAGTGAAACCAGCCAAACAATAGACTTGTCAGGGACTCTGGCAAGGACTGGTGGCAGAGTAGACCGAGTAGCAGAATATTGGGTACAGAGCTGCCCAAGATCACACAGGGAGTCAGAGGAGGAGAGGATCCAAAGGGAAAGATCTGTAGAAGGGAACAAGAAAGTTAAGGCTCAGAAAGAATAGGCAGTCAAGTGGCAGTTTGGCATTTCAGACTAACACCCAGGATGGACGTACAAGATGTGTGTGTGTGTGTGTATATATATATATATATATATATATCAATAAAGAGAAAGTGTGGTAAAGCCCTCAGGAGCTCCACACGGTAAGAATGAAGCTCAGTAAGTTCCTCAATTCCCATTTCAGATACTGACTGCAAATGCCCACATATAGGATGTACATGCGAAGGCATGGTCTGTGGAGTGGATACATATGGTGATGTTATAAAAGTAACTCAAAGACAATACAGTGGAAAAGAAACACCACCTAGGTTGTCAGTTGTGCCCATGGATCTTGGCGATCAAACACAAACTCGCAGGGCGGTAACAGTAAAGGTGTAGATCTTAATGCACAGCCACTAATGGATAAGGAGCTAGCAAGGAGGAGCACTTAACAGGATAGAAGGAAATACAAACGCCACACTAGGCAGAAAGCAAGTGTTGACACAAATGTATTTGTTGACAAAATGCTTTTACTGATAATGTGCAAAGTTTACACTAAAATAAAGCATATTCTAAATACAAAATTTGTAGTGGTTAATTATACTAAAATATTATAGGCCTGCAAATGCATAAAAGTGCAGACTTAAGTTAGCCTGTCTTATGCCATGTTAACTGAAAAATAATGCATTAACACTGATAGGCCCGTTATTGAACATTGAATAGTTGTTTGCGCACAATGTTTTTTTTAATTTCAAATGTTGTATTTTTCCAAAAGCCTTCTATTACCTAGCGAATAGGCGTTTGTTATGTATCAGACAACTGATAGTGAGTTCCCACCGAGAAGAGGAGGTGAACGGAAGAAAGATTCATGGGAAGAACTCTCTGGATCGCAAAACCTCAATGATGTAAATTTCAAGGTTCGATGTCTGAAATCTTATTGTGCCCCTATAAGAAAATGGGGAGTTTGCTTATTCCCAGGAGTTTGCTGACATTCTATTGGAGGGTGAAGAAGACGAACGAAAATAATGTTACAACATAGAATTTGTGTGTTTATGCTAGTGCATGTTCCTAGAGTAGAGTAGGTTTCCTTCCCCAATTCTCTGACTTGGAGACTCGCCTTTAAGTTTCTGCTGCCTTTCTTCAAGAGAGACAGCCTTACTTAGATTTTACTGAATTGTCTGCCGATATCTTTGAGCTGAGAATATTTTCCAGCTTATGCTGAGAATACTTTCCAGTTTTTAATGCAAAGGCTTCATGCTTGCTTATACATTTCTCTCTCTCATCAGAACTCTTCATTGGGTTTTTGAGCTGAGATCTTTTTCCTGTCATTATTCCAGATTATTTAGAATAGGAAATTTCCGTTATGTAACACGCTTATTGCATTATTACAATATTAACTGTGATTCTGACAAACCTTTTGTTCTGTTTTATAATTAGGGCTCCTGGTTTTATGGTATTTATTTGTTTAACATTTTCGTCTGTTTTTATCCATATTTATTTTTTGGCCTTCTTATTAGTATTTATCCATATTTATTTTGTGTTTTGAGATTAAATGGAGCTGTAAAATTGTATGTTTCCACGTTTATTTAACTCCTTGGCATTCACTCATACATGGATGTCTGTCCCATTTCAGAAAATTAAACATCCACGTATAACAAAACACTAAAGTCACTGGTGCATATTAGTTTTATTCTACAAATATGCTAACATATGCCTGTATTTAAGGAAATCTCTTCCTGTTTTTTATCTCTCCATGCAGTCTATCTGCTCAGCTGTTGCCTGGAATTCAAGAAAGACAGCATAGAGAGACTCTCTCACAAGAAGCAACATTTTCAGCTTTTTTCTGCTTTTAAAAATAAGTTTAGACATGAAACACTTTGTTTTCTCTCTGTTTCTGCAAAAATCCATAAAATTGGAAAACTGGAAGCCTTATTTATAATCAAATATCTATTGATGAATTAGATAACAGTGCTGAAAGCTAAAGATAAACATCTAATGAATAAACAGATTAAAGACTAAAAAGAAATGAAAATAAAACCCTTAACATCGCACTAATTCTCTTTATTGACTGAACTAAAAGTCTTTAATGATTTATTGTTATGTAGATCATTGCACCGCTTTCCTCTGTTGAAGAGGAAAGATTCATACGATCAGTGAAGGGGTAATTTAGAAAACCACGCTCCCTCACAAGTAACGAATTACACGAGAGATGGAAGCGGAGACATCAGGAAAGAGAAGGTAGCAAACTAGAAACTGGAACAAAGTTAAAGGAAAGAAAGCAGGCACAGGGAAAAGGTAAATACAGAAGGAGAGAGAGTTCAAGTGTGCACTCAAATGTGCTGGTTCAGAATTCAAATGAGAACCGCAGGCAGTGCTAGTTCAGGAACAAGAATTAGCTAAATCTCAGCAATCAAGAATATCAAAACAAGGACTAGCAAATACTCAGGAAACAAAGGTTGGTCTACAGGAACAATGCTACAATGACCAACGCTGACCTGACAGAAACTGGGCCAAAAAGAGCTCACTGTCATCAGCTGCCAGCCACAGGTGTGCTGAATTGCTCCACCCACCCTTGGCTTCCAGGGGTGGAGATAAAGCAGTGAGCAGGGAATTCTAGGTAATGGAATTTTTTGCATGAGCAGACTGGCTTCCACAAAACCCAGCATGGATCGGAATTAGATGGGAATTTCCGAATTTTGTTTGTGGATGCTATTCTTACAAAACCCTCAGCTATCTGCTTCAATTTAACAAAAACTCAAGGACAAAGCAACTGTGTGTGGAGGGGCCCTCTTTAAACATAAAGATAATGTTTATACCAAAAGGAGCAAGCTGTTTATTATCATTCTTGTTGAAGTGTACCAAGAGAGAAGGTATTTGATGCGACGAGCTGTAGTAGCTGGGTGCATATGTGCAGACATCTAACAAATGCTCATTCTTTGTATATATGTGACGTTTTATCAGAATATACATCACAGTTCGGAATCTCATATCCACCTACCTTAATAATCTAGGTACACTGCAAAAACCTTGTGCCGCCTTCAAATTCCAGTCATGTGACCTTTTGAGCACTGGAGCACCCTATCACCAGACATTTGTGCAACCCTCCTCCCTGAGTTCAGTCTGGTAATGAAAGAAAATTCAATGAGTCTTCAAAAGTTAACACTACCCTTGTATGCTGTAAATATGTATACTTTCTAATCTAGAATGCCCTAACAAATAGTGAAATGTATTGTCTATACGTCTTCCAACGCTTTTGTTATCGGTACAACTTATGTGAATATTCCACCCTTAAACTGCCATCTTTCAGACCTGTCAGCCCATATCAAAGTATGTATCCTCTTCAGTGTGTAAAATATTTCTGATTGAAATGTTACAGTACTGCATAAATAAAAACCTATATTTACCCCATTTAAAAACATCCCATATTTAGAGGTATCTTACCAGGAGATAACATGATTTATCTAAGATTGTGGATTTTGGTCAAGTGAAAAAGTTGGCTTTAGGAAAAGATAGTGCAAAATGATATTAGTAAGTTTCTGAAAATTTCAAAAAGGTTTTTTTCCTTAAGTGTGTAAAGCTCAGGCACTTTACAACGTATTTAAAATGGTTATAAATACCTGTTAAAGGTCGATTTTTGTTGCAGGAAAACCCTGACAAAAACCTTCTTTCAACACAAGGATTCGAATGGACAGTAATTGTGTTAGCACATACTCCAGCAAAGGTATATATGTATTTATGTGCTGGAAACTTTGCCCACAAGTCAAACTCACAAAATGTTAAGTTCCCAAAGTACTAGAATTGTGAATTTTACAACCCTTTGCTGGTGGAAAGTAATACTGTCCAGCCTTATTTTAGAACTCTGTTCTCCTGTCACTGGCTTAAGCAACACGTATCATGTCCTCTCTTGTGACAGCATGGACAGAAGCAGGTAGAAACCCAGGCTGACAAATGCCTGATTACGCCAACTCTTTGTTTAAATTGAGCATATTGACTACATAATTAGATGTAAGAAATAGATTGGACTAGCACTACAATTGACAGGAAAATATATGTTGCTTCTTATCCGAGACCAACCTGAAAAAAATGTCCAATGTATTCTTTAAAGAGTCCTCTGGTTAGGAATGGTTTTTAGCAGAAATTACCACATGCATGGCTTGCCTAAAGACTAACCTGTTTATGCTACTGGACTGCAGTGATTGTGTTGGAAAGTGGTAAGATTGCTTGGTGAATGAAGCACCTGCTTCTGACATGTCTATGACTTTTAGATCACAAATTTGAATCTCAGAATGGCAGGCACAGTCTTTCAGCCTTCCTTGTTTGATGGAATGATAGTCTGCACCAGAGGCAAAAATTCTTGCTGACTAGGTTTTGGTTAAAAACAATACATTTTCTGTCAGCTTTCCCAACCCAGGGTACGTGGTCACCCTCACTCCCTCCTTGCCCATGCAATGGCACTACATATCAAAGCTCCAAGCAATTTATCTTATTATGTACTTTTTATACCCCCCAGAGAAGGCAATTCCTTTGTCCGTTTTTAGCTCCGGGGATTAGGTATCATGAGTTGGCGTTGGCTTGTCTATTATCCCTAGATAGTATAGATTTTATATATGGAGTATTAAGCTATATCTTAAGTGTTTAGGATTCGTAGCAAATATTAAATCATTATTCTGTGCTTTCATGGATATGTATTTTTAAATCGTTTTTTAATGCCTATTTATTATTCTGTGTGGAAGTGTATATGATTTTATGCAAACTTTCATGGCTCAGTTGAGTCGAATAAAGTATCTTTTGATTGGTTGAAAGCGTTTGATTGAATAGCCAATACCTCCTATTTACAGGATAACAAAATGGGAGAGTAAACAATGCCATAGCTAGAGTAGCTCAAAGAGCCAGATGTAATATATTTGTAATGGGATCACTAGGATCATGGTTGAGTTCCAAGGTCTGAAGAACTGGACAATATTTGTGAATGAAGGGAGCAGGGCAAACATGTAGAGATGCACGTGACCAGTTAAAATGACATGTCCCGTTGAAATCCTTTTTGACTAATAACTCAGACATCCAGGATACTTTATTTTCCCTTGTTGTGAGTAGTTCCAGAATCCAGGCTCCCAGGTCTGATTCAGTATCTTTACCACCAGAATCCCTTTCTGGGAGTTTCTGTGTGTAAACTAGTCAAGTGTTATGGAACCATAATTGGTGGACTGTTGATAAAAAGTACCTATTAATCTGAAAGAAACACGTTAGTGATAGAATCTGAAAGAAACACGTTAGTGATCGATTCCTTACCTTAGAATTACCCCCAGGCGTCAGACTGGATCCGGAAAGTTTTCGTCAGCAGTACCCCTGCGCGTCGGAAGGTAGCGTCGTGCGGCTCCGCGTCCGTCGATGGCGTTGGGGTCGCCGAGATGACGCCGCAGCAGCTACTGAGACGCCGCCGTCGCGTGCTTACGTCAGTTCTTTCTTTTTCCGCGCCAGCAAGCGCAGATCCGGAGAGAGCGGTACCCCCAGTCATTTTTTGACTGAGTTTTTCTAGGCCTTTTTGTCTCTATTTTTCGAGTCGATCGACTCCTGGTGCAGTAGGGATGCCCGGCTTCAAGTCCTGCGAGGACTGTCATCGCATGATGTCGGTGACGGACCCGCACCGCGTGTCTCTTTACTGCCTGGGGCGCGACCATGACCCCAAGTCGTGCCCCGACTGCCAGGCCATGGTGCCGAAGACTTTGCGGAAGCAGTCCCGAAAGTTGCTTGAAGTTCGGCAGTCGGCTCCGCGCCGCTCAAGGTCCCAGTCTTGTGGGAGGTCGAGGGACCGGTCGCGGAGCCACCACCATCGTTCGTCGGGATCGAAGTCTTCGCACTCGGGGTCAGGTAAGACGAAGCGTTCCAAGAAGTCGAAGCAGCGCCATAGTTCTCCGACTTCCCATCGCGCGACGCATCTGAGGGTGCGGGTGGTGCCACCCCCGCGGCTCCGGCGGAGCCTACGCAGTCGCCGTCTGCCTACCCGCCCTTCCCAAGTCCGTCGGCGACTCCGGCCCAGCTGCAGGAATTCCTGTCAGCCATGGCTCCCCTCTTTGGGCCGTCGGGCCCCGCTGGTGCGCCTTCGGGACCCGCGGGTCCAACTGGGGGTCCTTGCCCCAGCGGCTCCGGCCCCGGCATCGCTGTTGGCTCCGGCCCCGGCGGACCCCCATGGATCCAGGCCTGGATCCCGGTCGACGCCGGTTGACCTTGTGGCACCTCCACCGACGTCGACTCCTCCGGCACCACTTCCAACGTCTCCCCCGGTTTCAGCCCCAAAGTGGACACGGCGCCGGAATGGCGTCGCTCGACGCCGATTCCGACGCCGATGGGACCTTTCTATCCCTATGCCCATCCTCCTCATTTTCGGCCTGTTAATCAGCCTTCGGAGGAAGGGGAGGACTGGGAGGGGTCTGAGGACCCTCTCACAGCACAATGTGAGTTAGACCCGGACTGGGCAGAGGAGCTGGGGGATGCCAGTGGTCTTGATACCTCTCCTGACCTTGGCATGCTCACTCCTCCTACCGTGGCTACGGAGGAGGGTGCAAGTTACGCAGTGGGGTTGCGTAGGGCGGCCGAGGCCCTCCACCTCGAGCTCCCTACAGTGGCCGTCAGGACTAACCTCCTGACAGAAGTGCTTCAGCCGGCGGCTACCTCTGCGGAGCCACTGCTGCCTTTTAATGATGCACTTTCGGACGTTCTTTTGGGCACTTGGTCCAGGCCCACCACAGGGGCTCCTGTGGATAGGAACGTGGCCCGACGCCATCGCCTGGCCCCGGGCGACCCCCTTTTCCTCTCCCAACACCCCACCCCTGAGAGCTTGGTTGTCCAAGCCTCTGCGTCCCCGAGCGCATTCCCTACCGCACCTCCGGACAGGGAATCCAAGAAACTGGAGCAATTTGGAAAGAAGATTATTTCTTCCGCCAGTTCAGGGCTGCGGGCTGTGAACACCGCATGCCTCTTGGGCCGTTATTCCCACTCTGTGTGGGATACGGTGGCGCAAGTGCTGCCTCAGTGTGCGGAGGAGGCCCGGACAGTGCTCTCTCAGGCTATTGCTGAAGGGAGAGATGCAGCAAAGTTCACGATTCGATGTGGCCTTGACACCGCCGACTCGCTGGGCAGGGCGATTTCCACGACAGTGGCGCTTCATCGCCACACCTGGCTGAGGACTACTGGTTTCTCTGGGGATGACCAGAACACCCTGATGGACATGCCCTTTGATGACATTCGCCTTTTTGGCACCAAAGCAGATAGTGCGTTGGAGCGCTTTAAGGACTCGCTGGCTACGGCCAAGTCCCTGGGCCTGTCCGCCACGCGCCCTCCTCCGCCTTCTGCTTTTCGCTCCTTTTGTGGCCATGGAAGGGGCGCCCCGACACGTTCGTTTCAGAGCCACAGGCCTGCGCAGCAACAGTCTCAGCGCGGACGTGGGACCCGGCGGGTCAGGGGGCCAGCGGGCGGGTCAATCCACCTCCACCCCTACCACCACTGCCTCCAAACCTTCCTAGTCCGGTTTTTCAGGCCCATCAAATGCCAGTGGGTGGCAGGATTCGCCATCACCTCCCCCACTGGCGCACCATCACTTCGGGCAGGTGGGTTTTACAAATAGTCCGAAGGGGCTACTCCCTCCCCTTCGAGACTACCCCTCCAGCCATGCCACCCCAGTACCACCGCATGTCGGGGGATCACTTGGCACTTCTTCAACAGGAAGTCGCGGCCCTCTTGGCCAAGGGGGCCTTCGAGCGTGTTCCTGCACCAGAAGTAGGACGTGGTTGTTATTCCCACTACTTTCTGGTGCCCAAGAAGGACAAGGGCCTGCGTCCTATCTTGGACCTCTGGGACGTCAATCGCTTCCTCCAGAAGGAGAAGTTCAAGATGTTAACTTTGGCTCAGGTCTTGTCTGCCCTCGACCCTGGAGACTGGATGGTAGCGTTGGACCTGCAGGACGCATATTTCCACATTCCCGTCCTGCCGGCCCACCAGCGTTACCTGCAGTTTACGGTAGGCCACAAGCACTTTCAGTTTACCGTGCTCCCCTTTGGCCTTACCAGCACCCCTCGGGTGTTCACGAAAGTGATGGCGGTGGTCGCAGCTCATCTGCGCAGATCAGGGGTTCCAGTCTTCCCCTATCTCGACGACAGTCGTGTCCCACCTCCAGACTACGGCCGACCTCCTGCATTTGCTGGGGTTCTCCATCAATGTGCCGAAGTCGCACCTGATTCCCTCTCAGAAGCTCCTCTTTATCGGAGCGGTTCTGGATATGACGCACTTTCGGGTCTATCCTCCCGAACGGCGAGTCCAGGATATTCAGACTCTGATTCCGATCTTTCAGCCTCTCTCCTGGGTTTCTGTCAGGATGACCCTGAGGCTGCTGGGTCTCATGGCCTCCTGCATCCTGCTGGTCACTCATGCCAGATGGCATATGCGGGTTCTGCAGTGGGACCTGAAGTTCCAGTGGGCGCAGCATCAGGGGAACCTGTCCGATTACGTCCAGATCTCGGAGGGCACTGCACAACAGCTGCAGTGGTGGCTCACGAACCGGCATTGGGTCAATGGCAGATCCCTCTCCCTTCCCCAACCGGAGCACACAGTGGTGACGGATGCGTCCCTCCTGGGATGGGGCGGCCACATGGGAGAGGCGGAGATCAGAGGCCTCTGGTCTCCGGCGGAGTCCAGGCTCCATATCAACCTTCTGGAGCTTCGGGCGATCCGACTTGCACTAAAGGCATTCCTTCCCTCTGTCAAGGGGAGAGTAGTGCAGGTGTTCACAGACAACACCACCGCCATGTGGTACTGCAACAAACAGGGTGGGGTGGGGTCGTGGACCCTTTGTCAGGAGGCTCTGAGCCTCTGGACATGGCTGGAGCATCAGGGCATTTCCCTGGTGGCTCAACACCTTGCAGGTTCACTGAACGCCAGGGCGGATGAACTCAGCCGCAGGTGCATGGTGGATCACGAATGGCGTCTTCACTCTGACGTGGCGCATGGTCTCTTTCAACTGTGGGGAGAGCCTTGGTTAGATCCATTCGCCACCGAAGAGAACGCGCAATGTCAGCAGTTCTGCTCGTTGGAATTTCCAAGGCGGCACTCGCTCGGTGACGCTTTTCGTCGCGAGTGGAGTTGCGGTCTGATGTACGCCTTTCCGCCTATACCACTTCTGCCCAGAGTGCTGAAGAAGATCAGGCGCGACCGGGCCCAAGTCATTCTTGTGGCTCCGGACTGGGCTCGAAGAGTTTGGTATCCCGAGCTACTCAGTATGACCATCGATCCCCCGATCCGACTGCCTCTTCGGGAGGATCTTCTGTCGCAGCAGCAGGGACGGTCCTCCACCCGAACCTGTCCAGTCTCCACCTCTTTGCGTGGAGATTGAGCGGCGGCAGTTGATTCCTTTCGACTTGCCTCCTGAAGTCTGTGATTTCATTCTGGCAGCCAGGCGTCCCTCCACTAAGTTGGTATACGCCTGCAGGTGGAACAAGTTTATGGCATGGTGCACAGCAAAGGCTGTGGATCCCCTTTCTGCCCCTCTTTCTGAGGTCCTACTGTTCCTTCTTTCTTTGGCCCAGCAGGGCTCTGCTCTGGGCACTATCAAGGGCTACCTTTCTGCTATTTCGGCCTTTCTCAGGCTCCCTGATCAGCCCTCTCTTTTCAAGTCCCTTGTTGTTAACAGATTCCTCAAAGGCATTAATCACCTTTTTCCTCCTATTCCCTTCGTAATGCCACAGTGGGACTTGAACCTGGTTCTCACATACTTAATGTGCGCTCCCTTTGAGCCTCTTCACAACTGTCCTCTTCGTCTGTTAACTCTGAAGACTGCTTTCCTGGTTGCCATCACCTCTGCTAGGAGAGTCAGTGAGCTCCAGGCTCTTTCTTGCAAACCTCCTTTTCTGTCTGTCCATCCGGACAAGGTTGTCCTCAGGACACGTCCATCCTTTCTGCCGAAGGTTGTTACTGCCTTTCACATCGGGCAGACCATCACTTTGCCCACCTTCTTACCGCCTCCGGATCCTTCCAGAGAGGCTCCACCGCCTGGACCCAAAACGTGCACTCTCATTTTACCTGAGTCGCACCCAACAGTTCCGGGTGGATGACCAGCTCTTTGTTGGCTACGTTGGTGCCAAGAAAGGTCGGGCCGTACACAAGCGGACTATCTCCAGATGGGTCGTCTTGTGTATTAAAGCCTGTTATTCTCTGGCAAAGAAGGAGCCTCCGTTGGGGCTGCGCGCCCATTCTACCAGTGCGACGGCTGCCACTACGGCGTTGGGACGTGGTGTTTCCTTACAAGACATCTGTCAGGCAGCTACGTGGGCCTCGCTGCACACTTTTACTAAGCACTATTGCCTGGACAGCCAAGTCCGGAGAGACGGCTTTTTTGGCCGTTCTGTTCTCTGGGACTTCCTGGTGTGATCTTGGTTCGCAGACCCACCACCGGGGTTGGTATTGCAGGGGTATCTATTCTAAGGTAAGGAATCTATCACCAACGTGTTTCTTTCAGATGCACAAGTTACTTACCTTCGGTAACGATATATCTGTAAGAAACATTAGTTAGTGTTAGATTCCTTACCGCCCAACCCATCCTCCCCGTTCTGCGAACTGATTTCTAGGGTTAAGGTCATCCCTTTCAGGGCCCTAGTTTCAATGCACCAGTGGTCAGTATCTTGCATGGCTCTGTGTTCCTGGCGCGGAAAGTCGTGTACAGAACAGATGTCAGCGCGCGAGGGCGGCGTCTAAGTAGCTGCCGCGACGTCATCTCGGCGACCACGACGCCAACGACGGACGCGGAGCCGCACAACGCCACCTTCCGACGCGCAAGGGTACTGCTGACAAACTTTCCGGATCCAGGCTGACGCCCGGGGGTAATTCTAAGGTAAGGAATCTATCACTAACTAATGTTTCTTACAGATATATCGTTACCGAAGGTAAGTAACTTGTGCACTGCTGCCCAATCCCACAGCTCGACATCACTGTTCATCACAGTGGCGTAATGAAACTTGAGGGTGCCCCCCTGCAAAGTGCATGCAGGACCCCCCCCCCCCCCTGCTCCGGACCTAGTCCAAAGCTCTCTGGCTAGGGTCCTGCCAGTGCCAGAGGGGGCCCCCGGAGTACAGGGCCTGCCACGGGGCGTTTTTTACGCCACTGGTTCATCATTTGATTTCATTGTGTAGGCCGTGTACAGGTCATTACTTTTATTAGGTTGTGTTTTAAATGCAAATCTGCCTCCCCCCTACCATGATCAACAAAGGACTATATATAACAGCGGGATGCAGAGAAATGGGTAGGCATGGAATACTTACAGATTTACATAGATTCCCTCATTACTCTATGTATATTGGATTACCAATCCTATTATTAATCGTACAGTTGTAACAGGATCACAGGGGTCGCATGTTTTTCATAGCTGTGGGATTTACATTGCCTGCTCTCATCACGCTGCAGCATATAAGACGGTTCCCTACCACATACTACATTTTCTTAATGTAAGTGCCATTAGATAAATTCAGGAGGCAATGAAATTGAGTACCCTGATAATCCAGACTGCAGTCGTCAACTTCCCCTCCTGCAAATCAATAATAATCACTGTCCTGGCACTCCATCCTCTCCAACATAATCCACCAGTCAGCGTTTTGCAATATTACATTTGAATTTCTGAGGCTCATGGCAAAATTTGACATAAAATATAGTGTGTCTGTATGTTGTTCCTCTAGTACGGTTTTCATTGGAAGCTGTAATAAATCCTCGTAGATAACGAGATGTATGCTTTTGTTTACCTTTGAGCGAATTAAAACATTTTCTAACTATGCAGTTTTTAGTTTCTGTCTGGCTAATTGTTTCTGTGATGCCTAGTGTTTAATGTGCATGAATGAGTCTTTGTTTGATGATTTGAAATGCACTGATGCATTGCTCGAACATGTTGGTGTTGGATCAAATAAACATATCATCTAAGCAGGAGAACCTTTCTGTTTCGCAAACTTCATGGATGTCATCGTGGGTGTAAGCTGGGTTCAAATGTATTGGTGCATGAGGAGTTGGAATTAGCAGAGTTTTTATTTCGTCCCAAAACTTTATAGGTGGCCTTATTAAATGGTTCACATATGTCTTTCGACTCTTCTGTCGGTAACCATATTCGGTACCACATAGGGTATTCCCATCGCCACTAGGTCCTCATGGGATCATACTCTATTCCCATTAATAACAATTTGAAAATAATTTGTAACTCTGCTTCATGATATAGTTAAAATATTAGCATTATTAGCGCTACCCTCCTGTTCGGCCCCGACAGCATTTGTTTTGACAATAAACTGAGACATGCAAGACTGTTTTGGTTGCACCTGTTAGATTCCTATTGGCTCCTAGGATATAAGGACATACTGTATATGCCCTGTAATGTTTAGGAAACAGGCAGGTGACAGGAAAGCCTATATAGTCTGTCCTGTCATAGACCCAGTATTTTATTAGTGAGATACACCCTGCCAACCCCCAAAGTTATCAAACCCAAGATGCATATGTACTTATATCTTGGGTCTTTTTTATGCAACAGCTTAGTACAGAATATGTTTAATAAAGTGATATAGTAATATATAGTGACAATTGAAATAGCATTAGTGAACATAAGGAAATACAGGGTAAAGAACGTAAGCAATGTGTAGTATATGTATTCCCAAGGTAACTTAACAGCCTCATTGCTAGTAGCTCACAATCTGCCTCTATGAGAAACGAGATAAGAGAGCAACACACTGTCAGCAAAACTAAATGCAGCTGATGCAAGCGCAGCTGAGGGATAACCCTGGGCTGTGCCTGGGGAAGAAGGCAAATTTCCTTGTACATGCGCCTTTTTGGATCATTCTGTCCATGGTGCCCATTGTGCGCACCAATGTGCTATTTTGTATTGATTCTCACAGAGTAAAAACGGTGCACGAGAAGGTATTTTCATCCTCTTGACTTGTGAAAATATTAGTGTGAGAAATTATGTTGAAGGAATAGTCATGTAAAGACCTGTTGGCTTGCTGTGTTTCTCTTGTACCTTGTGCTACGACAGGCAGAGTTTTGTATTGGAAATAAGCACCTGTATCACGTACTTCAGGCACACTTACGTAAACAATATGGACTAATATTAAGACCCAGACATAGACTGGCAACATTGAGTAGAACATTATGCATAGGATATAGGTTATAGGTAAGGGGTCAGAAGTAGGTACTGGAGGCTTCAAGTGGGCATGACTGTGGCATGCACACACTGTTAACCCTCCCTCCAAAATAAAACACACACACAGACAAATGTAATATGGTGTATATTTGCTGAACTATGGCCAAATTGTCCCAGGGGACTTTAAAAAAACACTGGGAACAGCTACCGTGGTCTGGGTAGAATATTCGCTCTTTCAGCTCCAATATTCTTTGTAACCAGAAGTATAGAGTATACTCAGTTTCGCTAGTACCTCCCTAATGCTCATTTGGAGTGGGTAATTGTTGCTAAATAGTATACATAGCTAATCTTTTATGTGACTCCCCGGGTATTTGACATTCTCTTCTGCTCATTGGAAAAGTTGCTTTGCCTTTAGATTGAAGGCACCCTTGCCTGTCAGAGTTTGATTTAAGAGTTCCGATTTACTATAATTAATTTTGAAGTCTGCTACTAACCCTTGCAGCGTGGAGCTTGTACTCCTTTGTTGACACTTGGCTGCCATGCACCTTTATGATAATTCCTAATTTGAGCCTTTAAGGTTTCATTGAAAAAAAAACCCAGAAGAGCGAGGAAGTGGGTATACCTGCTTTGCACCCCTTTAGAGCCTAGTTTTGTCTTCCTCATCCCACAACCCTTTGAACAGAATCTTGGTTGTATGATTTTCATAATTAGCCATTATACATTTCATCAGATTTTCTCCCATTCCTATTTTCTTTATTGGTTATTACACTAATAGCCATCTTACTGTGATGCCTTTTCTGCATCAAAATCTTTCAATGCTGTTTATTTATTGATTTTAATAAAGTGTATCAAGCATTAGATGTAGCCAAAGGTTTCAATGGCTGTGACAAAGCAGAGTCCACCTAATTTGGGTGTATCTAAAACCTTATCAGGTTTCCTTAGCTTACCAAACATTTTGTTTAAATCTTAAATTCCATATTAGGCAGATATATATAGGGCAGTAAGATGGGTCCTTAGTCTGTTTAGGAATTAAGGCTATTTTGGCTTCTTCCATCCTACTTGTGACTTGACCGTCATATAAAATGATTTAACCACTTATGAAGAAGTTTACTCACAAATGTTTTTTGTAGGACCCACTAAACCAGTAGGCGCTGGTTGTTTTGTTTGAATTCAGTGTTTTGATGTCTTCCCTCCCTTCCTTTTCAATTATTACACATTCTGTTTCATCTTATAAATGTTTGGCTGGATTAGTAGATCTACAGCTTGAAGACGTATCTTTAGTTATTTCTCTGATTTCTCTCCTTTAAAAGTTCCTTTGAAGCAAAAAGCACAAGTGCCAGCAATGATAGGACTGCACCTCTAACATAGAATATACTCAGTCTAAATAGTCTGATATCCAAGACATCTTCACAAACTGTTCCTGCTTCTAACACAGGGACCAATCTGCCAGCAATAGTGGTGATTTCTTCTGGGTTGGTATGTGGGAAACGTATATTAGAATAATAATTTTCCATTGCACCACATGAACACTTCATCCATGACCTACAATGTAAGCTCTTCTTACATGGACTAACACAGTGGGTGGCCAATAATATGCTGAGTAGTAGTAAAGAGGCTTGACAACATAGGAGCTGAACTAAAGCCCTTCTCTGCATGCCCCTTTTTTCCTTTTTTGTTTTTGGCATGAGGTTTGACAACCAGCTAAAGCTGTTGCTAGCCACACCTAACCGTTTATTAACTTAATACATACACAGGAGACATGTTGAATGCATAAATCATGGTATCTAGACATTGAATTCCAATCTGAGTGATCTCTATAATTCTTAATGTGCTCACTTTTTGTAGACCTCGTTAATCATTATGTGTGAGCTGACTACTGAGACATGTGATTGACTCCTTTAGGCCCAAAGCACTTTTAGCTTCAAAAAAGTTGTGGTAGGAATTGGTGTATATTTGTGTTTAAAGCTGTTAGCCCTGTAATTCAAATATAGCCTTATTGCTGAGCATAAATTTGTCTGTGGCTTGTGCCTGTGTGTATATCTATATTTTAATCTAGTGTAAAAACAAAGCTTCAATTTTACAGGAATCATAACAACTGGCTCAACCATGGCACAGTACAACTTCTATGTGACAATATACAGAATTATGTACAGTGATGATGGAAAAAAGTGGACTGTGTACAAAGAACCGCACATCGAACAGGAAAAGGTAAACTATCCGAATTCTAGTAAGTACAGGTTAGTTAAAGACTGCATTGCTAGAAAAAGGAAAGAGAGATGCTGTTTAATGTTTAGGACACTCTCACATAGTTCTTCTTGGTCAGTGAACCTCTGGAACAGTAAGTAATGTTATGCTCATTTACCTACATGGGTTTCACATTTGCTCATCCAGTGCCTGTCAAACCAAGATATTGCATACAATATCAAAGAAGTTGCTGCCTTAAGGCATACTAAGATTAACCAAACAGTTTCTGCCATACAACCGAAAATATTTTATTGCAAACTGTGGAAAAGAAATAGAGGCTTATGTAGGTTTGCTAAAAGGTTTAGGAACAGAACAGAGAAAAATTAGGAAGAGACAATTACAAGTTCTGCAAGCAAGTTCAAGAACCGCCGGAAAAGCATGCGGTACATCGAGCTTCAGTTACACTTACCTGTTTTGCGTTAAGCTGCTAACAGAAACATTTTCAGAAGTAGCAAACAATTGGTATCTGGTCAACTGAGGTGGAAAATTCCATAGTTAACTGTTCAACTATGTTGGCATGGTGATAGTGAGGATAGCCTAGGTGTGTCAGAAAAAGAAAAGATTTTATGTGTTTTTGGTGGTTTGGTAACTTCTTCTGATCTGCTTTTGATCCTTAGGTGCATTTTGCAGTTATTTAGATATCCTGTCAATACAGATTGTTCTTTGTGCCTTTTAGTTTTGAGACTGGATTTCATTATTTTATGTTCAATGCTATGTATTTTGTATGGCGCACTTCTCCTTTTGTTTTTTGTTGGAGGGATAGGATATTTCTAGCTTCAGGTTATCCTTTGTAAAGAATCACATTTAGTGAGTCTAGGAGGCTGATCTGTGGACCAGCAGTGGGTAGGTACTTTCCAGGATCACCTGAAGTCTGGCTGATAGCGACTTCTTGTAATGTGACTGAAGATGTCTACTATCTTCCTATTGATGCACTTTCTGAATCGGGATAAACCTGGATAGTTGAAGAGCATGTGTTCCTGATTTTCTTAGTCTTCACAAAATCATTGTTTATCAACTACCTTTGCAACGGACAGCTTGGTGGAATCAGTCTGGTCTATATAAAATGAGGAACATTAGCTAATCAATGCAGATAGAAAATGTAAGGGCTGT
The DNA here is from genome assembly GCA_963921515.1 of Calotriton arnoldi. Taxonomy (NCBI): domain Eukaryota; kingdom Metazoa; phylum Chordata; class Amphibia; order Caudata; family Salamandridae; genus Calotriton; species Calotriton arnoldi. The sequence goes on along the minus strand of CAWUFW010002244.1, from coordinate 952,634 downwards.
CTCCCACATTTTACTGTTCAGTTTTGGCAAGTTCCGTTTTTTTAATATACTTTTATACCTCTGATGTTCTGGGTGGTGTTTGATTCATTTGGGTCTAGTTATTTCCGTTGCTGGCTTGGAATTTCTTCTACTTGGTGTTTTTTCGTGTGTGTAAGTTCAGCTATTCTTTGGTAGTTCTGTTCTCTGTATTCAGGAGATTCAATTGCTTAACCTCTTTGCAAGGGGTTCAATATAGTTGGGATCTGTTGTGTCCAACTGACAATAGTACATCTGGAATATGCTCATGCCATCCTGATAGACATGGAAACCTGATCAGCTAGCTCCTCCTTTTCATCAAGGGTGATGGAGCTTCTCCAAGTACATTTTTTGTGCTGTGTACCATGTAATACAAATGTTGTCATATTTTTGTTTAGCCCTTTGAAAAAAGGTAAGAGGGAACATTGATATCGGTATAGAATTTTGAATGCGAAAATCATTTTTATAGTGTCCACCCTTCCCCCAGATGATAAGGTGAGTGCTGATCATAAGATTGTTCTTTCATTGCTAACCTCTGATAAGTCTGGATACGGTTGGATGTGTTGGATAAGTGATTTACAAAAGGGATTTCTAGATAGGTGACGCCTGATGGGCTACATCTGACTTTTACATTGTGCCAAGTGTTGTTTCATTTACATGCTGGTTAGTTGTAGTACATCTGTTTTTCTTTGATAAGCTTGCTTTTGGCATATATTATAATTTCTTGTAAGAAGTTAGCTGCGTAATCTTTAGGGTTGCTTAGAAGGATGAGCATATCATTTGCTTAGACTACTAATTTGTAGAATTGGATTTGCAGATTCTTACACCTTAAATTTTGGCAGTGATTTTTATTCTTTCTAGTAAAGATTCCATGGCATGGATAAAGAGAAATGCGGAGAGAGGGAAACTTGACGTGTATGAAATCTGAATACTGGTGAAATCAAACCATTAATCAGAATGTGTACTTTTGGCTTCACAGGATTTTAAGAGTATCCATGAATTTCTTTAGATTGCCTTGTATATCTATAGATTTAAAAATGTAGGTCCATTCTCCCCGACCAAATGACTTCTCATTGTCTAAGGTGATGGTGCACCATATAGTCTCAAGTGTTTTCTCTGTGAGGCAATGATCTTGGAGAATAGTCTGGTGTTAGAGGATATGTTTCCATTTACGGACCCTGTTTCATCCGTATTAATTAGATGGAGCATGACATGTTCAAGACCAGAGGCAAGGATTTTGAAATCCACATTGAGAAATGAAATTGGAATGTCATTTTTAGTGGCCACTGCTCTTTACATCAATGAAGGTGAAAATGGTTCAAATGTTAGATTTTCCAGGAGACATTGGTAGAACTCTGTTAACTTAGAAGCATCTGGGCTGGGAATATTCCCAATCTTAAATCATTTGATATTGTTTGGCATTGTTTCATCTGTTACTTCTGCTTCAGTGTAGGTGTTCTCATCTTTAATTTATTCACATAAGTTTAGGTCTTCTTCAGTGACAGAGATTTAATTTTGCACATAGTTTTTCATAGAAATTTTAGAATGGTTGGAGGATTTATGTTATTTAGTTTAGTAGCGAGGTCACTCTTGTGTGCACACAAGCATATAGGATTTTGGGTAATGGTAGTTAAAGGCAGAGAGACATACCAGGCTGCATGCATGTCTGAAAACCTTGAACACATGTTAATGTCGTGATCACACCAGGATATTAATTCATGCAGCAGCACAAAAAGATGACGGAATGCTGAGCATTGTCAAACATTCATCCCCAGTACAGAGATCTGGGCCTAAATCCATCCTTTTTTACTCACCATGCCTTTCCAGTTTGGACCCAGCCATATGCAAACCAGTCTTGACCCTGCTCCCATGGGAACAGTCCAGCTCGAACTGCCAGGCCAGGTCCTCCTTGGACCGGCAACAAGCATCCTGGGACCAGTTTCGTGGTCACTCCTCATCAGCCAGGCTAGCTTGAATCCAATGCCATAGTGAGCACAGAACCCACGTCTGGGCATACCCATCCCATTTGGGGCGACTACAGCAACACAAACAGATGCCATTTATTCATGCATCATTAGATATGTTGAAATGTGGTGTATAATTTCTGTGTTTTGCTTTTGTAAATGTCACTTGTACATAAATATTTGTGGCTCTCCTTATGAAGAAAACTTATTTGTTCAAAATGCATTTATGATCTGATGTAAACCATCTCACTGGAATTTATATAAAGAAAATAAATACACTTGAATGACTCTTTGAGAAGTTGTTTTCTCACCGTAGATTAATTAACGTTTAACTGGAAACGAAACCTAACACACAAATTGACTAATATGCTTCGCTGTGCTTAACAGAACACTGTGTAATTTTTCACGCTGCATTTCTCATAACCTACTTTGGTGACATTGGCTTACAGTCGAGATGAAGGTTTTGAAATTAGAATGGTGGCTTTGTTCCAAGATGTCAGATCTGCTTTTGTAGCTTGTTTAGTTGTACGCCACTTCTTCTGTTCGCTGACCTCTCCACTTGATATGGGATATTCTGTGAGTTTATCACTAATGAGGATGATCATGCTGTAGACGAATTGTCATGTCAATAACTGGCTGGTTTTCCATAGTCTTTCAACCCCTAAGTAAAACTGGTATGGTAAAGTCAACACTAGAAGGAGGATACTGTAAGAATCATCTGTGTATGTGTAATGGGGGTTCTAAAGTTTAGGCATTTGTAATTTATTATGTTGTTCATAGTTATTTCAGGGCAACACCAATTACTATCAAGAAGTACGCAATAATTTTATTCCACCTATTACGGCACGGTTTGTGAGAATTAATCCGTTGATGTGGCACCAGAAAATCGCTATGAAGGTGGAACTTCTGGGGTGCCAATACAACAAAGGTCAGTATCAGCATTTTCTGTAAGCTATGCCAGTTGTGAAAAGAGCTAATATTTCTTGATAGCCATGCAAAGATCACAGCACTTGAAAGTAGTGTTATAAAAACTAAATTGCATCATAATGCACAAGGTAATGTTTGTGGAACCATGCAGAATTTAAGCTATCGGCAATAGTAACTTAAAAGTGTGTGTTGGAATCCTCAGTACTACAGTATTTGACACTGGCTTGCATACCTGGCGGTAGATGTACTTTATGTGGTTATTTTTGAGGGTTGGCATCATTTAAAAAAAATATTTGACCCACGTCAGTCACATAGACCCAGATTCACAAATGCAAATGAAAAAAAAAAAAAGTGCACATGTACCCGTTACATTTACAGCATTTATGGGACTCAAAGATGCAAAAAGTCTCAGTTGCGCTTCAGAAAATCAGTAACACTCCTAGGTTTTCACATGTTAAAGCATACACAAAATGTTCATATATACAATTGTTTTACACAATTGCAGTATTTTCAATTTTGTTTATTTCTGAACTGGGAAAATATATTTTCCCCCATAGAGAAACCTATTCCTCTGGATCCACGTAGATTATGCTGTTGCATCTTCTCCTTTCTTACCCTTATAAGACATTTGCTAATGTATTTTCTTTGTTTCCTGGATAGGAAAAAATTTATAATGATAGGTAAATATTCACAAATGTATCATTTTGTGGATGTTCACCTACCTCGTAAGGGTATGCCTCCTAGAAACACCGATTTACCAGATGTTCTCCTGCCTTTAAAAACGTTGGTAGACTTTCCATAATGCAACCTGCTAGGGTAAAATTCCACATCTGATTCTGTGTGTCAGCAATTGGAATGAGCTCACCCCTGTAAATCGCTATCTTTGTACACCTTAGTGGAACTTAATGGAACTCGTGTGAAGACCATTTGTAGATCAGTCCTTAATTCCTGTATTAGCAGTGCATACCAGGAGTTAGAATCAAAGGAACACAATTTGTTTAGGTTTTTCAGTAATACACTTACTGGTTAAAAAAAATTAGGACATCATACCTCCTTTAGATACATTGGTTCTAGGTTGTCATACAGTGTAGAGTACTAAAATGTGATCATTTACATACATATGATCCCCACCTGCCTCTGGCAATCCTTGTGAAACCAAGCATACTGTCTGGTTCTAAATATTTATCCAGAGGAAGAACTATTTGTTGCACTGGGCTCAAATTGTACCAGTTTCAACATGACAAGTTGTGAAAAGTCCAGAGGGCTCCACTTAAGTAATAACAATAACCTGAAAACATGGTCATAAAAAAGCCTTTTACTGATGTCTGCGTCATCCCCTGTATCCTGTGCTTTATGCTTTGCCTGCTTGGAACCACAAACACAAGATTTGCTCAACTAATAGCTGTTGCCAGCCTAAAAGGCAAATACACTTCACAAAGGTTTGTTGCAAAATGTGAACTTTATTAGAGTCACACAGGTCCTGAAAATCTGGGCAGTTTTTGGGTCAAGTGGAGGGCCAGCTTTCACTACCTCAATGAATCCCACAACACTGAGAAAAGAAAGATGAGTAAAAGTATTTCTCAAGGCTGGCAATTGAGGGTGAAAGACACCAAAGTGGGAAGAGGATTAGATATTTTGATAAATTGTCTCAGCTTCATCAAAACAGGACAAATTCTAGCCTAACTTGCTTGTGCAAGCCCATTCTTTCACAGTATGATTTGGGTAGTGGCTCAAGTGGTAGAATAGTTATATTTTTTTGCAAGCCTTCATGCTGGTTTAAATACAGTACGCTATCTTCATTGAACGTTTTGGTGTTGTCATCATAACCCAAACAGCATTTTCTTTAATTTTATTTGTGCAATGACGTGGATGACCGGCTCAAGAGAGATCCAAAGAGCACTATTGCTGTGTTGTGTTTATTGAGGAGAAAACTATTGATGATGGTGATAATCCTAATAGATCAGAGTTGGATTGCAACTCTAGTTTGGTGTTTGCAAGGAACTGCAAGTGAGCTAGCAAATATTACATATAATTGCAAAATCTTAACTTTATTTCAGATTGGGAAAGAGATTTGAATGAAGGGTGAGAAAGTAGATCCTTCGGAACAAGATGGAGTAAGCAGAGCAGCAAGGACACCACAGACCACAGGCAGAGAAGCTCCCCACATAACAATGTTGCTATCAAATATCACATAGAGGGCATGTCTAGCTGTTGGATGGTCCGGCAATAAGCTGGCTCTAGCTAAGATGTCTAGATTGGAAATTAGGCTATGAAAAACAAAATGTGATCATCTACAATCTGTGCGACAGTCCCCAGTTGCCACCACCTGTGATCAGATGAGCCCACCTAGGCAGCACCATAATGCCCAGAGAAAAGGTAAACCGTTTCTGATAGAGACTTCTAGCTGTAGATTCCTCACCTTTTTAATACTCCCTAAGCATCAGACTGGATCCAGAAACTTTTCCATAGTGTTTCTGCATGCGGAAGGTGGTGCTGCACGGTTCCGCGCTGACACGTTCTGCTCCAGAAGTGACGAGTGGGGCCTATACAGATGCCACTTTGGTACACTGACGTCAGTTCCTTTCTTTCTGCCCCTCAAGATGCAGATCCGGAGCGTCTCTCGTCTGTCAGAGACTTTTTTCTCAATATTCTCTACAGTGCTTAAGTAACGTCACCCCCTAAGACAGGTTTAAAACCCTGTAAAGATTGTCGCAAACAGATGTCTGGGACGCATCCCCACCAGGTTTGCCTGTGGTGTCCTGGGTCGAGCCACAGCTGTAAGACCTGTGAAGACTGCGGGTCGATAAACCTGAAGGCCATCAGGGAACACGAGGGGAAACTCTTTGTCACCAAGCAAGCTCTAGAGGCCGCTTTTGGTCTTGATCCAAGTCCTCCGGTAAGCATGGAAAACACAAGATTTCGATGCAGAATTAAGGTCCTTCACACCATTCCCAGCATTCTTTACACTCAAGTTTTGAGATGGACTCAAATAATGATTATGACCAGAGTGTTGAGTTCTCTTAGCCCTATGCCAATGACAATAGGTATGAGGAATTATAGGAAGCTAGTGGACTAGATACTTCCCTGGAGATAGCCCTTTTCTCTCCGCCTGGTCCGGCCACGTAAGAATCTGCCTCCTATACCATGGTTATGCAGAAAGCAGCCAAAATCCTTGACCTCCACCTCTCGACCATGGAGGAGAAAACAAATGTCCTGACCGAAGTCCTGCAGCCTGGCCAGTTTGCTTCTGAGTCTCTTCTCCCTTTTTTTGAGGCCTTGACAGATACCCTCCTAGGGGTTTGGGCTAAGCCTTGTACAGGCTCTCTAGTTAACCCACTAATTGTCAGGGGCCATCGTCCTGCTCCAGTCTACCTGGCCTTTTTGTCGCAGCACCCCTCCCCGGAGCTTCTTATGGTACAAGCTTCCACTAGCCGGGGCCAACCCCAACAATTTCCATATCACTCCCCCTAATAGGAAATCAAAAAGAATGGAGACATTTGGAAAACACTTATGCTCCTCAGCCAGTTTGACTCTGCGGTCAGTTACTGCCTCCAATTTGCTGGGTCGCTATACTCATGCCCTTTGGTACTCAGTTGCGCAAGTCCTCCCAGGTCCACAGAAGACCTTTGACCTGTTTTGTTACAGGCGATTCAGGATGGCGATGTTGCAGCCAAGTTCACAATTTGTTGTGGCTTGGACACCTCTGATTCCGTTGGGCAGGCTAAATGCTTCAGTGATGCCATTCGTCTCCATGCGTGACTGCGATCGACTGGCTTCTCTGGCGACATCCAGTCCTCCCTGACGGCCATGCTATTTGATGACTCGCTTGTTTTCTAGACCAGGCTATTTCCACCCTTGAACGTTTCAAGGAGAGTAGGGCTACTGCTCGCTCTCTCAGCCTTTCTACCCACCCTTGCCAGCAACAATTCCAGAGTTCCTTTCATGGCTTCAGACAAGGCATTCCTTACCACCCAGCCTATCCCTCTCCAGCAAGGAACCCACCATTTTCGTAGGAGAGGCCGTGGTGCCCCACTGCCACGCAGCCAAGGTCAGCGTGTCCTGGGGCAGTCCACTGCCCCCCAAAGCCCCACCTGCCAAACCTCTTCAGTGTACCCTTCCAGGGTCACTGCCACCCGGTGGGGGGCATAATCCACTGATTCTATCCGGGTTGGCAAGCGATCACGTTGAACAGGTTGGTCTTGCAGATCATTTGCAGAGGTTATACCTTACTCTTCCTTTCTTCCCGCTGCACATCCCACCGTCACCCCAGCGGTTGACAGAGGGCCATCTCTCCATTTTATGGCAAGACGTGCAAGCCCTTTTGACTAAAGGGGCTTTCAAGAGGGTGCCAGTGTTAGAAGTAGGGCGTCTTTGTTATTCCCCTTAAGATTCTGGTGCCTATGAAACACAGAGGTCTTTGGCCTATTCTAGATCTGTGCCCTCCCAATGCATTCCTCCAAAAGGAGAAGTTCAAAATGTTCACCGTGACCCAGGTCTTGTCCTTTCTCGACCTGGAGACTGGAGGGTGGAGTGAGACCTGCAGGATGCCTATCTGCATATTCTCGTCCTGCTGGCCTATCTGCTCTACCTGGGGTTCGTGGTGGGAGAGGAGCATTTTCATTTCCCTGTGCTCCCCTTTGGTCTCACCAGCGCCCCTCGGGTATTTACGGAATGGATGGTGGTGGTGGCAGCACACCTTCGGAGGCCAGGGGTGCCATTCTCCTCCTGCCTCGGCGACTGGCTGTTGAAGGTGGGCTCGCCCCAGGCAGCCACCAGCAACTTCCAGACTGTGGCAAACCTCCTGTCATATTTGGGTTTGCTGTCAGCATGCCAAAGTCACACCTGACTTCTTCTCAGATCCCCACTTCATCTAAGCCATTCTGGACACAGATCGGCTTCGTGCTTTTCCCCCAGCAAAGAGTCCAGGACATTCAGGCTATGTTCTCGATTTTTCATTCTTGGTCATTTCAGTAAGATCGACTTGGAGACTGCTAGGACTGATGGCCTCCTGCATACTGCTTGTCGAGTATACCAGGTGGCATATGTGGGCTCTGCAGTGGGATCTGAAGTCCCAGTGGGCACAGAATCAAGGGGATCTCTCCAACCACATTCAGATTTCGAAGGAGACTGCTAAAGATCTGCAGAGGTGGCTACTGGACTGCGATTGGGTCAGCAGCAGACCGCTCTCCCTTTCCTACCCAGACCGGACAGTCGTGACTGATGCATCACTTCTGGGTTGTGGTGGCCACCTGGGAAAGGTGGAGATCAGATGCCTCTGGTCTCCAGTAGAGTCCCAGCTCGATATCATCCTTCTGGAGCAGAGGGCCATCCACTTGGTGCTGAAATCCTTCCAGATGCCCATCAAGAGGAGGCTGGTACCAGTGCTTATAGACAACACCTTCGCCATGTGGTACTGACACAAATGGGCTGGGGGTCGGTTTGTGGACCCTGTGCAAGGAGGCCTTGCACCTCTGGAAATGACGTGATCACCAAGGAATCTTCCTGGAAGCAAACTTCCTGGCAGGCTCCCTGAATGCCAGGGCAGATTAACTCAGCCATCGGCACCTAGCGAATCACGAGTGGCAGTTACATCTGGAGGTGGCGCAAGGTCACTTCCACGAAAGGGAAGAACCTTGGCTCAATCTTTTCTCCACCGCCCGGAATGCACAATGTTGGCACTTCTGTGTGTTGGAGTTTCCAAGGTGTCCCTTGCTCAGACACATCACACCCTTAAGTGGAGCTCGGGACTCCTGCATGCCTTTCTAACGATACCACTCCTGCTCTGAGTTCTCAAGAAGATCAGGACCGACCAGGCCCAAGTCATTCTAGTGGCTCCATAATGGGCACGGAGAGTATGGTTTTCAGAACACCTGGGTATGAGCATCAGTCCTCTTGTCATGCTGTCCCTTCGGGAGGACCTGCTGTCACAGAAACAGGGCATGGCTCTGCACCCAGGCCTTCACAACCTCTGCCTTCTTGCATGGAGATTGAGCGGCGACAGCAGAACAACTTCAACCTTCACCAGAGGTGGTTAATGTCATTTTGGCAGCCAGTGGTCCCTCGTCGTTTAGACAAATTTGAGGTTTGGGGCCGCACTCGCCAGGTTGACCACCTCCAGGCCAAAATGTCTTATGTTTTGTTGTTCTCTCTCGCCGAGCAAGGCCTTGTTCTGGGCACACTTAAGGGTGGTCTTTCGGCCCCCTCACCTTCATATGGTTGCCTGATCAGCCCTGTTTGTTTAAATCAGCAGTTGTGATGTACTTTTTGAGAGGGCTACAACACATTTCCCCTTCTCCGTTTGACATGCCCCAATGGTACTTCAATCTGGTCCTTACTTATTTAATGTATCCTCCGTTTGAGTTGCTCTACAGCTGTCCTTTGGGCTTCTCACCATTAAAACTGTATTCCTGATCGCCATCATCTCTGCGTCAGTGATCTTTGGGCTGTCTGTGTTCATCCACTGTACACCACTTTCTTCCCTGAGAAGCTGCTTCTGTGAACTAGAGCCTCCTGTCTACTGAAAGTTGTGAGGCCAGTCCACATTGGTCAAACCATCATCCTGCCAGCATTCAATGCTTTGCCTCATCCCTCTGAGGAGGAGAGAATTGTTTGGATCTCAATAGAGCGTCAGTTTCTACATCAATTGTACCAAACACCACCAGGTGGATGATCAGCTCTGTTGGGTTCGCTGGAACGAAAAAAGGTAAGGCTGTGCAGAAGCGTACTATCTCCTACTGGATTGTGCTCTGGAATAAATTCTGTTACACATTCGCATAGAAGCAGCCTCTAGAAGGCTTGCAAGCCCACTCCATGTGGGCCAAAGCTGCCTCCACTGTGTTGGTACGCTGAGTCACTGTTCTAGACATCTGCCAGGCAGCTATGTGGGTGTTCCTCCATATATTTACGAAGCAATATTGTCTGTACAGCCTATTTCACGGAGAAGGGCACCTTGCATGATTGGTTCTGCAGGAATTTCTGGTTTGAGCCTATTCACAGCCCACCTCCCATAGGTACTGATTTGGCATCTATTCAGAAGGTGATGGATCTACACCTAGAAGTCTTTATCAGAAGAACAAGTTACTTACCTTTGGTGACGCTCTTTCTGGTAGAGACTCTAACTAGTTGCCCCTCCCATCCTCCCTGTTATGTGATCTGACTATATTAATAAGATCCCAAGTCAAGGAATCTGTGCACTGGTCTTTCAATTTGCTTTTGGGGCTCCTCTTATGGGGGTGTGGACAGTCTCAAAAGCAACTGACGTCTGTGCGCGGGAGTGGCACCTATATAGGCCCTGCATGTCTCTTCCGGAGTGGGACGATGTTGGTGCGGAGCTGCACGGTGCCACCTCTGGTGCACAGAAGTACTATGGAAAAGTTTTTGGATCCAGTCTGACGCCTGGGCAATATTCAAAAGGTAAGGAATCTGCGGCTAGACAGAGTCTCCACAAGAGAGTTACTGAAGTTAAGTAACCTATTTTGAATACTGGCAGCACAATCTAACATCGGAGTCACAGTGAAAATAGGAAAAAGTGTGCATTTAGTTCAAGGTGTAATACTGAACATGAGAAGGGAAAATGCAACATACCTACCAATAGTAAACCAAGACTTACGAGATACTGTAACTGTTTCTTGTTAGTCATAAGTGAGAAAAGCTCATGACGCAGTAGTTTTTCTGTTTCTCTGCAATGTGATACAGAGACTTCATTATGAGAATAGGTTAAGTTGACTACTTAGGTGCTTTTACAGAGCTCCAAAGTGAAGGTTACCAATTCACCTTTTTAAACCTTCCACCTGATTATATCGCAGTTGCATTGATGATGCCATGTGACTCTATTTCTCATGTAACACTTGGTTTAGAAATAATGTCAATAGGCAAGATTGATGGGTTTTTCACCAATAAACTTTTGCAGAAATATAAAATAGAATGGACATGAATTTACACATTTCCGTGGTTAAAATAATGTATTTTACAGTCTGTATGTGTGTCTTGCAAAACTTGCACTAAGAATCATGATTTTCCCCCTTTAAGTAATGGTGGAATTATCATGGTAAGCTCTTTAAAATTAATCGGAAGACTGTTACCATAAACAACATTCAAGAGATCATCATTTGTGTTCCAGGTGCTGGACCTCCAAGGATAATATGTGAGCTGTATACAGCCATCAGCGACGTTTTATTTGGAGAGTTATAGTAATTTAGTGACAGGTCAATGCATGCCCAAACCTAAAGGGAGGTGCGTGCCTCTCAACTTGTGATTCTTTTTCTGTACGGCCAAGCTGAAAGAGTGCACCTTTTTCTGGTCTATCTCAAATACTGAAATAATCTTGCTGTAATAATGTATGCTCTCTCCACATCTGTTTGATGATATTAAATTAGTAGGCCTATAAATAGTTAAAGAAGTATGGCAAAACTCTGTCATTCAGATTCAACGGGTGGGTCATCACCATATTCTTAAAAATACCAGCATTTTAACACCTAACACTGTCCTGAATTTTATTCTGAGCTATAAAAAGTATCACATTCTGAAACCACTAGAGAAAGTGTTGGGGAATTGTTGACCCATTATGCGGTCTTCTCTGTACAGTAAATGCAGTCAGCTTAGATTGCTCAAACAGAAATGTAAACAACTAGAGAGGATTTGGAGGAAGGATTTCAGTGAAAGCACAAAACATACTTACAGAGAAGCCATAAAGCGATATCAAGCGGAAATCAAAAGGGCACAGTCATCCTATTATGAGGACAAAATTAAAGCTGCATCTAACGCACCGAAAGAAATCTTCCGAATCACCAAATCTCTCCTTGAGCCCACTCTCCATGATACTTCCAGAAATTCATCCAAGGGACAGTGCAATGAACTGGCGAGTTACTTTCAGGGGAAAATACAAGCTATCTATAAGACCCTCCCTGTATCCCCACTACCTAGTGATTTAGATATCCCCTTGACGGAAGTAGTTGGGCAACAGGATCAGGGAGTAGTGGTAGCAGCTACTCCCACCTTGGAGAAATTTCCTCTCTTGGATATGGAGACTCTTGCTAAAATCTTTGCTAAATTAAAATCTGGATCTCCTCTAGACCCTGCCCCTCCACATATCTTATCTAAGGCCAAAGATGTGATTTTTCCAGCTATCCAGGAGGTGCTTAACATGTCCATTACCAACGGACTCGTGCCATCGATATGGAAGCATGCCATGGTTAAAGCACTATTTAAAAAACCTAGCCTGGACCCCGAAGCAGTGAGTAACTACCGGCCCATATCCCTCCTTCCTTTGCTTAGTAAGATCTTAGAAAAACATATAAACTCCACCCTATCAGCCTTCCTAGAAACCCATGAGCTACTTCACCAATCTCAGACGGGTTTCCGCCCACTACATGGCACGGAATCCGCACTAACGGCTGTGGTTGAGGAAGCTAGTGGATCAGGGAGGAGTGGCGGCCATTGTCCTTCTGGACCTCAGTGCGGCCTTTGATACGGTCAACCTCAATGTTCTCATTGAACGGCTAAGGAGAGTCGGGGTAGCAGGAAGTGCTATCTCCTGCATTCAATCATTCCTTAATGGCAGAACTTTTCAGGTCTTTTCGGGGGAATCCATTTCCAGCCCTCTCCCTTTGAACTATGGAGTGCCCCAGGGATCCTCCCTAAGTCCTACGTTATTTAACGTTTATATGAGGCCACTGGCGGAGGTCATCCAGCCATATGGGATCAAAGTGGTCACCTACGCGGATGATACTCAGCTGGTGATATCTTTAAATCATCCACGGACTGACCCTGCAGACCTGGAGCTCTGCCTAGGAAAAGTAGCCACCTGGATGCAAAACACCCGTCTCCAATTGAATGGAGAAAAAACAGAAATCATGTATGTGGGCAACACTGCCAAGCTAACTCCCACACTATCATGGCCTCAGTGCTTGGGCGCCCCTCCAATTCCGAAATCCAAGATCAAGAGCCTCGGTGTGTGGCTGGATGACTCACTTAAATTTGACCAGCAGGCAGTGGCAGTGACGGGGGCTTGTCACGGCATCCTTAGAAAACTACGGAAGGTCCTCCCCCTATTACCCACTGAAGCCAAGAAAATAGTAGTCCAGGCCCTGATTCTTTCGCGGTTGGACTACTGTAACTCACTGTATCTGGGAGCCCCATAGTCCACCCTAAGGAAACTCCAGGTGGCCCAGAACTGCGCAGCACGACTTCTAACAGGCTGCAGTAGCACGCAGTCAGCTAGCCCCAGTCTGAAAGCCCTTCATTGGCTACCAATAAAGGAAAGAATCTCCTTTAAAGCCTTGTGTACTGCTCATAAGACCCTAAAGGGCACAGGCCCCAGAATTAATCAGCCTCTGATCACCGCCTACCTCCCCAGGAAATCTCTTCGTTCGGAGAATTTAAATTTAGCCTGCACTCCTAAAATTAACAGGCAGCGGAGTGGAGGCCGCTCCTTTTCTTATAATATAGCTGGACTGTGGAACTCCCTCCCTCTCAATCTCCGACATGAAACTGCCCACCTCTCTTTCCGGAAGGGTCTTAAAACATGGCTATTCCAGAAGAGTGCTTGCTAGCCTTCCCTTTCAGCCTTAATTGCCGCTAGCGCTGGGATGCCTCAGGGTAGCCATGCGCTTTTATAAATGCTAATTAATAATAATAATAATAATAATAAATGCATTCGTATGTTACTTTATGAACAAGTGAAGTGCTTTCTGAGAAAAATCCATTTGAACTGACTGTGCATTACATCAGCCTTTCCTGTGTAAGATATTTGCAGTATGGTATGATTCAAGTGAATGAATGGCTTTTATTGTCTTTTTAGGCAATACTTCAGAAACTGTTGTAATGGTAACGTAGCCTCTACAATGCCAAGTAGAACACCAATGTGTATGCCCATTTGATAAATTTGTCTAGGGCAAGTTGTTATAATTTATTGCGGAAGTAAATTCTGCTGGCAAACTTAAATCCATTTTTTTGGGTTATTTTTACCTACAGTTTATGCCTGAAAGAATTGTGCTAAAATCAAAGAGAGAAACATACCTGCTTTAAATGTAAAGGCAATATCTTGTGTTAAGGCATTATCTCCAATGAATCATGGATTATAGTCCAGTATATTTGAAGGAATTGTGAATATATGATAGAGACTTCTAACTGCAGATTCCTTACCTTAGAATAATATCCAGGCGTCAGGCTGGATCCGGAAACTGGTAGGTGGAGTTCGCTCCGCGTGGTCTGTTCTCTTCATTTCACGCCAGTCAGGACATATTCAGAGTTGAGCTACCCCCAGTCACTATTTGACTGACCTTTTCTCAACCGTTTTGTCGAGGATTTTGAGACTTTGTCTCCTGGTCTAGCAGGATGTCTGCAAGGAAGGCTGGTTTCAAGCCTTGTGGTGGCTGTCACTGGCAGCTGTTGGTGATGGATCCCCGCAACCATGACGCCAAGGCCTGCATTAACTGTCACACCATGCACCACCAGGCCTTGAGGAAGTGGTCCCTCAAGCTGCTTGACTGCGGTCCCTCAAGCTCCTTGCTGCTCGACGTGCGATGCTGCAACGGTCTTGATCCTGGTCAAGAGGAAGGTCCTGAGATCGATTGCTGAGCCACTCCAAACGCTTGTCGTCTAAGTCGTTCAAGCAAGTCTGTCAAACTGAAGAAGAATTAGAAGTCTAAGAGGTCTTCAACTTCGCCCCATTCATTGAAGTCATCCAAGACAAGGGAGCTTCAGCATTAGAGGCCTTGTTCTGCAGTTGAGCCTGCGCCTGGGCTGTCTCTGTGCCTCCCTGAGTTTCCAGGACCTGGAGCGACCCCCGCCTATCTTCGCGAATTTTATGAGGCCATGCACCTCATATTTGGGTGGCAAGCCTGGCAATCCTCTGACTCCTTGATATTCCTGGCTCAGTTCTAACTGCACTGAGGGGGTGGTGAAAAAGCAGAGACAGGCTGTCAGCTGGGAGAATACATCTGCATTGTAAAGTTACTGTGCTTGGGCAGTAGAGACATTCTTGTAGAGTAAGGAACAGAAAAACAGCATACTGCTCTGCCTATTCCATGGCTCCCACATACGTAACCATCATTCATGTCAGGATTCAAAGAGACCTTCATTTGTGGAGTGATCTGATCCCTTTTCAGGTTTTGCCTGCGGCAGCGCTTGTGCTGCATATGCTCTCATTTGCAAGAGATATTGTATACAGTGAAGGGCTTGCAGCTCACCTATTACTTAACATTAGTTGGTTTCATTGTCACTCTTGTTTGCTGCCTTCTAATTGGCTAGCGTGTCCTGGCTTTGGTTCCACTTCTTTCAGCTGGAACATGGACCAAGCACCGATAGCTTCAGCTTGTTTGCTGTCCTTCTGCTGATCGCACTGTGATTGAGGTGCTACTTTTATTGTTTCTACCTTCTTGTTGTGCTTGTTTAACTTCTTGCTATTTGTAGCTATTTTATACTTTACTATGCCACATACACTTCAAAGAAGCCATTTTCTCCTTTGAAATGGATGTTTATTGTGGCCACAGATGATATCTGCTTTTATTGTGACAATAAATGTTATCTGCTTCCAAGTGTATTTTCACTAAGACAAGGACGCAATTGCTTTCTTTGTGTGTTAACATGTTTTACCAAGTGTCATATTTTTTTTCTTTTTCATGCATGGGGAGATTACCTGCTTTGCTCAGAATCACAGGAGTCTTGTGCCGAGACCTAACAAGCTTTGACAAAACCAGTAAGTCTCGCCTTTGAGACTATTGGCTGTGCCATAACCTTTTGTTCCTGATGTACAGCATGGGCATTGCATACTTTGGCATTTCTTTGTTACATGCTGTATAGCAGAGGGGCTGCTGTGCACCATGTCTAAAAATAATAATAAAAAAGGATTGTGATGTATTGAGCGCTAATTCACTTTAAAAAAAAATAAAAAGTGCTTTATCCATGATTGCATCATTACGCTTTTTAAAATTAGTTTGTCACACTGCAAAACATATGCGCTGCTGTACAGCATGGCTACTAAACATGGCCAAAGCCAATAGCTCTCATAGACTAGACCTATTGGCTCTGCCAATGCTTGTTTGATTCACTGCAGTTTTTGCTTCTTCCACCTGTTCAATTTACTTTATTCTGGAAATATCAGGATTCTCCTTTGTCAAGCTCGACATTGCCACTGTGGTTAGCTGCTAGTAAGATCAATTCATTTTCTTATGTACTTAGCAGCTCACATAGGCAAGTTATTACATTCCATACTGCTACACTGGCAGTACACACAGACATGATATGACGTGCTATAAGCAAAGCTAGTATCCCGGGGAGCTTCAGAAAACGAACACAGAAGCAAACAGAAAAAAACACAGTGCACAGAGACTCTTAATTTTTGTTTGTGTTAGAAAATGATGTCCATGTTGTACCTCTGCCTATTTCGTGGTAAAATAGTGATTCTTGAAATCGCTGTAAGGTGTGGGGAAGGTTTGTAAATGAAATACGCCCACCAAAGTCTAGCCCACTACCAATGTTGAACTTAAACACGGTCCTAACACAACTGCTAAAACCACTGAGCGGAATTAAAAAACATTACACTAAAAACTGCCTTTTTGGTGGTAATCGCATCACTGAGAAATTTAAGTGAGACACAAGCACCTACCATACAAAAGCCATACGTCCAGATACACCAAGACAAAATAGCGATGAGAACAAACCTCAAATTGATACACAAAGAACATAGCAAATTACAATAGTAAATGACATAACGTGGAGTGGCTCAAAGTCAAGGCCGAATTCCACATTATTTGTGCCAAAGAAGCCTGGGAGATTACTCCAATTTTTGTCAATGGCTTTCGATCGTTCCAAACACCGGCTGTACCGTCTAAAGGGGGCAGAGCTAAGGGGGGCCTACTTACATTGATATCTAACACAGCTGCACTCAACATCCTAAATTTTGTGAATGATTCACCCTTTTTTCACATCCTAGTAATTAAAGGTTACGATACCTGGGATGTAATGCTAGTAAACTATTATAACAATAACTTTTCCAACCCTGAGGCGGTAGTTGAGCACTTAGGTAACACCCTAGAGGTCTTAGCTGAGAATCACCCTAACCATCTACAAATCATCTGGGTGGGAGATTTTAACTCAAAAGTATGCCCAAGACGAGAAGCGAACTTATGTGGGATTGTAGACCATGGGGAGGTTCCTATTACCCACTTTAATCACAATCTGCATGGTAACGCCCTTAATAACTTATTAATCACATGGCAACTCGAGCTCTGCAACGAAATCGACCCAGACACGGGGCACAGAATGCTCCTCAACAATCGATTATATAATTTCCTCTGATACTCGAAGTTCCAGCATCGCTATAAAATAAAGGCTAAATTCACCGAATTTAGTGACCATGCTATACTCTCAGGGGCATTATACTGGAATGCACCCAGAAAAAGTAATGGCATTGTGGCGCCTAAGCCGACTTTAGCCAGGAAAAACGGATTTGTACTAAAATGGGACAAAATAGACGAGACACAACTCCTCACACACCTAATTGTCTCAAACTACGAGGAGATCCTACTGTGTTTAGACCCACAGCCAAACACCACACAGGTGATCAAAGCATTTGCTAATATTTTAATTATTATCAAATCACAGCTAACACGCCCAATACCCGTAAGAGATACCCCACAGCATCGCTGGATCGATAAGAATTGTTCTGTAGCCTCATCGAATTTACGTAAAGCTTTAAAAACCCGGTCCAGAGATAAAGATTACATCCACACTCTGAGGAACCTTTATAAAGTGGCATGGGAAAATAGGCTGAGGCAGCTTAAATCCGAGGCTTGGGAAAACTTAAAGTGAGCATCCTCTCTCCGCGATAGCAAAGCATTCTGGTCGGTGATTAATTTGCCCTTTTTGGCAGATAATGGCGGGCCCTCTCTGGATGTTCATATCGATGAAGACTCTTGGATAAGGTACTTCCAGGATTTTTTCCAAAAACAAGGAGAGTCGCACCTACTAGAAGACTGCCCTTGCATTAAGGACAAAACTCTCCTCTCCTTCGATCTCGAGGAAATACAGCTCGCCTTGTCCCAGTCACCAACTTTGAAAGCAGCAGGGCCAGATGGGGTCCCCATGGATATTTTTCTTACAAACAACCCACTCTGGTCCCCCTTGCTGATGGTGGTTTTTAATTCAACAGCCAAGTCAGGACCCTTACCCTCTTGGAAACAATCCATGATAATTTCCATTTACAAAAAAGAGGACGCCTCTAACCCAGCTAATTATCGCCCAACTTCATTACTTGACAGCTCTGCTAAATTCATGGGAAGGCTTCTCCTAAACAAACTTGAAACCTGGGTAGCGAAAAAGAAGATCCTTGCTGAAGTACAGTATGGATTCAGGCTGGGTAAGCGTACCATTGACCAGTGCCTTAACCTGACACTATTAGCGGTAAAGTACTCTTTGGTTAAAAAAGGCCAATTATATATGGCCTTCATGGACCTGTCCAAGGCCTTTGACTGTGTGGTACACAGCAAACTGTGGAACATTATGGAGGAAATGGGAGTGGAGGCTGCGATTATTAACTTTATAAGATATTTATACACCGATGCCACAGCTATGGTCCGCTATGGGAGGCAAGGCGAATGCACGTCCTCATTCAAAATCGAAAGAGGCGTCAGACAAGGGTGCGTCTTGGCCCCATTCCTATTCACCCTCTATACCAATAAACTAAATTAGGCACTGACCAATAACTCGAAAGATACTCCCCAAATACAGTTGTTTTCCGTTACAATCTTGCTTTACGCGGACGACGCATATTTGTTGGCAAGGACCTCTTTGGCCCTCCAAAATCTCATTGCTCAGTACTCGGCCTTAATGTCTGAACTGGACCTCCAGATAAACAAGAGCAAAACCTTTATAATAGCAAAGGGAGGCGCTAAAAAGAACCAGATGAGATTCCACCTAGCTGGGGTAAAATAGAACAAGTTCAAAGTTTTAACTATTTAGGCGTGATTTTTTATTTTAAACTAAACTGGAAGGAGATGGTACAGATTAGAGCGAATCATATGACCAAAAGCATCACTGCAATTTTTAGATTTTCAAAAAAACTGGGCTCCAAGCCAATACAGGAAATGATCAAAATTTACCTGGCCAAATCGTCAGCAATCGCCACTTATGGGGCTGCAATCTGGAGGACAATGCACATGGAGGCACTCCAAGTCATACAAGATAAATTTATCAAAAGACTATTGTCTGTCCGCCAGCATGCAATAATTTTAATGTACATAAGGAAGCATGCCTGCCCTTTATTAGTGACGTTATCAAATTGGCCCCCTTATCCCTGTGGTTGTCAGTGTGTAAAAGGAGTACCATTGATTTGAACCAAAAGATTTTGAAAGACGTCATGGATTTAGATCATACTCATAAAATTCCATGGTTAGCCTATGCTCGACAAACACTTATAAAGACATAACACACCCATCCTTTGTGTACACTTCCCTAAATCCAGATTAAAAGAACCTTTAAACATGAAAATGGTTTCAGATAGATGGGATAGATGCAGTGGGAAAATATCTGTGAAGGTGTATCAAGGGATACCTCAGTTGCCCCAAGGCCCCTGCTCTTATCTCGCCTTTGTAGAGAACATACATCACCGATACATCCTCACCAGATTTCGTTTAAATGTTATACCACTTATGTTGGGGCATCCAATTAATTTATTTTCAACAAGCCACTTACCCTTCTGTCCTTGCAACAATAAATCGACCCAATCAACCTCGCACGTTATTTTTTTGTCCTTTTTATGCAACAGAGAGAACATTTTATCATCCCGCTGTTGAAAAACTTTACCTTGTCCTCTCCAGCATTAGCTTTATCCACATTTTACCAACTAGAAACCCCGTTTGTCTGCTATGCACTGGCTTCTTTCCTGCTGGCTGCCATAAAAACCCGTAAGGCTGCCAGCGCGATACCAGCTATGTACACATCTTACTTTGTACTTGGCCAGCAGATTTCGTACTTAATGTTGGTTTGTGTGTTATCCCTTGGGTCGATTGACCCAGTATCATTATCATACTTTGTACTCCACTATACCATTGTTTTTATTTGTCTAATATTGTTAATCTCAAACTCTTACAATCTTAGACGTTATCAATTCTGCATATTCGTAACTCAGTGATATTGGTCATTATTGTGCACGATGTTGATGCACCTTGCTTTTTCAAAGATTGTTGCCCTTTGCTAAGTAACTAATCTGTAATAACTACTCATCGAAATTCTGATCATTATGATGGCACCTTATGTTTCTGCACAATTTGAGCATTACCTAAGACGAATTCCTTCACTCATTTTTAAATCTGTATTTTTACTATAACTATCTTTTTGAGGATTGTTCTTTTGCACGCACTGAATTGTTTTTATGTACTTTTATGCATTTTATCCAAATGCAAAATAGTCTTTGAACTGATGCACAAAGTAGCATTCAACATTCACATTAATCAGGCCATCCAGTTGCTGGAGTTTTTCCAAAATACCTGCAGAAAAGGAATACACACACTAGATGTCTGGAGAGCCATCAAGTACTATTTGCAAGCTGCAAAGGACATTAGGAAAATAAGTTGTTTGTGGCACATGCACCACAATCAAAAGGTCAGCCGGTGTCAGGCTTCTGTAACCTGATGGATATTGCTAGCTATCCAAATGTGCAGCTCAATGGAAGGGAAAACTCTTGCCTTTAAACCAAGAGCATGCTCGACAAGGAAGAATGGGGCCTTTTAAGCATATGTGGGAAACATTTAGCTAAAAGGCATTTGCCCAGTAGCAATGTGGCACTATGCACCCACATTTACTCGACATTGTATCGACATCCAGGCAAGGAAGGAAGCGCTGATGTAAAAAATAATTTAAAAAAAATATTTTAGATCTCCTACCCTTCTCACACACCTTTGTAAGAGGGACGAACCGCTGTAAAATCTATGCAAAGTTTATACATCTAGAAGAGGTTCATGATGCACAAGTTACTAGTTACTTACCTGTGAGAATTGTTTGCACTGTGCAGCTGTTCTACATTAACAGCCTAACCCCCACCTCCCTGACAAATGAGGTAGAGGAAAACAAAAGGGCCAGTGATTAAAAAGAAAAAAAGAGAATCTAAAGATGGAGGGTATGCACTGATGCATTGTGGGCTTATATACAACTTCATAGACCCCGCCTATGGTTGACGCCAAAAAAGCTAAAACTTTGCAATAGATCAGTATCTCTGGTCCTCACCACAACATAGTGAAATTATGCAAAACATTTTAATCTGACAATCCATGATGCAAAACTTATGTTACAGGTAAGCAAGCAGTTTTCTTCTTTCCTCTCAGTGTTGGATATGATTTAAAGTTTTTGCCTATATGGTTTGGGGCATTGTCCTTGTCAATATGCAGTGGCTACATTTGTTATATTGTCAATCCAAGAATGTTTTTTTTGTCTGTGTGGAGATTACTTATTTTTATATTAATTCAAACACTTTAATTCAAAGGTTTGGCTCCGAAGCTTACCATCGCACCTCCACCACCTCTGATACCTCGGTCCAGAAATAACATTCCTGTACAAACCGAAAAAACAACCTTCATTCCGGAGATGAAAAACACCACAGTAACGCCACATATAATTAAAGGTGCTTGCTTGTTTTTTGTTTGTACTTGAATATTTTTTATGAATGGAGACAAAATGTGATAGTCAATAAAATGCTTGATTGCAATCATTTAAACTGTAATTTAGAAGTTCAGTCCTGTCCAGAAGAGAATTTATCTGCCTCAAAGCGATCCCATTTTTGGTTGTGGCTGAGGTGCACTGAGAAAGTGATGCGCCCATGATTACACAATATACGAGAAAATCTATTTAAATCTTGGGTCATCAGATCACCACTAGATGATCTCTTCCCTGATGTGAAATACATTTAAATCCATGAATAGAAGATACCTAAGGGCCTGCTTTGCATATTAGACAAGTGTCATTAATATCATCATAGCTGCCATTTTCTGCCTTGTTGATGTTTTTATGTTTTTCGTCGCCACTCTTCTGGTAATCATCAAATTATATATATAGATGTATGAAACATTGCACCCAAAATGCTAGTTACAATTATCTTTCATAGTCTTTTAGATTTAAAGATTTAGGAAGGGATGTTTTATGATTGATCACTATTTAGAGTTTTTTCAGTCGTGAGACATCAGTGACATACTGTATAAGTCACCTTTTCAGTATAAAATGTGCATATTCAGTTTATTTTGTTATCCTATATATCGCCAATAACACATTGCTCAAATTCATGCAGTTTAAGTGTTTGTAAAGCTGGTGGCCATTAGATAATCATTTAGTCATACAGACTATGTATTTGAGTATCTTGTCCAATGCAACATATGTTTCTGGGATGCTCAACTGGTGCTGCACTAATTCGGTTCACAACTTTATGGGTACTTACATTGATGAGAAAATAAGGTTAACAACTGCCTCGCGTGGCCTAATATGGTGTTTGCTGCATTACAAGAAGAGCATCTGTGCCACCCCGGACAGAACCAGATTTGGTGGCGAAGTCATCTGTATCCCAAATAATACACTATCAGCGATGTTAATTTTGCAAAAAATGTTGCAACTTGATTAGGCATTTGAATGGAACATTACTAATGTAGATATGAAGTATGGTTTAAGTTTAGCCAATATTTATGCAAGTCGCACTATAAAGCATTGATGCTAAGCTGCAAATTACTGCAAAGTAAGAGTTTCTGTTGTGGGAGTTTGGTATTGTATGACTATTTAAGGATCTTTAGTGTTGGCGCAGAATTGTCACTCTCTCCTGAGCCTCTGTTTTATGAATAGTTTCTCATAATATATCCTAAATAAGACAACTTTATTTCTGATGAGTCTCAACACTTGTTAGGAATAATACACGAATCCAAGGTGAATGTTCTAGACTCCTAACAAAAGTTCACAGTTTTGAAATGTTCAGAATTAAAACACTAGTGCTTGCAATTGTGCAACTATCAGCAAATATTTTTTTCTTTTTTTGCTTCAAGTGCCAGAATTCTGACATCCTGTGGGTTTTGAAAATTTCATATTGACTCAGTTGGGTGTGCATTATGTAGGCTGGTGTTTGCTTAAGGAGTACCATTCCATAAAATTACAGGACTTTTAGTCAGTTCAAAATAATAGAAAAGAAGGCAAGCTGCATGTGTTGTTTTGCTCCCGTTTCCATGTTGCTAGGCAGATTTCGGAACTTGGTGGGATTTAAGCAAACAGTATGGCTACCAGGGAACCTATAGAATTAATCATCTTGAAATATTTCTTGCTCGAGTGCATCTAGTTTTGCGGTAGAGCTGGCAAGCATTTGAAGATGTAGGAGTACTGTGGTTATTCAGAAATGTCTGTTAGTTTTACTGCAAGCGGTCTGACATACTTAAACATGAAGGAGCTTGTTACCGCCACATGATCTTGTGTGATCAATTCCTGTTCAAAAACATTTCTGTTGTACTTGTTGAGCTACAATATTATTTGAGTGTGCCACTGTCTGATCACATAAGTATACCCTGAGTTATTAGTTGGGCTCCAAGGGACCGGCTAAGCTACCTGAACTCAAAGTAGGTACTCAAAGGTTAGTTTTTCCAAACCCCAGCTAATGCCTTCATAGTTCTGACTGCTGATAGACAACCCGCCCCTCCTCCCCCTTCAGCTGTAGGGCCCAGTGGTGACATCCGCCACCCTCCTTGGTTATTTTGTGTGTTGTGGACCAATTCAATAGGGTATTGCGGCCTTTGATGATTTAAAGGACATGAAAAAACATTGGCCTCCCTAATTCCTAAGTAGCTTGATGTCCTCTTCGTTGTTTAAATGATTTTCTTCTAGCGTTTATAAATGATTGTTACAGAATTTCGTTTTTAAGTTGGGTCAGCATCTTCACACTCTAAACGGGGCTATTGAGGCAGTGTGTTCTTAGCCGGGTCTGGTGGCTCAGTGGACTAATACCTCCACTGCAGGGGCCTGTGTTCGACCTCATGGTCACAGGTTCAAATCCCGGCGGGTCCACTCAGCCTTTCATCCATCTGAGGTCGATCAAATGAGTACCATTGAGTTGGATAACAAGAAACATCTGTTATTCAGAGCCAAGATCCCTCCGGGTGAACGTGCGCTTTACAAATGCACGTTATGTTATTACATTCACCATCCGAAGCAACTTTCAGGTGCTACTTGTCCTCATTTGCTTGTTAAAGTATGATTAAATCACAGTGGTCCTTTTGGAACAGGAGGAAGGCATCGGGCTTAGCGATGAAGAAGAGTTCGGTTCAGACCCAGTGGACTCCTAGGCTTTTACCCCTTTCCTTTCTCTAAAGCCTCGCCCAACCCCCTCCCCCTGAATCCAATGTCTTCATCTCTGAGCACCCTACTGTTTTACTTGCTCCCAGGGATGACTGCTTCCAAATTATTCTTTCCCAATGAGTCCGAAAAGAGACTGCAAATGACAGACTAACATAAGTCAATAGAGATCAAACTGAAATGCAATGATAAATATCAGCATTAGAACCTCTAAGGAAGTTAACTTCCATATGAGACAGTGAAGGCACTTGGGGATTTTCTCTAGGAGGGGTGACCATCTGCTCACCAATCCCATCAATATATATTTCCACTAGTAAGGGACATTGACAAGAGAATCTGATGAGAGGTATTGAGCCTCTATTTTTCTTTCTTATAGTAAGTTTTTTATTGTATTGAAGTGTGGAATGACAGAAGACACAACTCTCAAGGCAGGCATCCAGCGCCAATATCCTTGGATGGAGCGCTCATCCACGCGGAGCGAACGCGTCAGACAGCCATCTTCCTCAGACGCAGCCATGCCCCCACATTGAGCCTCAATTTTTGATTGTACAAGATACGTGAGCATTCAGGATCATCACATTAGGTTCCTTCGTGAGAGGGGAGATGGGAAGCTGGCAAGGTCAAAGTTGAAAGGGTTAGTAACTGTAAGGTTTTGCAGCATTGCTGGCTCCTAATGTCACACTTCCCCACTCACCTAAATATAAAGCGTTAGAACAGTTTACATTATAGCTTGATTTTGTGACTTTAATTTCTAATTGTTGGCATTTGTCAACGAAATAAACTGAAAGCCACAAAATCAGTCGGACTCAAAATGTGCTAATTTTAGCAAATACGTTTTGTAGCGTACGTTGGGGAATCGCTGACTTTGTATGGCCATAACTAGAGTTTAGCTGATTGGGTTCTGCACCTTTACAAGTCCTGCTACATGGCTTGTGTGTTTTTTTGCTTCAAAACCACAGTTTTGATTTTGGTTTTGGTAATTCCAAATGTGTGACTTTGCTGTGCTTCTAGTGATTCACAATCGAACTGAAGCCAAATGCAGTCATTTGTTACCTTTTAACCAGCAGCTGTTTGTGGTTTGGCCATATTTCACTGCTGATTCTTTCTGACTTAATCATCATTGTCTCTTTCTATCTGTGTTCGCCTGCTCACAGTATTTGTGATAAAGAAAAAGCAATGTACTTCAAATGGATGCTGCTTGCAGAAGTAAGAATACCGTTTTCGGACGTGAAGTTAAAACAGCAGTGCACTGTAAATTATATAATCTATATAAAGTCACAGAATGTTAGCACTATCTATGAAAGCATTTTTAAACTTCTTTCCTGAAGATTTAGTTTGTCCATTCCTCCTTTCAATATAAGAAAGTTTAGAATTCGGATTTTAAAACACGCGTAAAGTGGTATAACAGCGAGCATTTCAATGGAATTTTATCAAAAGCTTTTTCTGATTGAAAAGAGGGTTTTTAGACAAGGGAAAAGTAACCACATCAAGGTATTTCAGTTCTCATAGCAATGACTATCCTTCTGTCTGGAATGGTTTGAATGCTAATGTTGCTAGGAAAAATGTAATGTTATAGAAAATATCTTGAAGAAAATAGAGTGAAGTCTAGACCAGGGCTAGCTGATATGATTTGTTCCACAGTGCCTGGTCGAAATACATACATTCTTGTAGCAAATGATAGTGTTCATAACATGGGTCCCAGAAATGCCAAGGTGCATCCACTAATTGTTTTTGCATAATGAGCTAGTCCATAGGGACATGTAATGTTTATTTTGGTTAGTGATGCATTTGGGGCAGTCGCGGAATAAGGTATAAGGGCCATTCATATAGTGCCTTCAAATCCACTCTTACTTTAAATAGAAAGCCACTGGAGGCCTCAAATACCAGGATTGGTTTTTTATTGTAGTCCCTTGCATGCATAACCAGTATGAGGGCTATCCCACACACACATTCTAAGCTTCCGTATCTAGGTAAATTAGTATATGCAGAGGCAGGCCTATGGAAGTGGGACCATATATTTCATTTTGTGATATTTCGAACACAAGAGGACAGAGGTCATCTGCTGTTCAAAGAAGAATTAGGAGCTAAAGAGGATACCCAGATGCAGACCATTGTAACTCGGGTGGGTGGAAACTTTGAAGAGGCTGGTCAGGAGAATTAACAACATAGGGGAGATTTTAAAACTAGAACTTCTAGGCACCATTTACAGGGAGCAAGTTTGCTTTAATACATTATTCAGTGTTTCTTAGGCAGTAGCTAAGGGGACTTATTGATATA
This sequence comes from Calotriton arnoldi, assembly GCA_963921515.1. Taxonomy (NCBI): domain Eukaryota; kingdom Metazoa; phylum Chordata; class Amphibia; order Caudata; family Salamandridae; genus Calotriton; species Calotriton arnoldi. The sequence goes on along the minus strand of CAWUFW010002244.1, from coordinate 926,142 downwards.
ATTGTTGCATGGTTCATTACAGTTGATCTTACCTTGCTTATTTTAATAAGTAGTTGACTATAATGTGTCCTTTTAAGTGTAGTGGTATGTATCATTCCTTTGAGCTTCTATCCTTTGAAACTCACAATCTTTGCAGTAGAAAAATCTTAATTTGAAAGAAACACCTCATCAGGACACATTTTTTATACATCAGTGAAAGATAAATGTTTTCCTTGTGAAAAGGCAGGGTGGATAGTAGCATAACTAAACTGTAAATTTGGTTGTCAAGAAATTATTCATGTTTGTAAAATGGCTACGTACATATGGGCAGTACCTTTTCCATTGATTAGAGGGAATTGGTGTATGCCTTAGCATGATGCACAAGACTGAAATGTAGGCATCATTGAAGGGTATTCTCTTAAGCTGCCAGAGCTATGTAACGGGAGAGGTACCCGTTTGAAAGTGATATTCTCCTGAGGATCACTGCAAGAGGACGAACCCTAAGCAGGAATCCATCACTTGAACACCTGTTTTACCCCCTGATGTGACCTTCACAGGAGGATTTGAAATGCTCCCTGGATACCAGAATTACATTTTTGTTGGGCAAAAAAATGGAAGCGGAGTAGGGAGCAGGACTTCCTTGTACAAAGCATGCCACTCTTTGCCCTCCAATCATCTGGATTGGAGGGGACAGCAAAGGCCCCACACCATGACCATTTGAGGACCACATTTAATTTACATGCGTTTCGGGCTTTCTGTCCCATGCAGTAACCCCACCCAACACTAGTCTTTGGATTGTGGGAATGTTGGATGGCTAATTGTTTGCCCTTGGCTGCAGATTCCAGCATTTTACAGCATATAACCATGACAAAATTGTGGCTTTTTTTTATTTTTTATAGTTTGCTATTTATGAGACATTCTGGGTAAGAAAATGTGGTGGTATCCACCCAAGCCATATCATCCTAGATTTCCTTAACTTTGTAGTATTCCAAAATCTATTGGGTTGATAGGTCTCCCACGGTGTGCATATGTGTATTTAATGCAATGTGAAAGTCCAGTCTTCCTTCTTAGAGTATGGCAAACCACCTTCACCTTACCTGGGCTGTGCAATTGTCTAGCAGGTTGCCTATTGCACCGTTAGAGTTCCCCTTAGTCTTTGTTGCTAGATTCTACAGATGAAATCAACAACGACTGCAGCTATTTACATATTTTCATATTGCTAGAGGTTGCTAGCTTCTCTTACTGGCCTAATTCCCCTAGGATTGTGAAGGGTCCTTAGCAAAGAGATTCTTACTTCACCTTATAAAGGGCAGAGTAAGAGAATCTGTATAGGAATTTTTAGGGCCCCATTCACCCATAAAAGGGTTTGTTCTTCTCATGATCTATGGTCCACCGCCCCACCACAGCCAAGTGGCATCTGTCCAAACTAAATTCCACAAAACACTGCCATGTCTTAGCTGGTATAATTTTACCTAGGTAGTCCTCCACACAGCCACTGCTTTACCTCCAGTTAGGCCGTTGCCATCTGACTTGGCTCTGCCTAGAAAAGATACCTTTCCGTGTTGTGGAACATGTCCAATTTTTTTTTATTGTCATATATACGCGATTGTGGGATTTTACACTAGCCATCGAGATTCTTAAGGCTGAACATGGCAAGCCCCACCATGGTTTCTCATCACTCTTCTCAAGCTTCCTTAAATAAAGAAGCTTTATTACAGAGTTAACCCAAAACCTAATTGAAGAACCAGGGGTTTAATGTTGGCCTAATGGTCAAAGAGGTCAATGAATGAAAAGTGTTGTATGTGATATACGTTGTCAAAAAAAATCAGGAGTGTGGTATAAAGCACAGTATAAATTAAGTAATGGTCACCCCTATTACATTCAGTGTTTAAAAATTGTTGATGTGTGGTATAAAGTATAGTATGAAAAAAGCACTGGCAAAGTCACTAGATTTGACATTGATACGGTGTGCTTTGGTTTTGTGCACTGAGGAGTGAGCACAGACAATACGATAACCCAATAAGAGTATACTGTTTGTAGAAGACGGCCTTTGATTTTTAGGCAATCTGCAAGGGCTGAGAAATACTTATAAATTGGATGCTACAGAAATTAAAGTACCTTTTTTCTGTAGCATCCCTTTTCGATACTTTTGTCAGCACTTGCTTCCTAGTGCTACCAGACCACCTGCTGGCTGTAAAATAGTCCTTATGCATTTCAGCAGGTGTGTAAGGCTGCACCTAAACATGCAGTAGAAAAGCAGTGACACCACAATACTCTTGTGGACTGATCCAAGAGGTGTATGACAATTTTGCAAGCCAGTAGCTGAATGTTCCATGACGAAATAAGCCAATGGGCGAAGAATGCTGACCTAAACCGGCTCCTAAAGTAAGTATAGGATACAAAATGATGCCTGTTTGATACATATCAAACCTAGCAAGTTGTTGTTCAATTCACTTATTATGCACGTGTTTCAATATGAGGAACTTTATTATTCTAAACTTTGTGTCCCTATGAATTAACTAACTACTACTTCGAAAACACGGTAGAGTAAACATATATGCACAACTAGTGAAACAAAACATTTTTACATCAAATGAACTAATTATTTCCGTCCTTGTTGCGTTACACTTGAATGTACCAAGTTTTGTTTCCTGGTTTAGGCAAAATTTCTATTGGGTTGGCCATTCTGGGCAAATTTATCAGCATGTTAAAGCCTGAATATAGCAACCAACGTGTGAACATTAACCAGTTCACCTTTGCAGTTCAGCTGGTGCTACATTGTATTCCATGTGCAGCATTTTAGTAATCTTTCATTTGAGCTCTCAATGTTTATTTTTTTTTAAATGTCAAAGTAAACAGCAGAAAACAAATTGTGCAGCAAAATGGTACCTTTCCTGGGAAATGCTTTAGCCACAGAATCTTATAACTCTAAAGGACCTAACTATAAAATTATCTCAAAGCAAGTGCCCAGGATGTCTTACTCGAGTGGGAAAATATGGAGCCGATCACGTGCAAAACAGGCACAGATTGTACTGTCCAAGTTCATGTAAGGTGATGATGGAGGTAGATTGTTCTGTTAGTGCACCTACTGCCAGTGACCACACCACAGAAAACAAAACCACTAAGTGGGATGTTGAGGAACCGCAATTTTTTCTTCTCCCCGTTTTCTCACATGTGTATATGTATGTATGTTTTTTCAAGTGACAATAAATATATATGTTTATATGTATGTATATATATATATGTATGTATATATATATATATATGTGTGTGTGTGTGTATATATATATATATATACATGTGTGTATATATATACATGTGTGTATATGTATTCACTGTAAAAAAAAAAAAACTTAAAGGTTCATTTAAGGTTGACTTGGAAGTTGTTGGGTGGAGTTCAACAAAGCCAGGTTTTTGTGACGCGTCGTTGACGTGAAACCATTGAAATTGTCTAGTTAAGAGAACTATGAAACCTTGACTCTCACCTTGCCACACACTGCTCATGACCTCAAACATTACATCACAAATGACATAATTGATAACACTGATAAAATCACATTTCACATCAACATTGATGACATTGAACCATCACTTAGGCCTCATTAGTGGTAGCAGTGCCTGTGCCCAGTCTCTAGGGCACCAAGTCCACTACACAACATTTGGCTACATGCAGCTGACACTGGGCACAGTATGTCTGCCCACTGCTCTTGCCCTCTTACCCACATCGCGCAGGACTACTGAGAACGGGTTGTGGCTTTTAGTGTAACACTCCACACCCAGCCCCTTTGCCTCCAAACATGTGGATGGCCTTTTGCTAGGCAGATCGAGCATTGGTTAAGGTCCATGACCCTTGGCCATGTCTGCACAGAGCTTCTGTACTTCAAGACCCACTGCCTTCAGCCATATTCAGTGAGCACGTGACACGGGGTCAGGACTTTAACCATGCCCTGCACTCAACCTCCTGTATTCTTGAGCGAGCCTACTTTTCACAGATGTTGGATATGTGCATTTGGCACTGGGCACAGGACCCCCCATGCCACCGCACCCACTGCCACCCTTCAGCTGCAATTATATTAATACTATCGTCAGAAAAGTATGTAACTAAATTGTGTCAGCATCCTGCACCATGACATGAGTGCACCTGCTGGACAGGGCTGGATCAGGCGGCACCTCTTTTTAATTTCTTCTGGGTAAAAGCCACTACAAAGGAGATCATTGAAACGTGTGGCCAGATCAAGTCATGTGGAGAAATGCTGCTGTAAGGGAGCCTGAAATCCCAGTGCAAAAAACCTAACTCTAACTCTAATTTTAGAGGCGACTTGTAACACATCTAGTCGCCTATTATACGTGCTATCAAGTCTCCCCCATAGCTACATTATTAGGATATTGCAAGTCACTGAGGAGTTCCATGACCATATAGAGGAACGAGGCCAAAGGCAGAGTTCCTATATAAGGTTATGAAACTCCAACGTGACTTGCAATATCTTTATCATGTACGGCAAGGAGTACTTTATTCCTTGTAATACATGGGCGTACCATCACCTTTCCCACAAATCATTTCCATATGAAAGGGAGAGCACGTTTGCAAACATGGAGAATAAAATACAATCTCTGGTGCAAAATTAAGCACGTCAAAGAAGTTGTTAGGTATTTTTTGCAAAAAGATATCAGTTTAATATTAGTTTAAAAAAAAGATGCAATAGAAATATGCAGAAACATTCTAACTTATTTATAATTGCCTAAGGAGTGAACAAATAAACATATTGCCATAAATATCTACTTTCTGCTTATCACTGAACATCTAGAAAAACAGAGTAGAAGAGAGAAAAGCAATTTTTTGTTTCTGTGCTTTAAAAAGCAGCTTTTATTATGCTCTGTGACCTGACCTGCCTTACCGCTCGACTGCTGGCTCTGACAGGAGGCATTGTGACATAGTGATTACAGTTGAGTTCTGATATCATTTCTCTATAATAAACATCTGGTGCATCACAAGACCCTTATTATAAAGAAATTAGAGAATGATTTTTAGACCAGGATTGCAGACTCCTATGTATTATACGGAGTAGACTTAGTTGTTCAACAGTAATACGTTTTTACAGTTCACTTCTGAAGTCACAGTGCCTGCTGCCAGCAGCCAGGGTGAAAAGCAGGTCACAAAGAACAAGTACAGCTGCAGTTTAAACAAGGAACACAGGAACTACCTCTTCCTTCTGATGATACGCTTTGGTAAAAATGAAAAGTGATAAGCAGAAAGGAAATATTGTCACAAAATATTTGTTTTTCCACACTGTGGGTCATTACAGGAAAGCTAGAAAATGCGTGTTTCAACAAAATCTGAGCAACATCATTTGTTAATATGATTGACATTAAACTGACCCTAATATCTTTTTGAACAAATTTTCGTCTTTAGTGTTTAATTTCCCAGTAGAGATTATGCTTTTATCCTTTGCTTCTGCAATGAACATGAAAAATCAAGATTCCGAAGATTTTGGTGGTCAGTGGGAAGGGTAATGGTATTGACCATGTATTATACGGAATAAAATACGGTCTGCCGTATATCGAAGGATATTGCGAATCACCTTGGAGTTCTATGACCTTATAAAGGATCTCGGCCTTTGGCCTCTTTCCTCTGTACGGTCACTGAACTCCTTGATGACTTGCAATATCCTTATAATGTAAGACTGGTGGTACTTTATTCCATATATTCATTGTGAAACATATTCTTTACCTTGTAGGAAAATAGGTTCAACAGTTACTACAGAGGGACATAGGGGAAAGGGGCATGCAAACGATGCCCAATATTTGTGACAACAACCTTATTGTGGGGGAGGTGTCCTACTAAGCAAATATACAAAATCCAGAGACTAAAATCATCATTTCTGGAAGCACTGTGATAGGCATGGAGTACTCAAATGGAAATGGGTGCAGAGAGTCCTCTTAGAAAGCAGTAAATCAGGAATGTCTGTTCCCCATATACATATAGCATGTATGCAGAGACTCCATTTTGGAGGCCCTTATTCAGACAATACAATTTGTTGCAAAAACTGGTTGTACTTTATTGCGACCTTTGTGCAGTTATACACTATGCTACAAATTTGTTATAGTCCACACTGATGCTTCCAGTTCAGACCTGTCTTCTACAGAATAAATTGGCATGTTGCATAAATGAGTTGTGTCTTTAATACCAGGGATGCGTAACAGTAGCTAATTTATTTAGTCACTGACTACTGTGTCTGGGAAGAAAATCAGAATAATTAAACAAAACTGTTAGTTAATATACAGACAGTTTTATATGCTTGAGCACTCTGCTTTGTCTTGTAATAAATATGAAGTGCTATCTCATTTAATGACCCACTAGCCAATTGTTTGTGCGCAACCTTAAAACCTGCAAATTGAGTGCTTTATAATTGGCGCATTCAGAGCTGTGGTCTTTTTCTTATATTTTAAATGTGTTTCAGATGTGGCATTGGCAGCTATCCTGGTTCCTGTGCTAGTCATGGTTCTGACAAGTCTTATTCTGATCCTGGTCTGTGCGTGGCACTGGAGAAACAGGTGATATCAGTACACCATCCTTGCTGCTCATCATTGCGTAGACTGTAAAGATAAATCTAGCTGTTATTTGTACCGGTTTCATCTACATTTAACAGAGCTTGCATTGTGGCAGGTGACCCCTTTGTAGCTTACCTCTTTTTTGTTTGCACCCCGTGCTAATGTTGAAATTATCCATGGTTTCTTCCTTTTTAGTGTTGTGGAAAGTGACTAAAACCACCTTTCAAATTTTCTTGTTAAGAAAACTCAACCCTAACATCCCTCCTTCTGACTACAGAGTGTGGTACAAACCCCAGTTTTGTACCACCTTGCAAATGTAGAAGAGGCCTCTGCACAACCAAATATGTTTAGCACTCTTAAGGCAGATGCCCCATGGCCAGATTGTCATTGTTGTCCTAATTCTACGTTTCCTTTGAATGCTAAAAAAAAACCAATGATGGTTTCTTGGGCAGCAAATTAGTAGTACATTCACATACTGGCTAGTTATATTCACATGGATGAACTATTTATTAGTACACATGTGCTACAAGAAGGATAAGGGTTACCATAGCTGTCCTCCCAAAAGACACACTAGTACTTCCCCAGAATATTGTCCATGGTGAAACACACCTTGTCAAAGGTGCCCTAAAATCAGACAAGATTTCCATTCAGAGACACCTCCACTGGCTCCTTAATAAACTGACCTGTGTCACCCACAAGGCCCTTAACCTGGGTCTACCCTGATATCATTGGGCGATAAAGAGATGCAAGAGGAAACCTATCACTAAAAATCTTAGACTAGAAATAAACTCTAAACCAGGCATTTTCTTTCCAAGCTACCAACATCAGAAATCATCTCTCTGAGGATCTCCGCATTATCTCAAATTTGCTATTCCTCCTAATCAAGCTACAAAAATCGAAGTATAATGTATTCTGTCCCATTCTTCTTTGTTCTATAGTTACCCTAGCTTGTTATATGCTGTTACATGTATCGCACAACTGATTGGACCATCGCTTGAGTCTGTGCACAGAGGTGGTATAAAGGAAATGTCATTAAAAGTTGCGTTTTAAGATAAGTCACTTTTTAGGAAAGATTACTAAGTGCGATATTGCTTTACCAACGAAACTACTACTCGTATGGTTTTATAAAAACAATTTAATTCATTTTCACGTGACTTGAACAATAGTTGCTCGTCTATTACAAAGAAACACAGTCTGCGGCACAAATAAGATTGCATATGTTCGAGGTGAGTAGAACATCAGTGCATTGTGTGGATATGGCAAAAGATTTTGAAAGTATAAGCAACCATTCTGATGGATACTTCTTCCTGCTGATTCCTCACCTGTAGAATAATCTCAGGCGTCCGACTGGATCCAGAAACTTCAAAGCTCTCATGATACTAGTTGGGGACACTAGCTTTGTATCGATGCCAGAAGTGGTATCAGATGATGTCACCAAAGCCATAAATTGCCCATCCTTGCGCAGTGACATCAGTTCTCTTTTTTTCCGTGCGTTTAACGTGGATCTGGAGCTAGCTGTCTCCTGAGAGTTGTGAGTTTTCCTCACAGCAAATTTATCCTGATGTGCAGCTCTTGGTCTCCTCTCAAACATTTAGACTTCAAGCGCCATAGGGATTGCGAGGCACAGATGTTCATTACGGACCCGCACACCATCTGCTTGTGATGCCTTGGCTAGAACCATAATGCCTACTCTTCTCTTGCAACTTCCGCCAGAGTATGCACCCAAAAGCCATCAAGGAGCGTGATTCCAAGTTGTTAATGTCCCGGGCCCGTGCTGACAAACTAAGTAGTCATCGATCAAGACGCCTGTCCAGATCTCCCTCCTCGCATTCCTCCGGATTGAAAGAAAAAAGCATCTGAAGAACAAGAAGCATGAATGAGGCAAGTCACTCAGACAACCCCGGTTTTCCACAGGATCTTCATCCTTCGAGTTGGTTGTGGTGGAGCCATCTGACCAAGATCCTGCCTGCTCAGAGCCTGTTCCACAGCTGGACCCAGATTTCGAATAGACTCCACCGGCGCAAGACAGTCATTAACAGACTTTCCAGCAGCGATTTCTAGTTTTCTAGAGTTCCCAGTGCCCGGTACGGACCCGGTAACGTTCCTTAATGTGGTGTTTGACATATTCGCCAGGTCCTTGAACCAATTTGGTATACCTCTCGAAGATGGAACACAGTTCGCCCCATACTCTTTCCCCCCCCACCCCCCCCCCCATGTTTATGCTGATGAAGCCGTACGGTGCTGGACCTGCCCCAACACCTGCTTTTGTCTGCACTCTTGCACACAGCTATACAGTTCTACCATCGGTGCCGTGGCAGTCGCCGCTTCCACTGCCACCGGATCAATGCTTGGAGACATTGACGCCACCTCCTCTGGTCACAGATCCCCTTACTAAGAAGGCACAGAGACTGATTGAAGAAGAGGAGTACTGCCAGAGGATACATGACCTCTTCGGTACATATTCCGGCCCCCTATGGGGATGATGGGAGAGAACATCCCTATGATATTCCGGGTTTGCCGTCGACTAGTGGACTTGACACTTTGCCAGAGGTGGAGCTCCTGCTAGACCAACCACTCCAGAGGGCATGTCTTTTCACTCTGTAGTTAGAAAAGCAACAGAACTACTGGATCTAGCGCTACCTCTAGATATACAGAGTCAAGTTTCCTACTGCTCTTGACTCATTTCTGTCCTTTTATGAAGCCTTGATGGAACCTGTCTTTGCTGCTTGGGAGAAACCCTCCTCAGCACCGGCAGTTGCTGACTAATAGCCAGATGCTATCACCCTGCTCCTGGAGACCCGGCTTCTCTCTCTGCACGCCCTTCCACCGGGAGTTTGGTGATACAAGCATCCTGTTTATCTGGACAGGTGTAAGGTATGTTCCCCACAGTGCCCTCAGACAGGGAGTCCAAATGGCTGGAGGCATGGGGAAAGATCATCTTCTTAGCTGAAAGCATGGCTCTCAAATCTTTGAACACTAATTGTCTTTTAGTGTGCTACACACATGCTTTATGGGATATAGCCCAGCTTATCACACCATATGTTCCGAAAGGTATGCAGGCACATTTCCAGGAGGTAAAAGCAATAGACAGAAGACTTTGAGGCACATCATCAAATTAGACCTATATACTGCTGACTCTGTGGCAAGGGCGATGGGTACCTCGGTCTGTATCAGGTACCATGCCTTGCTCAGGACTTCAGGATTTTCAAATGCTGTACAAGGCAATCTGATGTATCTGCCATTTGATGATGCCCATCTATTCAGGGATAAGCGGATGCATCCCTAGAAAGGTTTAGGACCAGCTAGGCAACAGCACGCTCTCTGGAACTCCAACAGCCGCCACCCCAAAGAGACTACCCACAATTTCAGTGCTTGGGGAATTCTACAGGGGATTTTCTTTTAGTGTGTGTCAGCCACAGACACAAAAGCCCCAGAAATCTTTGTTCCGCCAGTACACGGATAAAGGCAGAGGTAAGGACCGTGTATCTCTCCTACAAGCCTCCTCTTCCTCCTCCTCCCCTGACAAACCCACCCTTCGTTTCCTTGAGGCTCCGCTCCATCTCATCCCTGCCTTCCTCTCCCCTCTGAAGCACCTGGTCATCTTACAGCAAGAGGTGGCATAACTCCTTTGGAAACGAGCCGTGGAGTTACTGCCAGGGCAAGGAAAGGTCAAGGATGTTATCTCCGTTCTGTGCCCAAGGACTGCTGTCTGCGTCCGTTCCTGGACCTCACGTAGTTGAATTTTTTCCTAAAAAAAAAAGAAAAGTTAAAGATGCTGACCCTAGCCTAAGTGTTATTGGAGTAGGAGCCTGGATGCTGTTGTGGAGCCTGTAGGATGCGTACCTCCACATCCCAGACCTGCAGTCACACCAGAAGAATTTGCTCTTTATGGTGGGTTCTACGCATTGCCAGTTTGCATTACTTAACTTTGTCTAACTCGAGGTGATGGCAGCGGTTGTGGCACATCTCGGACGTCATGCATCCCCATTTTCCCGTGCTTGGACAACTGGCTGGTCAAAGCTCAGTCACCAGAGATTGTCTTACACCACCTGCTGTCAACAATATCCCTAGTATTTAGCCTGGGCTTTTTGATGGAGCCCAAATTTCAACTGAAGCCCTCCCAACTACTCCAGTTCATAGGGTTGGTACTGGACACTAGCCGACTCTGTGCCTTCCCTCTACTTTAAGGGATTGTCGACCTGTAGTAGATGGTCTCGTCCTTTTAAAAAGACGTGTGAGTTACAGTCCTGAAGGTACTGAGATTCCAAGGTCTGCTGGCTTCCTGCATTCTCCTAATCACTCACTCATGTTGGCACGAGGACCCTGCAGTGGTGTCTACGCAGTCAGTGACTACAATATGAGGGCGATCCGGCGTATTGCATCATGATCTCTCCCAGCGCTGAGGTGGAAGTAGTTTAGTGGGTGACTCCCCCCTCCAACAGTGACTACAGTAGTGAAGGATGCCTCCACCACAGGTTGGGCAGCTCACCTAGAGGATCAGGAGATCAGAGGCCTCTGGGCTCCTGTAAGAAAAGGTTCTTCACATCAACCTGTAAGAACTGCAGACTATTGGGCTGGTGCTCAAGGAATTCCTCCCTTCTATCCATAGTCGGTTGTTCCAGGTTTTGTTGAACAGCACGACAGCAGTGCGGTACGTCAACAAGGAAGGGGGAGTAGGGTCTCACCTCCCTAGTCTGGAAGTGTTCACATTGTGGTCTTGGGCACACATCCGAGGGATCTGGCTCTGTGCCAGCAATACTGCGCCCTCCAGTGTCTGTTGAGGAGAGCCTTATGGGACACGTTTCAGTTGAGATGGAACTTTGAGCTGCTCTATGTGTTTCCACATACCTTTGATTCCTTAAGTTTTGAGGAAGATTTGCCAAGTCCGGGCCCCAAGTTAATCTCATTGCCCAGGTTTGGACAAAGAGGGTGTGGTATGCAGATCTTCGGCACTTCTCCACCTTTCCACAGTTCAAGCTGCCATTCAGACCAGCCCTCCTTTGCCATTCGTAGGGGATGGTGCTGCATCCTGATCTCAGAGGCCTCCACCTTCACGTCTGGAGATTAATTGGGGACATCTGACCTCCTTCCAGTTGTCAGCAGAGGTGGTTGACGTCATTCTATCAATGCGTCGCCCCCTCCACATAATGGGTTTACCCTGGAAGAGGTGCCAGCTTTGTTGCATGGTGCGCGGACAACAACGTAGACCCCTTGCAGGCGGAGTTGTCCAGATCTTGCAATTGGCACTTTCCCTTGCCCAACGGGGTTGTGCGATTGTCACTGTTAAGAGTTATTTGGCTACGTTGTCATCATTCCTCTGACTTCAAACCAACTGTCCCACTTTAGATCCCCAATTGTGATGCGTATTATTGAGGGGTTGAAAAATATTTATCTTCCGAATCCTGTTGTTGTGCCCTAGTGGGATCTTAATTTAGTGGTAACTTCTAAGAGACATTCCATTTGAGCAACTCCATATTTGTTCCTTTTACAATATTAACTCTGAAGACAGTATTTTTAGTGGCGATCACATCGGCCAGAAGGGTGAACCAGCTCCAGGCTTTTATTTTCCGTCTTCCTTTTACCTCTTTTTACCCTGACAAACTGGTGTTGTGAACCAGGGCTGCTTTCCTGCCAAAAGTGGTGACTCCTTTCCACCTGAGTCAGTCCATCACCCTTCCAACTTTTTGCCCCGCCACCCCATTCTACTAAGGAGGAGTTTAGGTTGTACAAGTTAGATCCTCGGAAGACGGTCAACTACTATCCAAATCACACCATGGATACACAACCGGTAGACCAACTTTTTGTGGGGTACTGTGGTGCTAACAAAGGCAGGGTGGTGCAGAAATTGACTCTTTCGAGTTGGATCATCCTCTACATCAAGACCTGCTGCCCTTTGGCCAAGAAGGATCCTCCGAAAGGGATCAGGCCCCATTCCACTAAATCCAAATTCACCACTTCTGCTCTTTCAAGAGGAGTTCCAATTGCAGAGATATGCAAGGGGCTATGTGCGCATCTGAGGCTCTGGTCTTGGGATCGCCAACACAGGATCTGGTTGCTGATGAAACATCTAGCTGGCTCTATGAACATCAGGGCAGATGACCTGAGTCTGCATCATCTTGCAAACCACGAGTAGCATCTACATCCAGAGGTAGTGCAGAGCATCTTCGAAAAATCAGGCATGCCCCATGTGGATCTCTTTGTCACTCGTTCCAATCCAAAATGCCCGAAGATCTGTGCCAAGGAGCCCTGGGAAACGTGTTTTGGTTGAAGAGCATTTTTCTTTTCACTACATGTTTCCTCCCATACCCTTGATTCCTGGAGTCCTGTGGAGAATCCTCCAAAACTGGGTCCAAGTCATCTTATTGGCTCCAGATTTAACAAGAAGGATTTGGTACACAGCCCTTCTGCACCTCTCCGTCTTCCCCTCACTTCTTTTCCAGTCAGAAGGGCAGGTCTTTCTCCTTACACTCCAGGGCCTACACCTTCATGCATGGAGTTTGAGCGGGGACACTTGACTGCATTCCTGCTGTCTGATGACTTGGTGGATGTGATCTAATTTTAAATAACTTTATTTCGGCATAAAAGTGAGCAATAAATAAATACGGTTCATACATGCAACACAGTGATGTTGTCAAAATCACATTTAGCAATATATCCAGATCGCATTTACATAAATCAATATTCCATTACTAAAATTCACTAAAATCAAGATTCAGACTATGAAAATGATTAAAAGTAATTTTAAAAGTATGCACTGCATGTTAAAAAAAAAAAAAAAACTTAAAATCACTTAGTAGCAATAATGTTGCTCCTTTTTGCCCACATCAAGCCCAAGAATTTTGCAACTGCGCAACCATACAAAGGAAGTGGGCCCGTGCGTAGTATTCTTAATGCTACCAGATGGCTTAGGGTGCCCTGCTGCTACACACTGGCGCAATCCAAATAGAGCGAAACTTGGCGTTTGCAGGACAAACAAATAGCACATACGGGATGGTCTTTTTTTTGGCCTTCACAAAGTGGACAATCGTCACTAGATGCACCCTTCCATTTCACAGTAAATGCCTTAACAGGGAGTGTGCCCGCTCTAAACTGATGGTATAACTTCCTGTCTGATGGAACAGTGACCAACTCCCAATGCTGCACTAATGCATATGTGGTCTTGAAATTTAAAAATTCACCAGTCAGCATTGCATCCCCAGCCATGTGCTCTTCCTTCTGTAGGGTGTAAGCCCAATAGTGCTTTTTCAGCATACCCTTTGAGGGAATTTTCCCAGTCTCAGGGTGGAGGCCTAGGTCACCAAAGTCGATCATCTTCAATAGCTGCTTTACTGAGGTCAGCTACAGGACTTTATTGGCTTTATCCAACTTGATTATTTCATCTAGGGCCGCTGCATAATGCGCCAGCTCCGAGGTGACCGAGATCCTAAGAGGGTTCGCAAATGGGCTTTAAAAGTTATTTTTTCATACCCAAATCATCCATAAATAAAAGATGCAAAGGGGTGCTAATTGAGAGTGAAACCAGTTCTCTTACAAATTTGTTCTCTGATTTTGCCAGACCCGTAATGTCACCATAACCCTAGAGCTCGGCACAATACAAAGCAGCTCCTAGAGCTTTGGCTTATGGTTGAATGCGATAAATTTAGTTTTGTCTACATTTATCTCTAAATCAAGCTCCGAACAAAAATCACTGAAGCTGGCTAAAAGTTTTTGCTGACCATTTGGTGTTTTGGAAATTAGCAAAGTGTTGTCTGCAAACAACAATAATAGTATCTTGCCAAGGAAGGGGCATAAGCCTCAACTTTTAAGAGATAGTGTACCAGTCCATTTACATACATACAGTATGTAGTTTACCCATACATCTATATCATGGAGATAGACATCTACTGGAATGCTGTCTGAACCAGCAGCTCTCCCTCTGGAAAAGGTGGCCAGCGAGTTAAAAACATCCTCTCTAGAAAAGGGTGGCAAATTAAAATTAATCAAAGTTACGCTCAGGGATGTTTCACCCAGGTTTGTGGCATCTTCGTAATATAGGGCTGAGAAGGGTTTGAACCAGTCAACGGAAGGGACATGATTCTGGGGCTCAAACCCTGCTGTGGGCTCTCCTCTAGCCACTGACCTCCAAAACTGAAAGTCATCCTTGGATGCACATATCGCCACTAAATCTCACCATCTCTTGTCCTCCCACTCTTTTTTGGTCCTAGCCAATGACCATGTATACAATTTCCTGGTTGATGCTATCAGAGGAGATTTTTTTGCTTTTATGGGCTCAGCTAATACACGCCTTAGCTTTCTGCATTCACTACTAACCCAGCTACCCCCTCCATTATGGGCCGAAGTTTTACTTGCACATGGAGCTACAAAGTGAGCAGCAATATCCTCAAAAAACTTTGTGTGCATCTCGATAACCTTGTGCTTATCCTTGATTACACCCCCGCAGTACAAAAAAATGTAGGCTGAAAATCCAGAGCATCATTCTTTATGGTAGCTAAAAGCTCAGGTTTCCCACTAATTTGCTGCCAATTAAGGTGGCGTTCGTCTGCTGTATGTTCGATGTTCCTAGTTCTAGTCAGAGTTGAGCTATCAACCCAGAATTATTGAATAAATCCTCCATTGTGAGGCATAAAGGGTTATGATCACTTTCTTCCCTTTCTAGTACAGTCATGTTAATAACTTGGTGCCACAGTTTCAAATCAACTATTACATAGTCAATGTGACTTTCAGATCTATAGCTGTTAAACATATATGCCCCCTTATGGTCAGATTTAGTCCTACCATTTACCGCTTATATGCCAAATTCAGTAGTGAGTTCCTTCAACTGGAGAGCGACCTGTGTCCATCTCTTGACTGGGGCAACCTCCAATTTAGGGATAGCCCATCTATCATCCTCCTCCGCTGTGATTTCAACATCATCCCTATCAAGGGGCTCAAATGTGGTGTTGAAATCACCAGCAAGAATCAGATTAAGCCCCGGCTACTGTCTATCCAAGAATGTTTCCAGGAATTGAATTGGTGGTAAGGCAGCCCCACCCATTTCCCCTCTCGCATAGATATTATAAAATGACACGGTAAACTTTCTGCCACAGCTTACTTCAATGCCTAATATGTCCTCACTATCCATTTTCAATTGTCGAATTTTGCAATTCAAGGAGGATTTAACCCATGTTATCAATCCACCCGCAGGCCTCCCCCTTTACTTGGCTTTGCCGGGATAAAATACGTCAAAAAACCTGATCTATGTACAGGGCTTATACACCAAGTTTCTTGAAAGGAACATATATCAAAGTTATCGATAAAATGGCACCAATGTGGGAGTAGCAGCTTTGCCTTGAGTCCTGTATCATGCCAAAAAATTATAAAGTTATTGGTGGAAAGTGATTAACCTGGGCACTGCTAAAGGGACGGTTAATGCCCTCACCGGAATCTTCTAGAGCACTTGAAAAGATGGATCTTTTCTGGGCCTTAGCAGAAGTTGTTAGATCCCGCGCATCAAGGGCCCTTCCTAGGCACATGGAGCTACTGTTCTCAAGGGATGTCTGCAAATCTATTGTTTTTTAAATATTAAAATCCTCTACAGGTTCTTCTGTCCCCTCGGCTAATACGGACTCCAACTGCCCCATTATTCTGCATATTTTTAGCCCCCCCCCCCCCGGTAGCAGCGCCTGATGGTTATTACACAGACTTATAACTTCACTAGTCCCTTTTACTTGGGGTTAATATTTAGAGAAAATGCTTAAGCCGTCTCCAAGTCAATCATTATTATCAAGCCCAGACTTAACATCTGGCAAGAGGGCAGATTCGCCTGGTGACATGGGTCCCCTTGCCCATAGACCTATATATTTAGACTGTCTGATGAGTTTTTAGGAGGGCAAGACCGAATATCTATCGTAACAAGGCCATCAGTGATGTGCCTTTTTCCTAAAGACTAGTTTGATTGTGTCGAAGGGTGTCGTAGCATTGGAACATCTTCTAGCTCCCATGATGTCTTTTCCGATAACTGAATAGCATCTCCTGGTGTGCCTTATCCAGTGGGCTACTTTGTTTTTTAGTGACTCTTCATCTTCAAAGTTTGTAGTATCTGACAGTTTGGGACAGTGAATGTGATCTAATCTGCCTGTCGTTCGTCCACCAGATCAGTTTATTCTGGGAGGTGGCACAAATTTGTCACTTGTTGCGAAAATCACCAGATTGACCCCTTAAAATCACAGCTGTCTGACATTCTCAAATTTGCATTTTCTTTAGCCCTGAAACGATATACGCTGGGGAAGGTGAAAGGGTATCTAGCAGCTTTGTTGGCTCTTTGTTGCCTCCCGGATCAACCATCCTTTTTCAAGTCCTCCATTGTTTTACTATTCTTGAACGGTCTGACCAGTATGCTTCCTCCCACTCCTTTTGTTATGCCACTTTGTGATCCGAACCTGGTTCTCACTTTTCTGATGGGAGCTCCATTCAACCCCCTTCACAGTTGTTTCTTAAGGCTGTTAACCATTAAAATATTTTTTTAGTTGCCATTACTTCGGCCAGACTTTTCAGTAAATTACAAGCACCGAGCATCCAGCCACCCTTCCCCAAATTTTGGTTGGACAAATTGGTCCTCCCAATCAGAGCTGCTTTCCTCCCAAAGTTGGTGACCCCTTTCCCTCTGTCAATCATTCACTTTTCCCTCTTTCTTTTCCTTCAATTCACTCTAGAAAGGTGGAGGAGAGACTGCAAAGCTTGGATCCGCAAAGAGTGGTAAGCTGTTATATCGACGACATGAAGGACATGCGTGCAGATGACAAGCACTTCATAGGCTATGTAGGCAGCAGAAAAGAAAATGCGGTGCAGAAAAGGACCTTGTCTAGTGGGGTTATTTTGTGCTTTAAAACCTGCTATGCCGTGACCCAAAAGACCCACTGGAAGGCATCGATGCACACTCCATGAGTGCCTCAGTTCTCAACATCTTCCTTGGCTAGGGGAGTCGATGTAGGTGATTTCTGCAGAGCGGCTACTTGGTCATGGGCATTTTGCCCGATCTGTTATACAAGACTTCCTAGTATCCATCAAGGCTGTCTGTCCTGTAGGTGGGTATTGCTTGGGAATCTATTCAAGAGGTGATGAATCTGCAGGTAGAAGTAACAATCGGAAGAAAAAGTAATTTACCTTTGGTAATGATATTTCTGGTAGATAGACTACCTGCAGATTCCTCACCTCCCTGTTTTTTGCTGGATAGTTGTGAGCCACTATAATAAGATCCAGTGTTTTATGCTGTTGCACTGCATTTCACATTCTGATATCATTCCCATCATGCTACTTCAGTGGCGTGAAAAAAATTGATGGGAAGCTGGCATTGTCTCCAAGATGGGGCGATTATGGCCCCTACAACATCACATGGACGTCAATTCCGACGTTGGTGTGAAACCAGCGCCCCCTACTGTCTCAATAGATCTATGGAGAAACGTTTTCTGAACCTTTCTGGCACCTGGGAAAGTGTTCGAAGTGAGCGCTCTGCAGATAGAGCATCCATCAGAAATCGCATTACCGAGAGCAAGTTATTTTTTTCTTTCTTTAGTTTAACATGTTTTAAACACGTAACAAAAACACTCCACCGGTGTGCGTGCCTTGGAAGTAAATCATTTCATGACCAGGAAGCCCTTATTTTATGAATGCTTCTTTAAGGAACAGTTTTTTGCCATCACTCCATTCCAGCAAAAGATCGTAAAAAAACATGTTCACAGATTGTGATTTTATAATATGCAAGTCAACTTAACATAAGTTATTGATTTTTGTGTCTTTTTTTTTTTATTTCAGAAGAAGGAAAACTGAAGGAACCTATGAATTGCCTTACTGGGATCGTGCAGGTAAAAAAGGCATTTTTTCTTTTTAAATCAAGCGACTGTTATTCAGTGTGTCAATATTTAAAAAAATAACATTATGCTGTAATTCATTTTAGAGCTATAATAGCTTTTAGCATTGATATAATTTAATGTCATTAATTTAAAAATGAGGTTAATGAAACTGCATCGTGGTACAGTTTAGCGTTCTGAATAGTGGCAAAGTGAAGGTAAGACAGTGTAAAGTAAATGTAGTAAAGGTCATTTCAGTATTATCGATAGGTTGTTGAAAAAGGAAGTAAAAGTAAGGATGTGCAAAAGTCTGTCGTTTTCTTGTTTTTGGATGTATTTTTTATGTTGACACTATTTCTCCTTTACTGTCTGAAATCAGAAAATAAAGATTTGCCTGCAGATTTTTCACCTCTGTAAGAGGAAATTTCTTGTACTATCAGACTACTTTGCATAACAGAATACCGCCACCTTCAGTATCCATCAATGACCGCCATAAAATATTATAATTTTGCTCCTGGTACCGTGCTGGGTCATTAGATATCTTCCATAATGCAGATTCCTGCCTGTGGTGCTGACTGTGTGATTCATTTGGCAGAGTATGCCACTGCTTGGGTATTGTGTCCCTGTTCCATGGAATCCTGCTTCTCCAATCACCTTGCTTCTGTATCCAGGAATTACATGTCCCATGTCCCTATTGGGTTACACTTTTATTGGACTCTGAGTTAATTGTTTTTATCATGATGTAGTCTTATAGTGAGGCAGGTTGACAGTGGATTTTGATAAGAGTCCTCACCTTTTGAATATTCCTTAGGTGTCAGACTGGATCTGGAAACTCTTCAGCAGTACTTCTGCGCCGCAGTAGGTGGCACTGTGTTCCACTCCGGATGTGCTGAGGCCATATAGATGTCACTCCCATAGGCTGATGTTAATTCCTTCTTTCCGCGCCACTAGATACAGATCCGGAGAGCTGTATCTTCTCTCTCAGAGACGCTTACCTCAATATTTTACAAGTTTTCTATAGTGTGCATTGGGATGTCACACCCTATAACGACAGGTATTAAGCCCTGTAGGGACTGTCACAACAAATGTCTGACAGATCCCCATCAGGTATGCCTGTGGTGTCTGGGGTCAAATCACGACTCCAAGGCCTGCAGTGACTGTGCGCTGATGAACCCGTAGGCCATTCAGGATTGCGAGGAGAAATTTTACTTCACCAAGCATAAGAAGATTTCTCAATGAGAACGATCTAAGTTGCGGTCCAAGTAGAAGATTTGGTCTGTCTCCGGGAGTCACCGGGTCCACTCCAGAGGCTGGTCTTCATCACAATCCAAACCATCTGGTAAGTTGAAGCACAAGAAATCAAAGTGGGAGTTAGCACCCCTCTCACCCCGCATTCGCCGTTGCAGGTGCTAGGGTGGCACTGTGGCTCTCTGTCTCTTCTGTAGTTGTCCAAGTTCTTAGACGATCCCACAACTGGGTCCAGCACAACAGAGTTTACAGGGCCATCTGCCAATCCACAACAGATAGAAGAGTTTTGCACAGCCAAGCTCTGGCTCTTCAGATCCTTTGTGAGACTGGTGCGCCTTCTGGCTGCATGGAACTGAGAGGCCTTCCACCTGGAGTGCCGCAGGTGGGTTTACCCTTTGCGCCAGCTGGATCCTCCAAGCCCATCACAGCGCCTCCGGTCTGCACTCCACCTCCAGCATCATGGCCCATGCAGGTCTGTCTGACTGAGTCGGTCCAAGTCCGACTTTGACCTAAGCTGCTTCCGATGACAGTTGAGGCACCCCTTAATCTGCAGCCTCCACAACGGAAGCAACACACCTTATTCTCACTTTTCAGCTCGGACTCAGACAATGATTACGACACAGGTGATGAGTTTGCACAGCCCTATCAAGACAATAGTTGATATGATGACTTGCAGGAGGCTAGTGGTCTTGACACCTACCCTGGAATGGGCCTTCTCTCACCCCCTGGACCCACCACAGATTAATCTGCTTCCTACGCCATGGTAATGCATAGGGCGGCCAAAGTCCCTGACCTCCAGCTCCCCACCTTGGAGGTTAAGACTAACATATTGACAGAAGTTCTCCAGCCGGGGCAGACATCTTCTGAGATCATTTTACCATTCAATTAGACACTAACAGATACCTTATTGGGGGAGGTTGGGCGAAACCGTGCTCCGGCCTTCCAGTCAACAGATAAATCGCAAGATGCCATTGCTCTGCCCCGGGCAACCCGGCATTCTTCTCATCACTCCTTCCCTGAAAGTTTAGTGGTGCAAGCGTCCATGAGCAGGTCTAACTCCAACACTGTTCCTACTACTCCCCCCCCCCCCCGATAGGTTGTCTAAATGGGTAGAACATTTTTTTTTCTGTAGCCTTGCGGTCCGACCTGTAAACACCAGCTGCCTCCTGGGACGCTATTCCCACACCCTCTGGACTCTGTGACTCAAGTCCTCCCTGGTGTCCCTGAATGTCTCCAACCTGTCTTTGCTCAGGCTATCCAAGTCAGTCATGATGGGGCCCAAGTTCACTTGTTGCAGCTTGGACATCACCAACTCCACCAGGCAAGCCATTGGCACCTGTGTTGCCATTCGCCCCCATGTGTGGCTGCGATCAACCGGGTTCTCAGGCGATCTCCAGTTCTCCCATATGAACATGCCCTTCTACTGGACTCACCTGTTTGGGGACAAGCCTGATTCCGCTTTAGAGCGATTTAAGGAGAGCAGAGCTATTGCGCGCTCTCTGGGCTTATCCACCTGCCTCACCAACCCACGTCTGGGCATACCCTGCCAACTTAGGGCGAACAAAGCGATACCAAAGGCTTCCCTGGACCAGGTTATGAACCCGAAACCGGTCCCAGGATGCTTGTCTGGCCATGTCTGAACTGGGGTGGTGGAGTGAGCTAAAGAATGATGATGGATTAAACCCAGATCAGTTGACTGGGGGTGAGTGTTTGATTTGCTCAAACGCTCCGTCCATCATCCCCTTTGGTATCGCTTTGTTCGCCCTAAGTTGGCAGGGTATGCCCAGACGTGGGTCCCTTGCTCACTTTGCCACTGGATTCAAGATAGCCTGGCTGATGAGGGTTATGAACCCGAAACCGGCCCCAGGATGCTTGTTTCCGGTCCAGGGAAGACATGGCTTGGCAGTTCGGGCTGGACTGTTCCCATGAGGCACAGGGTCAGACTGATTTGCATATGGCCATGTCTGAACTGGGGTGGTGGAGTGAGCTAAAGAATGATGATGGATTAAACCCAGATCAGTTGACTGGGGGTGAGTGTTTGATTTGCTCAAACGCTCCGTCCATCATCCCCTTTGGTATGGCTTTTAAAGACAGGCTCACCCCAGGCAGTCATCAACCACCACCAGACTATGGCAAACCGCCTGTCTTCTTTGTGGTTCAATATCAACGTGCGAAAGTCACACCTGACTTCTTCGCAGGTGCTCCCCTTCATCTGAGTCATTCTGGGCACGGTTCGGTTTGGGGTTTTTCCCCAGTTAAAGCGTCCAGGACATTCAGGCTATGATCCTGATCTTTCAGCCTCGTCCACGATTTCAGTGAGGTTGACTCTGAGGCTACTGGGATTGATGGCCTCCTGCATCCTGCTGTCAAGCACACCAGGTGGCATATGCACGCTCTGCAGTAGGACCTAAAGTCTTAGCTGGCCCAACACCAAGGGGACCTGTCCGACCACGTCCAGATTTTAAAGGAGGCTGCAAAATACATGTGGTGGTGGTTTCTGGACTGCTATTGGGTCAGTGACAGACCCGCCTCCCTACCTCATCCAGATCTGACAGTGGAGACCAATGCAGAGGCCACCTGGGGGAGGTGAAAATCTGAGGTGTTTGGTCTTCGACGGAGTCCTGGCTCCATATCAACTTTCTGGAGCTGAGGGCCATCCCCTTGGCGCTGAAAACCTTCCTTCCAGAGGCCGGTATAGGTGCTCATGGACAACACCACTGCCATTTGGTTCTGCAACAAACCGGGTAGGCTGGAGGTCACAGAATCTGTGCCAGAAGGTCTTGCGCCTCTGGAAGTGGCTAGACCACCAAGGAATTTCCCTGGTGATTAACCACCTGGCGGGATTGTTGAATGCCAGGGCAGAGGACCTCAGCTGTAAGCGCCAAGTGGATCACAAGTGGCAGCTACATCCGGAGGTGGAGCAAGATCTGTTCTGGGGAGAATCTTGGTTCGATCTCTTTGCCACCGCTGAGAATGCACAATGTATGCACTTCTTCGTTTTTTGAGTTTCCAAGGCCCCTCTCGCTTGGAGACAACACATCCTGCCTCGAATGGACCTCTGGACTCCTGGATGCCTTTCCGCTGATAGCACTCCTGCCCCGAGTTCTCAGGAAGATCATGATTAACCTGGCCCAAGTCGTTCTAGTGCCTCTGAATTGGGCATGAACTCCTGGGCCTGAGCATCTGTCCTCCCTTTAGGCTGCCCCCTCTGGGAGGATCTGCTATCACATGGCAGGGTTCTGCACCCAAGCCTTAGCAATCTCCACCTTCATGCTTGGAGATTGAGTGGCAACCGCTGAACACCTTCAGCCTTCCTCCGGAGGTGGTCGATGTCATCTTGGCTGCCAAGCACCCTCAACAAAAACGGTATAAGCCTGTTGTTGGGACAAGTTTGTGGTTTGGTGCGGCACATGCCAGATGGACCCCCTAGAGGCAAAACTATCTAGACGTTTTGTTGTTTGTTTTATCCCTAGCTTGCCACAGCCTTTCTCTGGATACAGTTAATGGGTACCTCTCTGCTCTTACGACCTTTTTGCGGTTGCAGGATCAGCCTTCTTTGTTCAAGTCTCCACTTATGTGCTTTTTGAAAGGTTTACATTTGTTTCCTCCCTCTCCCATTGTCATGCTACTATGGGAACTTAACCTGGTCTTTACGCTTCTAAGGTGACCTCAATTCGAGATGCTTCACAGCTGCCCTTTACAGCTTCTTACCCTCAAGATGGTGTTCCTTGTCGCCATTACATTGCCGTGTGGGTTGAGTGAGCTTCAAGCTCTCTGTCTCAACCCTCATTACACCACCTTCTCAGAAAAGCAGGTTCTAGGGACACAAGCATCCTTCTTACCAAATGTTATGGACTCCATTCCCCGTTCGTCGAACCATCACCCTGCCTGCATTCTATGCTCTGCCTCACCCCTCCAAGTAGGAGGAGAGAATGCAAAGAGAGCGCTGAGTTTCTGCATAGATTGTATCAAAGAACACCAGGTGGACTGTCAGTTCTTTGTAGGGTTCTCTGGCGAGAAGAAAGGCAAGGCTGTGCAGAAGAGGACTTTCTCCCAGTGGACCATGCTCTGCATTAAGATCTGCTATGATTCGGCTAAAAAGCAGTCTCCAGAAGGACTGCATGCTCTTTCTACTAGAGCCAAAGCTGCTACCAGTGTATTAGGGTTGTATGACTAAACAACTACCACTTAAACAACGAATGCCTAAACCACAAAGGCTAAACCACTACCAAAGCCAAACCACTACGTGTTGTTCAACGAATTACTAAACCACGAAAATTAATCATTTTTCATATTACCGTAATCTACCACTACGTTTAAAAAATCGCATGTTTGAAACACGGATAAAAAATGTAATTAAATTAAACATGACTTTTAAATTAAACAATTTTATTTAAATCTTTAAATTATCAATCTAATAATCGTTATTTACAAATACTGACGAACTTACAAAAATACAGCTCTTTCAAAATGGATTGCAGTACATATTTTTAGTTGTAAAAATAATTCACTTAAATGAAACATAAAAAACGGCCATCCGCCATTTTCTAACCATTTCAACTTTATCAACAAGAGAGAACAGTCTTATCGAGCACTGATCTTAATCACATCACTGAAAAACAAACCAACACTGCCATCTACTGGCCTAACACGCTAAATTAAAACAAACTAATATTTCTACATGGTAATTAAAATCAGGAAATGTACAAATGAATTTTTAAAATATTACACATTCCTAAATTATTAAATATATCCAAAAATCAACATCCTGCTCCAAATTATTTTATTATAATTGCACTTGCATTTAAGATTAATTTTTTTACATTTTGACACTTTCCTCTTGTTTAGTAAGTCGTGGTTCAGGTTGTCGTTCGTGTACAGGAGTGGTTAATGAGGTTGTGGTTCTGGTAAAGGTCGTGGTTAAGGATTCGTTGCTTAATACACTCGTTGTTAAGGATTCGTTGTTCAGGCTGTTTGCCGTGTATTAGCACACAGAGTTGCTGTCCTAGACATTTGCAAGGTGGCCTCATGGGTGTCTTTCCATACGTTCATGAAGCACTAGTGTCTGGCCGGTCATGTTCGCCGAAAGAGGCATTTTGCCCGCTTGGTCCTGCAGGACTTTCTGGTTTGAGTCCAGTCGCAGACCGAGAGGAGTTGGCCTAACGGCTAGGGCGGTCGACCTCGAATCTGGGGAACTGGGTTCGAGTCTCGGCAATGATGCTAAACATCCTGTGATTCTGGGCAAATCACTTAATCTCCCTGTGCCTAACAAAAATGAATGTGTGTCCTCATGTAACGTAACTGGTGCTATGTAAACCACTCTGATACCTGATTCGGGTCAAGTTCGTGCTATATAAAACTCTGCAAAAAAAAAAAAAAAGACCCACCTCTCAATAGGCACTGCTTTGGTAACTATTCAAAAGGTGAGGAATCTGTGGCTAGAAGTCTCTGTCAGATGAACAAGTTACTTTGCTTAGGTAACGCTCTTTCAAGACGTTTCAGTCATACCCATTCCGATATCAAATCTCATTACATTTATTTGCTTGGTTGGGGGGGGGGGGGGTCGTAGAAATTGTAAAATAAACCTTGTTTTTTCCCAGGTGTGGAAGGTGAGTGACCTTTCAGTCTCTCCTGTGTCCAACTGCTTCTCTCCACAATCAATGTGCTTCTCCTTCGTTTCGCTATGGTTCTCTCTAGTATCAGGACACATTGGGAGAATACTCTTGATCTAAAAGTTAGTTTTTCCTGCAGACTGCCTTTGTTCCACCAGCCAGCCTTATTCTGAAAATCCTTTCAGGCTGATGATACTCGGTCATGTGTTTTTTTTACAGTTTAGTTAATGCTTCTGAAGAAAATAAATATTTAGTTTTTACCATCCGATGAGGTCTAATATTATTTTCTAGACATCCTACTTAATTTCATTTTTTTATATTTTTATTTTACAGTGTGTACGCAGAATAAAGATAAACCTCAAAAACCAATGTTAATGGGTGATCGTTGCCCTAATTTAGAGGAATCCTGTTGATTGCTTTCATTTCCAACGTGCCTCAAACAAGTCTACGAGATGATAAATACATTTTTCTTCATAAAACAAAGACGGGTAGAATTCTCACCACCATTTGATGGATGTTGGAATTTCATACATTATGCACAGTCTACAGAATTTTAATTAAGGCTAAGGGAGCCTTGCGGGAAAAGCAGACTGATTCATGTGTATCACTAGTCACACAAACATGATTCTCTGGAAAGATATTATAAGCAGTTGAAGCGATAAAGCCAATATTCTTCTATATTAGAATATGTTTCGGGCAAGACATAAGAAGGACCTCTTTCTGTACATCAAAAATGCTCATCAATCCTTTATTTTTTTTTTCTGATGATCAGTAAGTTGATGCACATTAAATATGTATGCATAAATTATTATTTTGAGAAAGATTCATGTTGACTTACAGCGAAGTTGTTCACTGCCAAATATTTGTTGTTGAAATCACCCAGGCGCCTGACAAAGCAGTTCCTTGTCCCAAAGCTTTGTAGTTCTTGCATCCAGTTAGACCCTCACAACCTCACTCTCAGATTCTAGCCTTAGTGTCATTATCAGATTCCATGAGTAGACCAGTACACTAGCTGCAATTTAAAAGCAAACTAAAATGTTAGAGACTGGTGGGAAGGAAATGGAGTAACCATACAATAGCACATTTACAGTTCTGTAGCACTGCTGAGTAGATTTGACCTCCACCGATGAGAAGACATTGAAGAGTATACTTCAACAACTTCCTGAGGATAAGAAGAAATGGGTGGTGGCTATTTTCAAGGAGGATAAGACAATGCCTAATACGTGTCTCAAGTCTGCTGAGGTTGTAGCAGACATGACTAGCAGGTCAATCTATACAGGCACTGTGGTTGTTGCAGGGATTCTGCTTAGGAACAGAACTATGCTTGGGACCATAGAACATCAGTATGTAGGGACTGAGTCACCATACCACATCAGTACCTATGGGCCTGAATCCGACTAGCTTATAGTGCCTCACTTACCCTCCTAACTTTTCCAGAGACATAAGTGATTTGACCCCCCAAAACACAACACTCGATCCTCTCGGGGATCGCGGTAGCAGGTCTTCCCCTTTCGTTCTCTCACTCGTGTTTGTCCACAATAAATAGAAAAGAGACACAAAGGAAGCTTACAATATTTCTTTAAACTATCGTGCTGTAGTATGCAATAACTGCGCCACAATTAGAAAACAAATACAGGTCAGTAATATCATTACTTATCCATATACAAACTAAGCAGCTAGGGATAATTAAGGCCGCACAGCCCAGATAGTCATTCAGGTGTATATGAACAAAAGTAGTGTTAAGAAATACTGTTGCCCACCTCCAAGGTCTACTGCTTATAGACCATATAATAATACAGAATATACAAAAACAGAGAGGCAACACAAATATTCAATTCCACCAGCAAGAACACATAATCTTGAGTCTTCAGGTGAGGTTTCAAATTCTTCTTTATTGGCTTCAACCAGACAAAAAAGCAGCCAACGCGTTTCTCCCTAAACAGGGCTTCATCAGGGCAAACGTAACACCACCAAATAGTATTATTCGTGGTGTAAATGGTTACTTTATGAACGAAGTCCCACTCGAAGTAAGTAGTCTTAAAATCAAACTGTCAGGAGATCTTAAGTTGGTTAGAAAAGCGTTCAAGTCAGAAGATGAAAAGACTGGAAGACGTAATCCAAAAGAGAAAGGACTGAAGTGTCGTCAGTCCAATTAAGTTGGACTGACAACTCTTCAGTCCTTCCTCCGTACTACGTGCACTGATATGTAAGCCGAACACAGCATATACCAGCAACTTTCTATGACTCCCATTTGTGGGGGGGTACTGAGGGTCCACACAAGTTTTTCACCGGAAGTTACTTTTGGATTACGTCTGCCGAGACGTCTTCTTTTCATCTTCTGACTTGAACGCTTTTCTAACCAACTTAAGATCTCCTGACAGTTTGATTTTAAAAGATTAGTTTTTATCTTGATAAATTATTTTAATGATTTTAATAAACTGATACATACACTTTCTATTACCACATTTGTGTGATGGCACACTACTTTTGAAGTAACAACTATATCCCTCCCATTGCGTTTGAGTATTGAGGGTTATGTTGAATGAATGAGAAAGAACGAACAGTAGTGGTTCACCAAAGGATATATTGCTTTTTTTGACTTAACAGAACCCTAGTCCTTTGGAGTCTAAAGGGTCCCTCTCTTTTTCTAAGAATTTACACTCTTCCCAGTAAGTTCAGTTTAACAGAGGGTCAGTATGGTGGAATATTGGGTTGTGCTTTCTTCTGCTTGCATGCTGATTTAGTGAAAATGGCTTGCTGCTTGATTATGTTGAAGGTTTTGGTCTTTCTGCTTCTGTATACGTTGTTGCATTACCCCAGGTGGTGTTCTTCCTTGGAGCTTTGACTTCTGGACTTAAAATAATTTAAAGGCATGCCCATTTAACACTGGGTTTCTAGCTTGTGCTGGAGGGGTTTGATTTCAAACACCTGTTTCCAAGATTTTTTTAAATTTTATTAAAGAAAACTTGTTCTGCATTCAGCTGCTAAATGGTGGAATAAGTGCAAAACACATGATCCATAATATAGTCATGCTGCCAAAAAATTGTTACAGGTAAGTATTTTTTCTCTGCCATATATATGGAACAATGCACTGTAGTAAATATGTTCAAGTTTAGAGCAGTTGCTGGGTTACTTTCCTGGCTTTTGTTCCTTGTTTTGTGGACTTTTGTCAATATTTATGCATCACATGCGTTTTTTCAGTATGCTATGGTTGTCCACATAACTCCATGTGCTACCTTAACTGCTGAGGTTTTCAATTTGGATCCTCCAGTGGTCCTTGTCTCCATCACAATACATTTTGCTGACCTAGGGAGCTTTCCTCTTTTTCTCCCCACTGCCTGGTATCCAACAAAGTTATGATTTGGGTTGCTTTCTAATCTAAAGGAATGAGGCTAGGATAGTACCATAAAGGACAAGTTAAGATTGTAACTGGAGTAGTAGTATTCTTTAGTCCCTGTACTTGTTGACTCATTCACTTCTCCAACCTTCATTTCAGTTGTGCTGTATTTTAGAAAAGTGTTGGGGGAGGGAGTCTGGGGATGAATGGAAGAGTTTCCCATACCTCCAGGCTTGAAACTGAACTTATTTGTGCTGGAAAGTAATGCATGTGATCTATCAACTGCGTAGTGCAGACATTCCATGGTTCTTGGAAAGGAGGATAAATTGTCCTTCGAAGGAATGGCACAGATGTTTCAGCCAGTATGGAGAAAATATTGGAAAAAAGTTCCTTTGACATGCTGAAAATCAAAGTGTAATATTTTAATTGGTCACACAAGAGACCAGCTTTAGATCTTTCCTCGTGTTTCTAATACCCATTGGCTGATGCAAATGAAGATAGAATATTTCTTGTGTGTCTGGTGCTCGCTACTAAGACCTTTCAGGAGTATATTGGAGGGGTTCACAGATTCATAAGCTTGTTCTTCCTGTTAATTAAGTCTCATGAAAGTTGATGAAATAACTGATTCTTGCATATGACCAGTTATCTAATCACTCTAGTTCAGTCAGAGACACTGTTCAAATACCTTACCTATAACTAGGCCAACTACGGCAGGGAGCAGTGGTGTGAGAGACCTTTTCCAGCAGTCATTTGATTATAAAAGAAGGTAGCCATTTCACAGGTACTAACATCTGGGGATTTGTAAGAGCTCAATCTGACATCTGCTTCTAGACTATTTAAAACAATGATCCCTGAAAATATTACTGGTTTTGTGTGATACAATCTTTGTTTTTGGATCTTGATGAAGGCTGGTGGAAAGGAATGAAGCAATTTCTTCCTACAAAATCAGCCGAGCATGAGGAGACGCCTGTGCGTTACAGCAGCAGTGAAGTGAGCCGAATGAGACCAAGGGAAGTGGCCACCATGTTACAGACTGAAACAGCAGGTATTGTTTTGTGTGCTTGTTCTTTTTTCTGATTTTTAAAAGTGGGCAAATGGTGTTTTTTGTTCGGTTTGCCCAATGACTTTTTGGTAGCAGTGTATGAATATGCTGAACATTTTAATGACTACTTATAAAAACAACACCTTTTATTTTATTAAGTTGATCAACAAAAGAAATCGATTTGTCCAGTGTAAATAAATTGTAGTTCATTATTTGGGAGAAGCAATATGAATATTGAATTGATTACGGTGTACTTCATACATAGACCTCTCTTCCCTTAGGTTATGTGTCTTTATCAAAAATTACATTCTTGAACTGTCCTCCGCTTTATCACATTTTGTGCTAAAAGAGATCTGGTGATCAGCCTTGCATAAACGCAAGTGCAAAGATGGTCATGTGAGAAAACATGGAATCATGTGTAGCCCCTCACATGAAGCATAATTTTTGTTTATGCAAAGTGTTGTATAACAATTTATGGCTTCTGATTTCAGCATGCTTCAGAACAGTTGTACTTTCATGAACGTAATCATATATTGTCTTTTGCAATCAGGATTTTATACTGCTGTTTGCGTTAACAGCATTATAATTTCATTTATCCTTACGAAACCTCCTTAATGCCTTTAATCGGGGAAATGGGGGTAGTTCATTGTGGTACGGTACAGACTAAGTGGGCCAACGAAAGACTGAATGAGGGGCACTTGTAAAAGTAAGACGTGCATCCTTCCTCCGTCAGCCTGTTTATGCGCTACGCCTACTTTTAATTAGCTTGTTTTTTAACTTTAATTTTTACCCTTCTGCAGTTTTATTCTATTTTACCTTATGATCGTTTTCTGGAGAGCACTCTCAGTCCCTCTTCTTCTCCTCTCTCGGACTCTTAGGTCCGCCGCAGGGCTCCCCCGTTTGAGGGGAAAGAGTTCTCTTTTTACTTTCTTTCCTGTCCTTTGAGCCGGCCGCCATTATTGTGGTTAGCGCTACAGCTCGTTTACATTTTCCTTTTTGCACTACCTGTTCCGGTCACGGGGGGCATATTTAGCAGATGCATCCCCGAGCGCGCAGCGGGCGCGCCAAAGGCAAGCCTGTCTGCGCCCATCCACGCCTGGATGGCACCAGGGGCCAGGCATGCTGCCCATTCTGTCACCTACAACAACATGCCCCAGAACAGAGCTTTCTCAAGGCCGCACCTTCTTGAACTGCGTCCCAAATCTCGGCACAGGGGGTGTGTAGTTGGGATTAATCTTGGTACAGGGGAGGCAGACCATTGCCAGGAATGTGACTTCTGCCCCATCAATGGTCGGGCCTCCATCTCGGGTCCCATGGCAGGGCCCCAGGGGCCAGGAGAAGGAAAGATGTACGAACACAAATCCCTGGGTGCCGGAGGTCCTACCCCTTTTAAGGGAGCACTGATTAATTCTCGTTCCATGATCAAGCACAAGACAGAAATTGCACTTACCATCATGACTCTTAATCTGGACTGCCTTTTTATCACTGAGACCTGGGCGAAAGAGCACTCTGGTCCTGACCTGACAGACGCCGCCCCCCCAGGCTATACTATTCTTAGATGCGACCGCCCTGGTAGAAGAGGTGGCGGCCTAGCCCTGGTGGCTAGGGATTCCCTCAGCTGCACCCTTACCCCTCTGTAAGTTGCCTCTGGCCCTCCTCCGGAAGCAGCTACGTTTGGAATCAAGCTAGCCGAAAACCGTAACTTCTCTGGCTTTTTGGTATACCGCCCGCCTGGGCCCAGGGCCACATTTCTTGAGACATGGGGCCAGACTCTTGAACCCTTTGTCACCATGGCACACTACACAATCCTTGGGGATTTTAATTTCCATCTTGAATGCAATCAGGACTATGATTCTGCTTGCCTTCTTGACCTTATGACCTCCATGAGTTTCAAACAACTTGTTCACTCTCCCACCCATAGGGCTGGTCATACCCTGGATGGCATCTTTGCCAACCATAGCAGTCTTAAGATTGAGTCAGTTCAGCCTTTCAGTTGGGTTGACCACTGGTTAGTCGAGTTCAATATCTCTTTCCCTCCCCCCATAAAAACCATCACAGGTCTCCCCTAAAAACATACAATGTAGAAGACTGAACAAGGTCACGCCATGAATTGGAAGGCTGCCTTGGTCTCAGCTTCGGCCAGTAACCACACCACTCACCCCCCCCACGGCAGAGGGCTTCCACAATTGGATTACCAATGCTCTAGACATTGTAGCCCCAGTCAAAAGCTGTGCCGTTAAGAGCAAAACCCTCAGCTCCGTGGTTCTCTGAAGAGCTCATGGCTCTCAGACGCTTATGACGCAGGCAAGCACGATGATGGCGTGCGGATCCCTGCCTTCTGGAAAAAGTCAAGCATAAATCTCTCCTGCGGAACTATAAACTTGCCATCTTTCAGGCCAAATCCCAGTATTTCACTGATGAGATAGTGTCAGCTGATAATTCCTCCAGCATGCTCTTTAAAGTCATCAAGGAGATTGCTGAGCCCCTGGGATCACAGCTCCTGAACCCCTACCAAGACTTCTGCGACAAAATAGCACTCTATTTCCAGGAGAAAGTCCTTAAAATCTTTCATGAGCTCTCCTCAACTGAGGAAGTTGACCCCGTCGCAGAGGCAGTCGAAGGGGAAACCGCAGCCCTACCTAAGGGAAAGCCCAGCCAGGCCTTTGGGATGCCTGCTTTGTCCTCCTTTCCTCCTATCACAGTTCCTCGTACTATGGATCTCTTACTTGGCCTTAAGTCTGGAGCTCCCACCGATCCCTGCAGGCTGTCCACGCTCAGACTTGCTCCCGACCCTATAGCTAACTTCCTTTGCAAGGTCTTTAATTACATACTTCAGTCCGGGCAATATCCTATCATTTGGAAGGAAGCCATTGTCTCACCGCTCCTTAAGAAGCTCAACGCCAATCCCTTAGAGCTGAAGAACGTTCGGCCTATCTCCCTTCTGCCTGCCCCTGCAAAGATTCTGTATTATTAAAATGTATTAATGTCGAGCTTATGAAACATATCGAATCTCAAGACCTCCTTGACAGCTCCCAGAACGGTTTTCGGGCAGGTCATAGCACTGAGTCCGCCTTGATAGCAGCCTCTGACTGTATCCGCATGCAGGTTGACCAAGGCAGATCTGTGGTGTTGATTCTGCTCGACCTCTGGGCGGCGTATGATACCAACACCCCAGTTCGCATGCTTCAGCGACTGCGGGAAGCAGGAGTCGCAGGGAGGGCCCTGGAGCTTCTTCACTCATTTATGAATGGCAGAACCAATGTCGTCAGTTATAGCGGTTTTAAAGCCAAGGCCTTTGGCCTTCCGTGTGGGGTCCCCAGGGCTCCTCGCTTAGCCCCACTCTTTTTAATCTTTGTGACCCCCTGGCTACACCAGTAAGATAATTCGGTTTTCAGGTGCTCTCATATGCGGATGACACGCAAATCATAATTTCTATCTCCAATGATTTGAAACTGGTTGCCCAAAAGTTCAATCAATGTATGTCCAGCATTATAGGCTGAATGAAGGACAACTCACTTAAAATCAACACGGACAAAACCGAGGTTCTGGTCTTTGGCCCTCATTCCCCCATTTGGTCCTCGTGGCCCGCAGACTGTGGTCCTCTTCCTGTTCCGGCCAAAATGGCTAACAATCTGGGGGTCCTCTTTGATGAGGGCCTGTCTTTTGACGCCCAGGTGAACCGAACAGTTAGTACCTGCTTTTACATTCTTAAAATCTGGAAGAAAGTTTTACCGTATATCCCTTCGGAGCTACATCGGCCCACCATCATTGCACTAATCACCTCCCGGTTAGACTACTGCAATGCTCTGTTTCTTAATATCAGCACAGGTTCCCTAAACAAGCTCCAGGTGGTGCAAAACGCGGCGGCAAGGCTGGTCCTTAACATCCCCAAACACCAGTCCGCCAGGGAAGGAATCTGTGCCTTGCACTGGCTTCCCATCAGGAAACGCATCTCCTTCAAGGCTCTTAACCTGGTTTACAAAGCTATGCATAGCAAAGGCTCACCACACCTTAAAAACATGTTTCAGTGGTACACTCCTGGGAGAGCCTTGAGATCCTCCACTCAAAAGAAACTTGTCCCTCCCAGATGGGGTGGACGTTCATTTTCTGAGGCAGCCGCTAAACTCTGGAATTCTCTGCCCCCTTCTATTACCACGGCTTACTCGCTTCCGGTCTTCAGGAAACTTTTGAAGACCTGGCTCTTTGCCTCCTAGCTGGTTGTAGCTAGTCTCTCTTCTGCTTGCCTAGCGCCTTGACACCTTTTTGGTTTAGTGCGCTCTATAAATATCATCCTATCCAATCCTATGAAAGAAGGAGAGCAGTAAAGAACTTCTCCAGTGTTAGAATATTACGTTGGGCCTGATTAATAAAGTGTTTCTCTGTGTGCAGTTGTGACTGTTTCTTGGAGTAAATGACACCCATATAAAGGAGTAAGACCATCCACATCACAGAAGAAGCAAGCCTCTAATGAGCCAAAGAACAGGGCACATAGAGGGTAGCAGATGTCATATAGCCACAGGAACATTAACTTGGGATAGCATGGTATAATAGCAGAAAAGTTTAATTTTTCGCAATTTATCCTTTTTTGGTACATTCTTTGTATCAGGCTGCAAACATTCAAGACAGAACCCATCTATCTGGTGTGGGTACCATCAAAAACGTTATCCTTATATGTCAAATCTCTCATGTGACATTTTGGCATGTTGCGCAGCCCAGTTATAAAGTAAGTAGTGCTTATCCAGAGATGAATTTTAGCATGTAACTTGGCAAATCCTTAACCATTGCTCAAATAAAATGTAGAGTTATCGCATTTAAAAACAAAATAATTGAATACAACCTGCATATTCATAATGTTCCAGTTGCCTATATTTTTTCAAAGCAGATTTTCAAAACTATTTTCATTAAATTATACAAGTACATTGCTGTAGCAGCATATATATAACCCTCCTGACAAGAAATCTGTAGCTTTGCTGTCTCACACTGTACATAGTGTAGTAGATCTTTACTCCTATCCCAGCTAATAAAATGACATTGTACGTGCTTCCTCTTTCCTAGTCAAACTATTTAAACAGATATCATCTTGCAAACGTATGTGTCTACGGTAATTTTACTTTATTTGGTGTCTGGTGTATGCTGGTAAGTCCTATGTGTTACTCCATACTTGTCCAGACAGAGGATACTTTTCTTTGAGTGGATGTAGTCATTTCTCACACTGGGCCCACTTCCTGGTAACATTTCTATTTGGTTGTCGTGTGCGCTTCCAGTCTACCATTAAGGTGTCTGATCATTTTCTACCCTTGCATATTTTTATATCAGAGTATCCTTGCTTGCAGGGAGGGTTTTCTCAGATTGTATGGCCAGGTGTGCCATTGTTCTACGCTAGTGGGTCGCTATATCTCTTAACTTATGCAAGTTTCATGGGAGAACCGGTCATCGTGGTTTCAGTCGGTTGGTGCCTGTACCATTACTTCCCAAGTCCAGGTTGATTCTCTGTTTCCTTTGCAGCATTCTATGTGCAATATTGTTCTGTCCAATTCAGATCAGTAAACCACTTTCTTTTCCCATCTTTTGGTCTCTGGGCTCCCACAGACGTCCATGTCTTTGCTATGCATTGTTTGGCTAAAACCAATGATAAGTAGATCAATCTATTACTCATTTTCTTCAGTCTAGGTTAGAGACCCAATAGACA
The DNA here is from genome assembly GCA_963921515.1 of Calotriton arnoldi. Classification (NCBI taxonomy): domain Eukaryota; kingdom Metazoa; phylum Chordata; class Amphibia; order Caudata; family Salamandridae; genus Calotriton; species Calotriton arnoldi. The sequence continues at coordinate 890,861 of CAWUFW010002244.1, read as the reverse complement.
CTTCTCTGGACTGTCAGGTGGGGGGTCTCCAAGCTATTTCCTCAATGACTGATGTGACTGCCATGTGCAAATCATGTTTTCCCTTCCCCACGTCTTGGCCAAGATTCAGCTGTATCCCAATATGTTTTGCCCACTCTCTTCAGGTGAGGTATGCCTTATGTAATATAAAAAAATTACAATAGTTTAAATCTAGCATTTGCACAAACCTCTAGGGGAATGTCATAAGATCAATTCCAGCCTTTTACACTTGGATATCTGTTTACATCATCAGGCCGCTTACCCCTTAAGTCCTCTAAATCCCCCTTAGTGCATTCTATAAGTGAATGATATAATAATGCAACTGCTTTATTTCCTAAAACCAATATACTCTGCATACTAAATTTGCTGGGGTCCAAGAACTTCTCTCCCTTCCCCATGTTGTATATAGTATGCCTACTATCTTCCTAGAAGTAATTGTCAGATTGACACTTCATTTGTTTATGTACTATCTTGAAACAATTTGATTGTGCCAACTTAAGTGAAGCTTCCTTCAAAACCAGCAGCATTTGTCTCCATTTTGGTCCATTTATCCCAGGTGGTCAATTAATCATAATGCGTTTCCTTTTAATATTTTTATTGCTTCTAAGTGCTGGTGGCATAAGATTTGCATTCCTCCAAAATGAATTATTGAAATAGAAAAAGACGAGGATGGAAAGGTTGCAATCAATAGTGTATATGTATTGAATAAAGGTAAGCAATGCATTAGTCGATAAAGTAACTGCTGCAACCATTATACCATCATATGTAAGGGAAAATATAAACAAGCAAGAACAGAAGGTAAACTAGTGACCCCACCCTGGCTTCCCATGGAGCTCTGCCGTAAAGGCTTGGTTTAAGGTACGAGGATTAATTATCAAGTTACTCAGTGATTAAGAAGACCATTAAAGAGACCAAGAAAACTAAGGAAGGAGGGTGAAGAAGGGGTTTTAGACTCATGGAAGTGGAATAGGCCCTCTTTATTTCGCTAAGTGCTTGTCTATGCTGTAGCTTCGGGGGTTAGGAAATGTTTACGGGCTCAAACATGACCAGTTTTAAGGGGGATCTTTGACCTTTATCACCAATCTCTTTTTTTTTTTTTTCTGCCTCCCTGCGACGGGCTTTCGGGTCAGGCCCATTTAAGGACCTCTGTTCTTCAGTTCATTAGGGATGGCAGGAAGGGGGACCTCTAGTGCATGGCGATTGCCCGTTTGGCCTGCAGGAGGAAGAGATCTGTGATATCATGGTGACCATTTTAGGTTGAGCCCTGAGCCAGCGCGCAAGCGCTGCTCTGGGGTTGATCTGTGGTATTAGAGTACGGGAGAGAAGCCACGCCCACTCCCCCGCCCATCTTTTTAATTGGCTTGTGTCTTTGTCCTTTCTAAATACTGCCTTCGATTGGTTTATAGGCTTGTTAGTCCCTCCTTATGACGGCCATGTCGTCATTTGTATCCTTCCATGGCTACTGGCCCCTTTACTTCCATTGTTGCATGAACACTATTTTCTTCCCGTGACTTCTCCCCCCCCCCCTCCCGCTGTCCGTGCCTTCTCTCCCCCCCCTCACTCCAATTGTTCGTGCCTTCTCGCACCCCTGCCCGCCCGCACTCCCGTTTGCAATGCAATAGGTCTCGCGTAAATGAGAGTCCTATTGCATTGAAAATGCTTGTTGATGTATTACATATAGCACATGCATTACCAATATCGTCTCTAGGTACGCGTTACACCTTTCTCACTCCTAAAGAATTACTGTTCTAGTTTCTTTGCTCTTACTCATAATCATAATCTTTACCGCTCTCTTCTGTCTCTAAGCTCAACCCGTTCTAGTCTTTCTTCTCACTCTGCTTACGGCACTCGGCTTCCGATCTCTTTCGGCTCCTGCGCTGTCGGTGAAGTCTGACCTTGATCGGAGTCACCATGTTCTCTCGGACCAGTGTCTTGGTTTTGCAGCCGCAATGGTAATGGATCTATTTCTTAGTTGTTTGTGGTGAACTCGAGTAAGGTGGGGTGGGAGGCAGGGTATTCGAGGGCTGGAACACACAGTAAAGGGCTCTCTTTTTGATAGGAGATCTGCACTACAGCAAGCGCAAACCGCAGGACACTTCATTAAACCCCTCTGATGGTTGTGTATGACTAGTGATTTAAGAAGGCTATGATTCCACATTGGAGTGTGCTTTAGGATGCGCGTTTATTTGTTAATGCCCCTTTCTTCATTGATCGGTCACCTTCATTTAATGCCCTGGTCATTATCGGAAGATGACCATGTCAGCCAAAAATCCCTTGCTTCAGGTCACCCTCATTTAGAGGATACCACGCGAACTAGACAAGTGCCTCCCATAATTTGGAATCAGTGCCACTCCTTCACCACCCTTTCAAAAACGACAATTCGTGTGGATAGAAAAATCCTTCAAAATAAACCTGCAGTGCCCTCCTCGAAAGCTCAACAGGCAAATAGGTGTGCATGTACCCAGCGAGAATCGACCCTGGCAAATTATGCCAGTGACCAAGAACACTTCACATGTTTAGAACTGCAACTGTAAAATGTGTCATGCAAATGAACATATTGTGAGAACTGTCTTTGGCTTTAAGAAAGCACATATCTGCTGTCAACAGGGAGGATCAGCGTCGCAGCATAATCTCAGATAAGAAGTTACCTTGTGTCCTCCCTCCACCCCCAGCTGAATGAACAACCACCACCTCCCATGTCCTGAGTGAGGAAAATTACGCCCTTCGACCGTAGTAAAGAAAATGTTAATGTCCCCAGTAAAGAAACGCCCTCCTCTTCATGATATAGTGAATATAATCTCATAAGAAGAATGGCAGCTGCAGACCAACTTTTTTCCCTTTTATAACCACCAGATAATTCTCTGTACCATTGCTTCAGTTTCATTATAGGTTTTCCTGAATTCTGCTAGACTACTGTGGGTTGGTGACTACTCTGATAAGTAGCCAACTTTCACTTGCACTCCAATTCAAACTTTAATGGCTAAAATCTTCTTAATGTTAATATTGACCAGTTTATATTTAAATGCTGTGGATTCTCAGATAACATCATTTCATGCAGCTTAAACACGATACTTGTACGGCCACTTGTTTTCTGCTGTGGCATCATTCCCTCTAAGCATGCCAGATACCAGCTCAGACATACAGTAAATGGGGACACAGGATGCTGCACACCTCACTTACAATCAAAAAAAGAACAACCATTTCGTTATATATAAAGTACAGGGACAATCATTCATAATCAGTTAATCTCCTTCAAATCCAGCTTACCACTTCACCCGATAACCTGTTAAACTCCCTTATACCCACACAGACACACGAAGAAAGCAAGTAGTCACAGCTCAGGGATATAGGGAATGGGGACAAAGATTGCTACACAGTGATAGCAAGATTCCCCTGATAATGGCTAGCTAAAATCCTCCCCATCTTCCTCGTATGTGGGGAAACATTTATTTTCCTTGTTTCTATTGAAAAAAAAAAATACTAATCGAGTAGAGACACTATTGCATTGTTTCAGCTGGAAAACCTACTCCCTGTTGTTGTTGTAGTAGTAGTAGTAGTAGTAGTAGTAGTAGTTCTGTATCCCCGGAAGGACTCTTCCAGTGTTCTTAGTCTGGAAACGTCTTGTCCACGATTTAGACGCTCTGTCACTATCATCTCATTGAGAAAGCGTTTGCTTTGTTCCACAGTAGGGAAAGACCATACCGCACCCCTCCTCCCCTATGGTCCCGGGCCGAAAGGGAGCGTTTCTACTCACTAATCTAACAAGCATTTGCAATGCAATGTCTCGCATTTACACGAGTCTGAGCTATTGACATTGCAAATAACAATGCCTTTTATTTTTGTTTTCGTTTTTAAAACATTAATAAAAGGCATTGTTATTTACAATGCCAATAGCTTAAACTCTCATAAATGCGAGACCGATTGCATTGCAAATGCTTGTTATCTTTTGGCCTTGGAAAAAGACCAATTAGCCCTGAGGATTTACCATTTAGGGAGACCTATTACTGTGGTTATGTAGTTTAGGACATCCGGCTAATAATGTAAAGTTGGACATATGGAAGATATTAGCCTGTGCTGCATGACAACATGTGCAGGTATTCGGTAAAGCGGGGTAGATTGCATGTTGTCTGAGTGGAGTAAGATAGGCCAAATGCAATTTATGAAACTGAATACATTTGAAAAAGGCATTTCGGGAGACCTTGCAGGGGTACCCTAAAACGTTCTGCTAGTCTTAGTCTGTAAAAGGTTTCCCCATTGCATTTTACCATTTTTCTCTCAACAGGAGTAGGAACACTGCAGTATATTGCCGGATTGCTTTGTATACCCAGGTAATCAGCCATTTACCATGCCCAATTATGTATAAAGGAGCACTTTTGGTTTGTAATGTAGGACCTTTCATCATTTCCTAAATGCGCCACGAATCCTCCTATATATTAGAAAGTTACTCCCATTTAATCCACTTGTCTTCATCAAGTCTTGGAAACTACTTCCCATGATCCCCGAAAAAAGATCACCCTTTGTAGATAAACCCATCTGCTCCCAAATGAATAATTCTCTGATTAGGAGGGAGCCTCCTTGCATAGGGACACTCAGTTGCAGTATAGCATGTGCATAAGTTTGTGACAATTTGGCGTATGCCAGACTTGACTTTAAACAATGGAGAGCAGTCAAAAGCAAATTCGGCAATTGGCCAGCCATGCTGCTGTTCAGGAATAGAAGCCTATTTAATGTTCCTTCTCTGAGCTGTGTCTAAGAAATTCTCATTTCCTGAAGATGATGGCCTGCCAACTAGTACACGAGCCTTTACAATTGGGACACTAAGTAGTAACCAAATAAATCAGGAGCCACAAAACTGCCTCCAGAGGTCGGTAGTTTTACCTTGGCCAAGGCTACGCATTTTCTCCCCGAGCCCTATATCGGGGTCAGTTACAGGGAGTCTAAATCGCAGAAGATTCTCATGGGAATCTAGAGAGGGGAAGTTATGAAGAAATAAAGCTGCCAGGATAGCAGTGGCGGCCTATAATGTGAGGTAGTGGTGGAGCAGGCACACTCTCACCAGCATGCTCTCATCCATATGCACACTCGCTCACACCCATCCGTTCGCAAGCGCACACATACACAACCCTTCACAAGCACATGAACACGTACACAGCCCCATTCACAGCACGTACACACAGACATTCATACATGCAGACACATACCCAAATAGTAAAAAAAAAAAAAGGCAGGATGATCCCACTGCCTCCCCTCATTGGCTGACCTCGTTGTGGGTCAGCCAATGAGAGGAGGACCTTCCCTAGTTCATCCCAAAGAGGGATGAGATCAGTGAGTGTTGCTGATCTACCTCTGTGATGAGGCGTTATGATAGACTTTCAGCCCTTGGAATTTCGGGCCTTAAAACTGAAGCGGTCAGGTTTGAGACTATCAGTGATGCTCACCCTCGATATGAGGTGGAGCACCTAGCAGTGCTATGCCGGACTGAGGAGGTCACACCCATAGGGCTGTGAAATCTTCATCCCAGCAAAGTTTGGCTAAGGCAGCCAGGCGTCAGCACATTTAGTGCATGTACAGTGCCTGACTGCCTAACCAGACCATGAAGAATGTCTTTTGGCCTGAGCTTTGCTCTGCCTGACAGACATGCATCATGCTGTGCAAAAGGTTTGGTTAGGGATTACAATTTTTGCCACTGCCATACAGCTAGTGGAAAGGAGGCCCATTCTGCGACCTAAGGGAATTCATTGCTTTTAACAGGTTACCTTCAATAGGTTGGGAGGGGAGGGGAGGGGGGGTGTGTGTGTGTGTGTGTGTGTGTGTGTGTGTGTGTGTGTGTGTGTGTTTAGTGTGTGTGTGTTAGTGTGTGTGTGTTAGTGTGTGTGTGTGTGTTAGTGTGTGTGTTAGTGTGTGTTAGTGTGTGTGTGTTAGTGTGTGTGTGTGTTAGTGTGTGTTAGTGTGTGTGTTAGTGTGTGTGAAAAGTGATGGGAGCCCAGGGTAGTTCTGCATTGCCAATACAGACCAGTCATTAACTCTGAGACCAGAGAGTACCCAGAAGTTTGACAGTATTGCAGCCAATGTGTCTAGGTTGGCTTCAATATCTCGCACATATACCAAAATATATTATCTGCATATAGTGAGACAACGTGAAGCCTTCCCTGTGTTATGTCCCAACTGACATCCTGGACACGGAGTTTCACAGTTGATTATAATACTTAATGCTTATATTCCATCTGTTGCCAATTTCGTTGCTCCAACAGTAGTGAGCTGTATTCACAGCACTTTTCAGGTTTCTGCCCGAGGTCTTTGGCCGGATGAGCAGGTCTAGTATCACATCTTTTCAGGATCTGCCACAACATAGCCAGCTTCTTGTGATGGTGCGTTGGATCCTAGCGCGGGGACACACCGTTGGTGTAACCAGGCACTTTACAAATAGCATTTGTTTGTTGTTTGCTTGTTGTTGATATCCACTTAGCTTCCCATGGTAGCTGTGTACGCTTGGATGTTGGCAATCGACATTTACAAGGGGCTACACTGTGTCTCAGTTCACTATTATTGTTAATGAAATGCTATCCAATTTCTAAAATTAATTCACAGAGTAACCTTGTGTAGATTGGCAAAAATATATAGCAAATGTGGTAACACTACCATTTTCACCAGCTTTATCCTTCCCATCATTGTCAGTGAGAGTGACCTCTAGAACTAGTCCGTCCCTAACAACATTGCTGTCGATGTCCGCTTCAGTGTGATCTACTTGTATTTCTAGGTACCTGAATGTATGTTGTTCCCATGTCATTGGGTTAGACACGAGGCCGAACATTCTGAGTGGGGCTTGTTCTTAATGGAGATATACAGGACTTCGATTAGTTCACTCAGAGCCACGATACATCCCTGAACCTATGTATCCCATCTATCATTAAGTCAAGCCCCCAAAATAACATTCCTCAAATATGATTGTCATTGGTATATAAAGATATAGCTTGCATAGTGTATGGGAATACCATTGTCTCCACCTTAAGAGTTTCATGTTTGCCAAGGGTTCCATGGCCACTGCAAAAAATTAATGGAGACCTGACCTTTTTGATTATGACACTGTCATGCAGCCTATTCGGACTGTCCCTGTCAGTATGGTGTATAACAACGTATACCATTTTGTCATGTTTTCCCACCCAGCCCATGTCACTGTATTATCACAGGTAATTTCAAATAACTGCTTAGAGTAGGTCAATACCTACCAATAATACAGCTGGTGCTGAATCAGAGTGTTTTCTAAAACATGAAGCAAGCATCTTATATTTGAGCAAGTGTTTTCGAAACATGTCTCTAAAATTCAGTTGAGTGAGTGAGCTAGTTCAATTGTTGCACAAGGCCTAGCCCACAAGTGAGTTAAGGTTCAGGGCATTTGGAACATCCAAAGTTTATAATCTCCAGATCTGAGGGTTATCTTCGGAATTTTTTCTTCATCTCTCATTGTTCAGTATATGAGTCTGAGTCCAATATTGTTGCATTAGACTCTGATCCAGTGTATCTTTTTACTGAGCAATTGTCTTGGCTGGATTTCACAGCTTCTGTTGGTGCCTATTGGCCTAGCTCTAGGGTGTAGGTTAATTTATTAATATGTTGAGGTCTCGACCTACTGTGTCGTTTGGGGCATTGGGTTCAAGTGGTGGGGGTCGCCTATGACAGACTCAACATTCATCTTGCTAGTCCCATGCCTCCTTGGGTCAGTAAAGAAGTGGGTCATATCAAAGAGTGCCAGGCATAGCCACTGAAAGATGGCTTCCTTCTATTAGAGCTCTGTGGGGCCCAATGATAACAGGAACTCCTTTTACACTAAAGAAGAGCAGATTCAAGGAGCGAAAGCTATACTGCCATCACCAGGTTACTCTTACAAGCACCTATAACCTGGAAAGGGCTGCAAAAAAGTCTCAAATATGTTGATGTTAATCTTTAACTGCGTCTCAACCTTGCACACGCTATGGATGTTGAGATTGCTCCTGACCCAGCACCCGCCTCAGTAGAAAATCTAAATCTTACATAGAAGATAGTGCGGGGAGCCTCCAGAGACAAAGAACGTCCTATCTCGAGGGTGCTGTCCGAATACTAGGACTGTAAAGTTTGAGAAGCTACCCATTTAAGCTTTGCTGAAGGCGGTACTCTGCACCTGACCACTCTAGGTGGATTGGAGAAGATGAGTGGAGGCCGTAGTTACAACAGTGGGCAACTGTAAGAAAAAGGGAAAAACACAAAACCCCTAAACCATCCTCACTACCTCCGAGTGGGTTCACTGATACATTAACATGCCTTAAGAGAGCTGTAAAGACTACAGGGATTTCTCCAGAACTAAAATTGTGATATGGAATAGTCGCACTAAAATGCTGTTAATTTATAGCACCTCTGTTGCCCCGTGGGGATTCCAATATGAACATCAGATGGTACTACAGAAGACAGACTCCCCAAATGTGAACCCAGGCATAGCTTTGTGTTCAGAGGAGATTTTGGAGGATAAAGGGTGATGTATGCTTCCATGACCCGATGCTCGTGGTAAGAACTCAGTCTGCAGCTGACATCCAATAAAGACACAGAGAAGTGATATTGTACATGCTGTGTTCCTCTACTGGGAAACTGATTTGAATATAAGGCTCAACAGGTCTTTATTATCTCCCAAAAGACATAGATATTGGCTCATCGAAAGGTACACTCTCCATACTTTATTACCTATATTCCTCATTGCAAGAACTATCAGACCGACACAATGTCTTCAAGCAAACCTACTAGACAGCTGTTCTTTCCGGAAGCAGTGAGTAAGGGTAGACAGCACAATTTGCTGAAATGCAGAATGTTACATTGGAAACCATTTGGAGAGAAATTAATTGTGATGGGTCTAAAATGAGCAGTGTCAACCAAAGAGTACTCAAACTGACCTTAAATAAAATTGATATGGAGTTATGACGTCCTTACACGGCAGAATCATTGCTCTGAAAATACCAAACTGATTAAACCAAAGATCAACAAAACAAGATCCGGAAATGGGCATCAAGAAATTTGGAAACTGCAACAGAATGTCTTTACCAGGAGGACCATTCAAGACTAGATAATGTCTGTTTTTATGGTGATTAAAACAAAATTTAAAATGACTGGACATTTCCTGGCATCTCTTTACCCAGTTGCTTCATGTGCATTTTGAACTGCCCTTGGAATTCCATGTAGTACATAGAACCCATCTTAAACCTGCAGGAGATTTTTCACTTCTCTAACTTAGCTATAGCCTATTTTCTGGGGCATGAAAAAGCCTTATAAGTCATATATGTAGCTTGCGAGAGCGGCCCCTCCACCGCTGAAAGACCCTCTGTTCACAAAGCTGAGCTTTCCTTCAAGATTCACTTGAAGAGGAAAGCATTCTGGTTCCTGACACTTTTACTCTGAAAGTGGAATGTTAAATATGGGTCATTAGGACCTTCAGCAATGTGATTCACTATATATCGCAAATCTTTGAATTATAAATAACTGGAAGATCTTACACAATGTCGAGATAACTTTCACATACCAGGCTCCAGGGTTTCCACTACTTTTGAAACGCCAATTCCTCCCCACGATATGGGGAAGTTCCAGCATCAGATAAAAATGACTGAAATGTGTGATGGAAACCTGCTGAGAAACAAAGCAGTGGCTCCCTCTCAACGTGAATGATCTTTTGAACTATATCAATAGGGAAAATATACTATCTTATCTTATTTATCTTATAAGAATGAAGATATCAGTCTCCTGCACAAAGCTCACATTACCCCGAAGGAAGCAGACAAACTTAAATGTGACTGGGTGGGAAGAATGATCCACATGTGCCATAATCCACTTGTTGTGGATAATCCTGATGTCCCTACTTATAGCCCCAATACATGTACAGTTGCCATATTAATTAAAATATCTTTACCATGCAGATTTCTGAAGTTGCAGACTGATAACGAATGACACGGTTTTCATCAAAATTGCTCTGCTTAACAAAAATCTGATTGTGGGATCGGTTTATGCACTCAGTTATTATAGATCAGTATTTGTATCAACATTTCCAGATCGTTAGCAGAATTTGCCCAACCCTAAATACTTATCACAGTAGCTTGAAACCTGGTCCCTGATTCAATCTTTGATAGGACCAAGTCCATTACCCCTGCTGACGAACAACTATGCGGATAGAGCCCTACTGAAAGATGTGATTGAGGACTATAAACTAATGGATGCGTGGTGGCTCCTTCATCCATCAGATAGAGAATACTCCTTTATATTGCCTGTACATGACTCGCTGTCTAGGACTGACGACTTCCTTGTAATCACACTATCACAACCTAATATCTCTGGATGCAAGGTTCTCTAAGCACCTCTTCCAGACCGTGCTCCAGTATTACTGATTTTAGAAAAACGCCTCCATGCTGCAGTACACAAACCTTTGCACTTGAACATCTCCCTTTCTGATGGATATTTCTAACTGCAGATTCCTCTCCTTGTTTATACCCCGAGGAGCCACACTGGATTTGGAGTTTTTTCGCAGCAATTACCTTATGCGCTCATAGGTGGCGTCATGTGGCTCCATGTCTAGTCCATCCTGCTCCTGAAGTGACGTTGAGTCCAATACATAGCTGCCACCTCTGCGCTATGACTTCAGCTCCTTTCTTTCTGCGCCTTCCGGCGCAGATCCCAAGCTCACTCTCTCTTTTCAAAGGTTTTTTTTTCCAGATTTTTTTTTCCAGTATGCAAGGGACATGTCTTCCCAAAAATTACAAGTTTAAAACCCTCGATGGATTGCCGCAAACAGATGTCAGTGACGGGCCCCCAGGAGGTCTATCTGTGGTGTCGGGGCTCCTCACATCACTCAGTCATTTGGCGACTGTGCTTGAATGATCCTGAAAGCCATACGGAACCGCAAGGCCAAGCACTATATCACTGAACACTGCTGAAAGGTTGGGAACGCCTGGTCCTGGTCGGGTGCAGGTTTTCCTTCCCAAGGCCGATGCCGAGATAGGTCATCGTCCCGTTTGAAATCATCAGGTAAATCAAAGAAAAATAAGCACAAGAAGTCCAAACACGACTCCTCTTTGTCCTGCCACTCTGACCAAGAGGAGTCCTGTAGACGTTTTGATGGATCCAGGTTGGTTGGGTACAAGGCTGATTTGGCATTGAAGCAGTTCAAAGATAGCTGTGCTATTATTTCTAGTTCCTTAGGAAACTTGCTATCTGTGGTCTTCCAGTTTCACCAATAATTTCGGAAATTCTGAGACCTTGCTTACCACCAGACACATCTCACCCAGGCATGCCATAGTTGGCCCAGCCTTTTCTTGGCTTAAAAGGAATTGTTAGGGGAAGAGACCATGGCCACCATAAAGGTCAGTCCTTTTGTTTGTCGCTTGCAGGAACTGCTACCAGGCCGCTCCGATTCCGCTACCAATCATTGTGCACAGCCAGAATGCGGCAGAATTACTTTTTAACTAGCAGCCTGGCTTGCAGTTACTTTAGACCAGTGGGACCTGCAGGTCGTTCTGTATGGTTATGCCCTGCCTTTTCTATCTAATCCTAATTCTGTTTTTGTTCAGACTTTGGCAGATCATGCCACCAGCCTTGCCAAGGAGGTTAAAAAATTATGTCCAGAGGACCAACAGAGAGAGTCCCTGCGGCGGAGTAAGGCCAAAGTTGCTACTCCCGGTACTACCTGTCCAGATCCTTAAGGACAACACTACAGCCATGTGATGTGGTATGGCAACAGGTGTGGGTCTGCTGTGCTAGGAAGCTCTGAGACTATAGAGGTTACTGGATCGTCCTTGACAGTCTACCATCTGGCAGGTTCCTTTAACGCCAGGGCGGATGAGCTCAACAGGTGTCATCTTGCCAACCGCAAGTGACATTTGCACCTGGAGGTAGTTCAATGTGTCATCACAAACTGTGGCACGCCTTGTGTAAATCTTTTTGCTACCGCGCATTGTTGCATCTTTTGCGCCCTGGAGATTCTACCTCTGGGCTCCTTCCAAGGTGCATTTCGTTTTCCATGAGATCTGGTCTCCTTTTCATGTTTCTACTGCTGCTTCTCAGAGTTCTAAAGAAGGTCAGGAAGGGCCTGGCTCAGCTCACCCGGACTAGGCTCGAAGAGTTTGGTACTCCAATCTGCAGAGTCTGTACTTCTGCTCTTCGCTCAGTCTATCTATTCAAGAGAACCTGCTGGTTTATGCACCCGAATCTCCGCAATCTATTCCTCCATTCATGGATGTTGAGTGGAAACAGCTAAATGGTTTTGACTTACCTGAGGAAGTGTGGACGTCATATTTGCTACTTATTATTCTTCCACCAAGTTGATTTATTCTAGATGGTGTGAAAAGTTTGTGGCCTGGTGCAAGGACCGTCTGGCCGATCCACTGCAGGTGAGGCTTTCTGATGTACATCTGTTCAGTCTTTGGCCCGGCAAGGCCTTAACATGGTCTTCGTTATGGGTAAGATGTCTGGCTTTCTACATTTGCTTGGTCTGCCATCTTTGTTTAAATCACTGGTTGTGATATGTGGTTTGAAAGGATTTACATATATGTTTTCTCCTGCTCCATATGGTATGCTACAGTGGGACCTTAATTTGGTTCTTTCTTTCTTGATGTGCATGCCTTTTGCGCTAATGCACAATTGTTCTTCGAGTTTGCAAATACAACTTCTATCGTTTTGAGCAAACGTCTAACAACCAGACATAAGTAGAAAGGGTGTAAAAAGATGCAAAAATTTTGCAAACATGTTAGAAAAATTTCAGAGAAAAACAAGTTGAGCAGGTGGTAAACAGATGGGGAACTGCGTACTCGGGGGGGTGAACCGAGAAACTGTGCGTCAACCATTGTCACAAGTTAAACAGCAGTATACCTTCTAATTGCACGTTAGTACTTATTAATGTGGGGTAGCCTTACATCATTGAGTGTCTTGAGTGCCTCATCTTAAGCAGTACTTCTGGGGTAATCCTACTGCTGCATAGAGAATATGCATTGGGTTAATTAGGGACCCCATACAAGGAAACTTGTTCCAAGTGTCTTAGTTATTGATAAAGTTGCCCCATATAAAATTAAAAACTTATCTTTGTTCATTGATCTTCTATATGAGTTTTTAATAAGTTGCTATTTTCAGTAATTCGGCCAATCACTCATCAGACTTTGGGACGTTTTCTGCCTTTTGTGACTAAGATTAGTAAATCTCACTACAGAAGACTTGTCATGTAATACGGCTAGTTGGGCCGATTGAGGAACAATAAGACCACGTGCAAAAGATATCTCTGACCAGGTTTGTCCCCATTAACCCCGAATGGACACCTCCAAAGGTTATGTAGGTCAAATTCAGTCTGAGTACATTTCCAACACATTGAATGGTGGAGAAAGCAAGCCCTGTGCAACTTCTGGGGACTTCATTCCCAATAATTTAGAACTTTGGAAAATATCAGAATATTAGCTGTGCTTCCCTGAGATACTGGTCATGCTCAATCTGAAATGTTGGGGAATCTTCAGAACAACATTCCATTCAATGACCCTCTGTCAATGATGTCTAGTGGTTAGTTCAAGTTGTTTCAACAACAGTTTGTTGATTATCAGATGGTACAAACCAGACATTGCATTGAGAAAGTGGTCCCAAAAATGGCGATATTGTAGGGTGGGAGAATTTGGTAGGTCTATTGGGGTGGGCCCAGGATCTTATTTATTCAGTATTGAAGATGCAAGTACTGCCAGTAGTTCGTAGAGTTAAGACCAATGTCTGTATGCATTTTTGGAAGGCCTTTAAACGTGGCAATTAGGAGTCCAATTGGAGGATCCATCCATCAGACCATCCTGGCCAACAGTCAGTCATATCTCCTAAGATATTTGCATTATATCACACAGAGGCTGGGTGGTGATCTTAAATTGGTGTTGGACTGTTCTTCAGATGGAGAGTATAGTCTTGCTAATCAGTGTATTGAGAGTTGGCAACAACTTCTTGCAGAAGTATAGCTGGAAGTCAATGACTGAGCATATAAGTAGAAATCTTGTTTACTAGTCATTGAAGCATCTGCTTAGTCTGTGGGAAGAAGTGTGGCAGCTGGAGCTGCTGATGCACCAGGTAATTATGAGGTCATGTGTAAGTCAGGTGCCACCACATATTGTGTGTGCCCAAAGTGGTCTGCATTTTTAGTCTGTTTCCTCCCGGTGTTGCATTATATAGATGTCTATTCCGGAAAATAGGTATGCATCAATCAAGATAGCTTACTGAAGACATAGTTATTTCTTGAAACCACTGTGATATGTCCAATTTGTATCCTGACCCATATTGATATGGTAAGCTGCAACAAGCTCAGAAAGAGGTCTTTGTGATCAGGGTAAGAGATTGTTCTCTAGTGTTATGTACCCACGATTAAGACACATCCCCAGATACATCAGAGCACTGTTCACCTGTCTCATATCATAGACACAGAAGCTGGCCTTGGTAGATAGGCCAGACAATGACATTTGCTCCAATTTATTTTGTATCCAGATATTACAGAAAAAGCTTGGATCAAGGACATCTCTGGCCTGGACAACATCATTAGTATGTCATCCTCATGTAGAACCTATTTTATCGAGCCGGTAGGCATCATGACACTAAATATATTCATATATTGATGTACTACAGTGGAGAGAGGATCCACTCCTAGGGGACAAAATGGGAGGTAGGAGGTAGTGAGCATCCCTGAAGGATAATTGGCCTGGACTGAACAAAAAAAGCCCTCAGCTGATGTGTGTGCTTGGCGAGGTGTATAGCCAACATACCCTGTTAATAAACTTCAGGCCAAAGCCTGCTGTCGAAAAACGTAGCCCCACTCCACGTGGTCAAAGGCTTTTTCCACATTGAGAGAGAGTACCAGTGTCTCCACCACCGGGTATCTGATGCTGCAAATGAGATGTACCAGGTTTTCCTGGTGATCCCAGGATTTCTGACCTGGGACAAATTGGACCTGAGTTTTATGAATCTGGTATGGGATTACCTTAGTTAATCAGGTTCCCAGTATATTCACATCATCATTCATGGGTGAGCTCGGCCTATAGTTAAAACAGTCCAGGGCTTTTTTACCCTCTGTAGGGATAAGGGATATCATTGCCATATTAGCGATTGGACCTATGGAACAAGTTTTCTTTAGAGGCTATATCGAGCAGTGGGACCAGAGTTTTTTCCTGTCTTAGAAAATTTCCCTATAAACCCATCCTTACCCAAGGATCTACAAGTGGGTAGATTGGTGGTTGCCTGGGATATGTCCTCTTCTGGAAATGTCCCCTCTAGAAGGGATATACCTTCAGGGCTGATTGCAGGACCTCGGCAAACTAGTCTTCATTGGTCTGTGATGTCTGTGAGGTTGAACTTTCACTTTTATGTAGTTTCTTAGTAAGAGGGGAAGAAGTCAACTATATCCAAAAGACGATTGAAGCCCTCAGCGCTGATATAACTGAAGCAGGCAGCAGTGATTCTCTTTAGCGCAGCTGTGTAGGCGACAATCTCCCCGCCTTTTCCCAATGTTCATAGTAGCTATGCCTCAGTTTAACTAGAGTGCGTTCAGCAGCCTGCACGTGCAGACAGTTGAGCGTATGTTTTTCTGTATCTGAACATTATCTCGACCTCCGGTGAAAATTATGTTGTCATTATAGTTTTAGATGTGTTCTAGGTTGGCTTGTTTTTCTTTGGCTTTGCTCTAAGCAATGGCATAGTTGCGCATCTAAAGGTCCCTCTAGTTTGCAATCCCTGATGCTCATATCATTCATGCCTAAGAAATGGGCCCTATATTCTGTGTCACAAATTTACATATGTGAGATTTGAGCGTTACTTTATCTGTGGGTGCCTATAACTGGTAGCTCTCATATGCCATTGAATTGTCTGCAGAATTATGTGACCCAGGTCCAGACCCAACCACACAGGAGAATGAACAGAGACCCCTGCATCCAGGAAATCACAACATGCAATGTCAGCACTCTAATTGGAAATAGTCAATGTGGGAGGATGTCACATGTGGGCATGACATGAATGTATAGTCTTTTTCAGTCGGGTGAAATGACCCTTCCCCTTCTTGGAGGTAATGATTTGGTGTCTATTCAGAAGGTACAGAATCAACGGTTAGAAGAATGTATCAGAAGAACAAGTTCCATACCTTCATTAACACTGTTTATGGTGGATACACATCTAACTGCAGATTCCACATCGCCCTTATTCCTTCCTGTTCTATGTGAGGGACTTATCAGGGTTAATAAGGTTCTGTGTTAGATTTTGCACAATGTTGATCACAGATACTCCACCTCTAAGGGAGCAGAATGCTTTGTTGTAAACGGAGGTCAGCGCACAAGGGTGACGCCTGCATATGGCTCTGTGTGTAATGGGTGTGGGGCATGGGGTGTTGTAGGAGTCCAAAATGATTGTCCATGAAAAACGCACATTGAAAATATAGATCTCAATATGGGCTGAGAAAATGCCAATGCAGGTGGCTAACTTTTTTTGTTACAATACTATTCCAGTTTTAGAGTGATAGTTTTTCGTCCTTAAGATCAAACCCAAACATAAATTATGCCACTGGCTGACATTCCCTGCTCTGCCAACAATTTGAGACACTTGGAAAAATCAAAAGGGAACTTTGCAGTCTGTACGAACACTAAACATGCGTACCTAGCAGAGAGGGGCTACACGCGGTTTCCCACCACACCCTCATCAACAGACTCTACAACATTGGCATACAGGAAAAAGCTGTCAAGTGGATCGCCTCCTTCCTTCCAGGACTCACATAGAGCATCTGGCTGCCTCCCTTCACCTCCAAACCCAAGGACATCATATGCGGCGTACCCCAAGGATCAATCCTCATCCCCACACTGTTCAACACCTACATGTACCCCCTCGCAGACAGTCAGATCCCATGTCCTTAGCATAATTTCCTATGCGGACAACACCCAACTTATCCTCTCACTCACTGAAGACCCCTGCACCACCTGAACGAACTTCTGCGATGCCATGACCAACGTAGCCAACTGTATGAAAAACAACTGCCTTACCACTCAACTCTGAGAAGACAGAAGTTCTGATCTTCGGTAAGAACGTTTCCGTATGGGACCACAGCTGGTGGCCAGGAGAACTCGGATCAACACCTCCACCAACAGACCAAGTACGCAACCTAGTCATCATCCCTGACAACGAACTGACCATGAAACGACAAGTCAGCACAGTCGCCTCCTCCTGCTTCCACACCCTGTGCACGCTCAGCAGAATCTTCAGATGAATCCCAGTCAACACCAGAAAAACCATAACTTACGCCCTCGTCACCAGTCGCCTCGACTATGGCAACGCTCTCTACTCCAGCATCTCCACCGAGCTTCTCAGAAGCCTCCAGATCATACAGAATGCTGCAGCCAGACAAATCCTGGACCTCCCCACGGACCCACATCACCCTCACCTCAGAAGCCTCCACTGGCTCCCCGTCCAGAAAAGATGCCAGTTGAAGATCCTCACGCACATCTACAAAGCTCTGCACGATCAAGGACCAGTCTACCTCAACAATCGACTGAACTTCCATCTACCCCCAAGACACCGGCGCTCCTCCTCACTAGCCCTTGCGCCCCCCTGCATCCATCGCAGCCCTAGTGGGGGTGCCCCTCCATCTTAGCGATACCAAAGGGGATGATGGATGGAGCGTTTGAGCTAATCAAACACTCACCCCCAGTCAACTGATCTGGGTTTAATCCATCATCATTCTTTAGCTCACTCCACCACCCCAGTTCAGACATGGCCATATGCAAATCAGTCTGACCCTGTGCCTCATGGGAACAGTCCAGCCCGAACTGCCAAGCCATGTCTTCCCTGGACCGGAAACAAGCATCCTGGGACCGGTTTCTGGCCATTCAGCCGTCATCAGCCAGGCTAGCTTGAATCCAGTGGCAAAGTGAGCAAGGGACCCACATCTGGGCATACCCTGCCAGCTTAGAGCGAACAAGCGATACCAAAGGGGATGATGGACGGAGCGTTTGAGCTAATCAAACACTCACCCCCAGTCAACTGATCTGGGTTTAATCCATCATCATTCTTTAGCTCACTCCACCACCCCAGTTCAGACATGGCCATATGCAAATCAGTCTGACCCTGTGCCTCATGGGAACAGTCCAGCCCGAACTGCCAAGCCATGTCTTCCCTGGACCGGAAACAAGCATCCTGGGTCCGGTTTCTGGCCATTCAGCCGTCATCAGCCAGGCTAGCTTGAATCCCTGGCTGATGAGGGTTTTGAACCCGAAACCGGTCCCAGGATGCTTGTTTCCGGTCCAGGGAAGACATGGCTTGGCAGTTCGGGCTGGACTGTTCCCATGAGGCACAGGGTCAGACTGATTTGCATATGGCCATGTCTGAACTGGGAGTGGTGGAGTGAGCTAAAGAATGATGATGGATTAAACCCAGATCAGTTGACTGGGGGTGAGTGTTTGATTTGCTCTAACGCTCCGTCCATCGTCCCCTTTGGTATCGCTTTGTTCGCCCTAAGTTGGCGGGATATGCCCAGACGTGGGTCCCTTGCTCACTTTGCCACTGGATTCAAGATAGCCTGGCTGATGAGGGTTTTGAACCCGAAACCGGTCCCAGGATGCTTGTTTCCGGTCCAGGGAAGACATGGCTTGGCAGTTCGGGCTGGACTGTTCCCATGAGGCACAGGGTCAGACTGATTTGCATATGGCCATGTCTGAACTGGGGTGGTGGAGTGAGCTAAAGAATGATGATGGATTAAACCCAGATCAGTTGACTGAGGGTGAGTGTTTGATTTGCTCTAACGCTCCGTCCATCATCCCCTTTGATATCGCTTTGTTCGCCCTAAGTTGGCAGGGTATGCCCAGACGTGGGTCCCTTGCTCACTTTGCCACTGGATTCAAGATAGCCTGGCTGATGAGGGTTTTGAACCGGTCCCAGGATGCTTGTTTACGGTCCAGGGAAGACATGTCTGAACTGGGGTGGTGGAGAGAGCTAAAGAATGATGATGGATTAAACCCAGATCAGTTGACTGGGGGTGAGTGTTTGATTGGCTCAGACGTTCCGTCCATCATCCCCTTTGGTATCCCTCCATCTTAGAACAGCACCATCCCTGGTGGACTTCAGGAAGAAACTCAAGACTTGGCTTTTTGACTTGAGACGTACCCACAGTGTCCAGATAGCCTTGTGAGTGACAGTGCTGTGCTATACAAATGCTGATTGATATGTTGATTGACACAATCAGGCTTTTCTTGTTAAGGGAAAAGGGATAACCTTACCTAGAACCACAGGTGTTCAGTAGCAAAACTACCAGCCCGGGTACAACAGCAAAGAAGAACTCTAAGAAGAGACACAACTGGAAATGTAAATAACCACCTCTTTAGTCATCTGATAGGGCATGTAACAACTCAGTTGAAACAAACGAGAAAGTCCAGCTCCAATGTGTACTTTCTATTTTGATTAAGTATTGTCCTCTGGTTATTTATTCCTTCTATTTGTGGAATCATCTTGTAGTGGCTTTTCCACTTGAAATGTTATACAAATGGATTGATACAGTGGCTAAAAGATTTTCGGTTCAGTTAATGCTCCTAGCAGATCGAACTGGTATCATTGTGGCAGATGGTTGAGGGTACTGTGGAGAAAACATGGAAGCTGGGATGTTGAAAAAGGTGGTTTATGTGAATTGCAGTCATCAAGACACTTTAGACAGTCAGGATTAGATTCAGTCAACATTGTTGGATGATCCAGGGTGTCCTTTGTGGTGCGCCTATCAGTGTTTTTCTGTGGGAAGATTTCGTCAGACCAGAGGGTTTTACATAGCATGAGGACCCAGTCCACCATAGAACTGAAAAAGATTGCCTGAAACATATTCTCAAAAGAAGAACAGGGATTTACAAATTTGCTGGACGGAGTTTGATATTTTGCCACAAGATGCATGACATTGATTACCATATTCCAGGTTTCATATTTTAGTTGTGATCAATGAGCCATTGGTGCCATGGAGACTTCCAGGGAAGGTTTAACTATGAGTGCCATGTGGCCACAGTACTAAACTTCGTATAAATCTCTTGATGATCAGATTTACATTGCCATTTTTCTCCGCTCAAGCGTCGAGAACACATTTCTAATACCTACATCAGTATTGTAATACTATATCTGAAGAAGTGGAGTGTATCGGTATCCATAAAGCTCTGCAGTAAAGCAGTGATGGTATAACACTGATGTTATTCCATCCATGTCGCTCTATGGCAAAAAGATAGTGTGCAGGAAGGTATGATCAGAAGGCTTCAAATTACATCATTGGAGTAGAGCCTGAACCTAAATGTTATTTCTGTTTTTAGGATGCATATTATTACCCTGGTAGGTCTCTTCACAGGTCTACACTTTTAAAGGCTGCATTTTGTTTGCCAGAGTCTGAGGGGGGACATTAGGTGAGCCAGTGTTTGTACTTTGGATTCTGCTTTCTCACTGAGGGCAATACTGGAATATTATCTTCCTGTCCTTGTGAGCAGCCATGCACTTTAGAAATGCCAATAAATAGAAATAAGATGTCTATTTAATCATTTACGTATATGTTTGTTGAATGTTTGTTCTTGTAGGGTTTTTTGTCTTGTTTTGGGATTCAAATCATCAACAGTGCTTAGGCTGCGGTCTCCCGACTTCCACTGATGACTCATCAGGGGTCCTCAGATTCGAGTAATTATTCAGTGGGTGTTCACTGTTGCTACTAATGACTAATTAGAATACACAGAAGTAAGAAGGTTAAGAACCACTGTTCTAGAGTATTTTCAGAGGTATAGGGGTGCTGTAGCATTTACTGGGCCTAATTAGCATGATATTGCAAAAATGAACCTAATCTTTCCTTTTACCCAATATTCATACCACTCTCTTGGTCCTCCAATTGACCTGGCTGTGTGCTGAGAGGGGTTGGATATAAAGGTCCCAACAGTCATCCAATGGCAACCTAGAATTGGATAACTGACTATGAATTGGACATCAAACTCATGTAGATTACTCTCAGCATAATACTGTAAAGGTAAAAATTTATCATTGCAAGCCCAAATCTCCTAAAGAAACGTAGGCGAGCCAAAATCATGCACACCAAAAGTTCAGATAAGGCTATACAGAATAATAACATTAGAATTTGGTGCTCTGAGATCTCTCTAATATGATCTCCCCTAGTCATTAGTAAGTCCAAGTTGAGAATGCACGTATACTTCTAGAAAGATAAATCATGACAGCTGAGTACATTTAGTTTATCAGAAATTTAGAAAGATAAGTGCATCAATCGATTGGATTAGGTAAATAGACAAATTTATAAGGTCAAATAAGTACCAAAACTTGAAAGTTCAGGAAGGGTCATGAAATTGCCAGTTCGAGTATTCCGAGAAGGAAGAGACCACCAAGGGCATATGGCATATGCGTCCGTTCGGGAAAGAAGTCAGTTGAGTCTGCATCAGGCAAATGTATTGCCAGGTAACTTCTGCAAATCTCTATCTATAAGGAGTCCACAATCATGCAGAACAGCAAGTCGTCCATCACCATCAAGCTGCATACACGCAAATTGCTGTAATAAAGGCAAAAGGCTCAAAGACTCACAATCGGTTAAATCAGGCGATATTATATTCATAGTGCTTCTGGGGGTGACACCTCCTGGAATCACCTCATCTGGTCAGACCACTTAGTCCATTGGTCAGTTCATATGGAGTGTGTGTCTGGCGACATAAAGAAGAAACAAAATGCAGAGGAAAAGGTGAAACAATTACACAGTCCATAATCGATCTAGTGTGTGATATGTAAGAACAATGCTCCTTTAGCTAGAGCATTTGAGAGAGTTCAAAAGAACAGTTTCCCAGGCAGAAGTCCTGAAATGGTAACTAATATGTAGCAAATCTTTCGTACAGTACATGTGATCTCAGTAAGAAAAACACTGTGCATTCGTTATAGTGAGGAATTTTCTCTCGAACGGTGAGCATAGCGAGGCAGAAAACTTCATGAATACATCCAGGCTCATATTAAGTTAGGCTAATATAATACAGAATATATAGAATTATAAGAATACAT
Organism: Calotriton arnoldi; assembly: GCA_963921515.1. NCBI lineage: Eukaryota > Metazoa > Chordata > Amphibia > Caudata > Salamandridae > Calotriton > Calotriton arnoldi. The sequence goes on along the minus strand of CAWUFW010002244.1, from coordinate 868,799 downwards.
TCATAAGCAAACATGAAGACGTCCGGTTTTAAGCATAACTTCTGATGCACTTAGGATCGTTTAGATATACGGTACTTATAACTTTTGTATGTACCAACATGTAAATACATTTCAGATTATACATTTAAAATATTGTTTCAAACAAATAAGATTGATATATGTGTGAAGTGCATTCTCTCTGAGTTTCATAAAAGGATCATCAAATAGAAATGTGTAGCACCTACTTTTCTTTTGTCATTTTTGGTGCACACGGTTACACATACAAAGAAATAGATTTTAATAAATGTCACTATCATAATCAGGGTTGATCATACTATTTGATAAATCTAGTTATTCATTCATATAAATAATGTTTAGAAACAATTAGAGGTAAACTTTATAATGTGAGAGTTCGCCAATTGCACGTTTTTCTAACACGTTAATAAAAAATTATTCTTTTCTTTAGTAAATCACAATCTATATTACTTATACGAATGAAATCCTCTAAACTACACTTTTTTTAACATGCTTTTATGATGCAGCAACTAAAAATCTTTGTTTTTGTCATCTTTCCTATAACATGTATTTGGTGCACGTTTATTAATTCTTCTCTCAGAAAATGTCATGTTTGGTTTCTCTTGTCATTAAAGGTAAATTAGATTGTTCTCTCCAACAAGGGATAGGTTAGGGTAAGGCAGGGAACAAATGTTACTCTTAAGGTAGTAGGGTACAGGGAAGAGGTGCCAAGGTGTAGGTGACTATACAGGAGCCAGGGGTGGACACACGTGGACACACGTGGACACACACACACACACACACACACACACACACACACACACACACACACACACACACTCACTCACTCACTCACTCACTCACTCACTCTCACTCAGAGGTGGAGAGAAGAGTTGAGGGATCTGCCATCCCCAAAAAACTGTCAAAGAGAAGATAGACAAGGAAGACTAAACAAGCATTTCAAACAAGCATTGGCAAACCAAACAGGCCTGGCATTCATATGGGAACACATGAAAACAGCATATGTGCATGCTTGTATTTGCATGTGTTTAGCTCATTATCTCATGGGGTTTGTGTACATGCCCGATGACGACATGCATATTGAGACTGATGTTTGCTTTGCAAGCATGGTGATGTCAGGCACTCCAGTACATGCTGAAGCTACGGAGTCTCCCTCGTGTCTGTTACCAGCACTTGGTGTAAGTTTTACACAGTCTGAGGGATCCCAAAATAATTATGCGAAAGGGACAATTTTCAATCTCCTTGTTTTCCCCTTCAGCGGTACAGAAGTAAACTAAAGCTAAAGCCAGGTTGCTTCATTTTAGATACCTTTGGTGTTCAGTTGACATATCCGATAAAACCCTTAACTGACATTTTTAGGTCTTCGAGACATGTTGTTTACAGTTAGTGGGCTACAGCCCACACACAGGCTTTCCATTTGTTAACTGCAACGTTGTGCTCCAATGCTTTGTTGCAGTTTGCCATGGCATGCACATGTTTGGCCTTTCCCTAGAGCATGGCCCAAGTACCTGTATCCAGCCACTGCTCCTATTTCTGGAGCTACTTTTTTAATTGTTTTTAAGCACTCCATACGAGTGCTTGCATTTTTACTCGCTTCTTTCCCCTTACACCACATCTGCTTCTTTTTTGTTTCACCCCCTGCCCAGTCTGTCTTTTCCTTTACCTCCCCCACCCGCCACTCTTTAATTATGTTTAAGCACTCCATACGAGTGCTTACTACTTGAGTTCCTTTCCTATTTCTTTTACAATAAAAAGCACTGACTGACTCGGTATGCCATGTTACTTCCCCCAACCTCCCACACCCTCCTTCTCAATCACTGTTGTTGCATCTTCTTTGTACTTGGAGAGCGGCAAGCAGGAGAAGCTGAAATGTTTTGCACGCAGAATGTGATCTACAACAAAACAAACAGAACAGTAATCTGAAAATATTTAAAAAATAAGAGTGATTTTAAAAACTAGGGCTTATGCACTCCGCGCTTTTTACTGGCAACTTTCAAACTTATCGCTAGTGTGACTAAAAGACAATGTGGGAGGCGCTAGGCTGCTTTGCAGCAAATCATCATGGCATGGCAGCGCTGCCTGCTTGCACCGGCTACCGTGTGGCTCAGCTGTCTCAGTCTGAGCTGCAATAAATTTGACCCCCCCCTGCAAATTCAATTGTCGAGAGAGGGAGATTGGAGTGATCGTTGCAGGACTGTCACTGGATACGACAGGCCTGGCCGATGGGACTCGCTGTCAGGAGGCAAATGGTAATTGCCGCAGTGGCTCGCGGCCGGAGCCTGCCTCACAGAGCAGAGTCGCTGCAAGTGAAGTTGAAGTTAGTGAGACAGAGTGGTGCAGTGCAGCCACCCAAGTGTGTTAATTATTTACAAATAATTATTCCTTCAGGAAGTGTGCGATCGGCAGCTGCCTGCAGTCTGTGGGTGCTGGTTGTGTTACAGAACTCACTGTAGCTCAGAAGTTCTGCCTTGGCATGGTTGCAGGAGAGGCTGCCGGCCTGAATTTGTCAATATTGCAGTTGTTCGCCTGGAGCAACACAAATTTTATGCAAAGACAAAAAATTACACCAAATGAATTAGTCTTATTAATAAAATATCTTATTTAAAATTGCTGTCAAGCATTTTAAACTGGATAGTTGGGCTTTTTTACGTGTACCTGCAGTGGGATAAGTGTGCGTGAGCTGAAAAATATTTTTTTTCACTTTTCAAAACAAATTGGCTACACAGCTATTGATAACAGAGAGGAACGTGCACTTCATCGTAATAATGCTCTCACTTCCTCATGGCACTGCTGTCCCTCCATCTTCATCGTAATACTGCTCATCCACCTTCATGGCACTGCTTCTCTCCTTTCCTCCATGCGCTACTGCTCCCCTTCGTCATCACATCGCACTCCACCTGACTCCAATCTACCCTACTCCACCCCACTTCAGTCTATCCCAATCTACTCCAGCCTAATCTACATCACCCTAATCTACCCCACCCAATCTATCCCATTCCAATTTACTCAAATCTACCCCGCTACAATCTACCTCAACCCATCCCACTGATTTACCCCACTAAAATCTACACTACTTCAATCTACACCACACTAATTTACTCCAATCTGCCCCACTCTAATCTACCTCAACCTACCCCACTCTGACCCAATATGCCCCGCTTAAGTGTACCCCATCCTAATCTACCCGACTCCAATCTACCCCACCCCAGTCTACAACACCCAACCTACCCCACTCCAATCTAACCAACTCCAGTCTACCACATCTACCCCACTACAATCTACCCCACCCCAGTCTACCCCACTTCAATCGACCCCCTCTCTACCCAACTCCAGTATACCCGATTCCAAGGTACCCCAATCTACCCCACTCCAATTTACCTCAGCCAACCCTACTTAATCTACCACAATCTGCCCCACTTCAATCTAACGCAATCTATCTCACTACAATCTACACACAATACCCCACTCCAGTGTACCCCACCCATCCTACCCAATCTACTGCACCCCAATTTACCCCAATCTACACCACCCCAATATACCTCAATCTGCCCAACCCAGTCTACCCCAACCTCGATCTACCCCACCCTCCCCACTCCAAGCTAACAACCTACCCCAATGTACCTTGCCACAATGTACCCCACTCTACCACACCCAACGTAACTCAATCTACCCCACTCATACTACTCTAATCTACTCACTCTATTTTGCCCCAATCTACCCCACTCCAATGTACCCTAATCTACCCCACACCAAACTACCCCACCCAACCTACCCCACTCCAAACCACCTCAATTCACTACACTCCAATCTACCACATTCCACTCCAATCCAGTCGACCCCACTCCAATCCAGTCGACCCCACTCCAATCCAGTCGACCCCACTCCAATCCAGTCGACCCCACTCCAATCCAGTCGACCCCACTCCAATCCAGTCGACCCCACTCCAATCCAGTCGACCCCACTCCAATCGACCCCACTCCAATCGACCCCACTCCAATCGACCCCACTCCAGTCGGCCCCACTCCAGTCCAGTCGGCCCCACTCCATTTACCCCACTCCAATCTAACCCAGTCTACCCCACCCCAAGCTGCCAACCTACCCCACCCCAATCTACCATGCCGCAATGTACACAGCCACAGTGTACCCCTATCTACCACACCCAACCTGCCTCAATCTACCCCACTCCAGTCTACCCCATTTATCCCACTCTAATCCACACACTCCATTTTGCCCCAATCTACCCCACTCCAATCTACCCCACTCCAATTTTCCCCAATCTACACCACTCCAATCTGCCCGTCTACACCACCCCATTCTACCCCACTCCAATCTACTATAATCTGCCCACCCCAATCGCCCCACACCAATCTACCCCAACCTAACCCACTCCAGTCTACCCCACTACAATCTACCACTCTGGACAACTAACAGAAGAAAATAAAGACCAAGAAAAACGACTTGGAATTGTCTCGATGATATGAATGCAATAAGCTGTAGTAATTTATGAGTGTGTGCTCGGGAAGCGTGTTAATATTTACACAGACCCTGTTTGGGATCACATTTAGGGGTAGGGTGGTTCCCCCTCCCTTGGAGCACCACGCTTAGATAACTTAGCCCAGACGTACCTGTAAAGAGTGAGCGCCACTTCCGATACTGTGTCTTATCACCCATTACGTAGCAATTATAAGTAGTGTTTGATGGCAGAAAAAAATATTCCTGAGTCTCATCCTCCGGGAGGTTTACTTTCAAAGACGAAGAAGCTGTAGAAGGAAATCAGAGTCCGTGTATCTGAAGGTACCTAACTTTAGTAGTCTCAATTGCTTAAACAATGTATGACCTGTTTTTTATGCACATTTTATGCACATTGCCATTGTATAAAACATATGCTGAAACTATTGTATATAAGAAAATGCAGCAGTATATTCATTTTTAAAGCATGGAGTCAGGCGAAGCATTATACTACTCCGTCTTGGGATACTTCCTTTAAAATCACTAAAATTCGCTTGTCCAAACCTGACTGTTGTAGAAGCTAGAAAGATGTTTATACAACCAATTCGAACAAAATGTAAAATTAACACGGTTCAGAACCTGATCTCTCTTTGTAAGGCACCGTCTAATGAATTTGTGTGTTACAATATGTTTAAATTTTTAAAATCTTTTTTAACTTTGTACTAGAATGATATTTATTATTTTTAAAGGTAATTTTATGTTTTAAATATTTGTTGTTCTCAGTTGAGAACTAAATCAAATAAACTTGAACTTGAACTTATGCACATGCCTATATAAATGTATACATTTCTTTGCACAGAGTATGCCCAACCTCTCGTCGGAGGAGTGGTAAGCACGCTCCATCAGCGGTCCACTTTCAAACCAGCAGATGGAAAGGATGCGGCTTACGCGGACCTAGATCCCTACAACTCACCACAGGATGAAATCTACCACGAATATGCAGAACCACTGCCTGCCAATGGACCAGAGTACGCCACCCCCATCATTGTGGACATGTCTGCGCATTCAGCTGGACCTTTATGTATGCCGTCGACGTCCACCTTCAAGGTGCCAGGGAACCAGGCTCTGCCTTTGGTGGGAACCTTCAATAAACTTTTATCAAGGACTGACAGCTCCCCCTCCGCGCAGGCGCTCTATGACACTCCTAAAGGGATGCAGGGAGCAGGTCCCGGAAGTGAAATGGTGTATCAAGTGCCTCAGAATGTGCCACAAACAGCAGAGACGAAGGGAGAGTCGTCCTAGGACAGGCACGCTTAGTGTGAACAGGAACATTGTCTGAAGCAGTTGAAAAGAACAAACCTTTCACTCTTCCCCCAAGGGACTGGCATTTTCACGTTGCAGCTGGTTTCGATTCTGAATAGTAGTGTCAAAAGTAATTTGGCCACTGTAATGGAGGTGGATGGAAAAAAATGTGACAACTCAAGTCTGAGAAAGTGGTTTCTTATCATTGTTTGTGAATGTTCCAACACTTGCTTTTGTCCTTAAATCCTTCGGAAATCTTGCCTAATCGGTCCTGCCACAAATGCTTCTTGAACTTCAGAAGTTTTGAATTATACATAGGTCCTGTGTTGCTCGTCAAGGCAACCAATGAGAATTTAACAGAAAATGATCACTATAATTTAGTAATGTTATTTTACAGCTACTTTTCAAACCAAGTATTTATCAAAGAAACAACATTTTCTTTTTAAACAGACCTTTTAGTCCTACTATCAAGTTCCGTAAATCATCATGGATGGCTTGACTGTCACTAAGGTAGCATGCCAACGTTCTTCCATTGCTTCCCTTCCCATCAAATAGAAAGAAAATATGAATTATCCTCACCTAACCGTTGAGTATCTGTCATCGTGGCCTTTTAATAGTCAACTGAATTGAACACTGAGCATCAGCCTTCATAACAATGGGACCCAGCCCTGTTTCTCTCCTGACCGGCCTCCCTGTCCACAAGAGCGAGCCTCTCTGTGTTCATTATAAAGATAAAATGCACCTTTCAACATATTGACTTAATTTCCCAACTTCGTATTAAAAGGGCTTTTGTTTGTGTACAGGAGCTAAGCTGATGACTGATAACTAGCTGGACTCATTAATCTACAGTATTAATTTGTATTGTTGAATGAGTCATTTCATGCATTTGGTTTAATAATTAATAGCACCGCTATTCTAGATTTACCATGCAGTCCCTGGGCAAGATCGAGCATTTTAATCCTGTGCTCGACGACTTATGGTACTTAACACAGGGCTAGGCTGGCCTGCCAATACATGGGGACAATCCCAGTAGGCTAGAGTTAGAGTAGTGTGCTACTTTAGCAGCGGCGTGGCCTAAAAACATTCCAAAGGAAGCAGAACCCCCTCTTTTATGCACATACGTGATTTTGCTGCTGCAAGAAATAATACACCTGGGTACCTTCCCAGGCCCTACAGCGTTGGAAAGTGTAATGAGTTACTTTTCAGGACTGCCTATAAAAGCAATACTTTATAGCCACTCTAATATTTTGTTCAATTATTCTTTAAAATCAGTTGGCCCCTACAGCTAAAACATCAAGGCAGTGAATACGACTCGAGGGAGGTGCCAGTGGTTAAAACTAGTTTAAACCTTTCCGTCCCTAAAACTCCAGTGTGTTTGGATCTCTTTAGCTGGGCTTCGGTAATTGAAGGGAGCCATCGCGGATTTCAAGTCGGAGTGGCGGTAGCATCCAGGATAATATATTGCAGACCCTATCGTGAAGACCTTCGGTCCAACCACACGCAGGACCGCTAGCCATATCCTGGTGTGCATAAGAATTCAAATGGAGCCTCTTTTCCTCCGGGAAAAGTGGTTACCTGCTCAGCCTGCCATATACGTTCGCTCTGGCAGTCGCAATTTTAGTGTTGTCTTTGGCTTAAGGGCTAACAGAAAAATGACTCAACAGGACAAGAGTAATAGCTCCCACTCTCAGCAAAAAGTAATAAATAACTTCAAAGTTAAATAAAAAATATTTTCTATATACTTAAATATTCTTAGATTCCTTCCACTGCAGTAGAGCCCGAGTTGGACATTTCAGGACTAAAGTAAAGAATGTAACAGTACAATTTGCCTTTTTTACGCGTAGATATGTGTACTTTTATATAAACAGTTTCACCACAACAGCTTGTTTATATAGCACCGTCAGAATTAATTTATATTATTTTATTGCAGAATGTCTTAAGAACGTTCTTTATACTTTTCCACATAGGCATGATGACACTGTTAGGAATGCTGTAAAACATACAAATGTGACATCAGTGTGTACACTGTAGCCCAGTTTTATGGACTTTTAAATGTAGAGTTAGTTTGTGGCATTGAAATGCATATTTTATCTTGCTCATATTTTAAACACCAAAAGTTGCTAAAGCTGATATAAAAGTTATTTAATGTGCAGTTTTCTGAATTAAGAAATCAAAAAAGGCAAATGTAAAACCTCTCGTGGCTTTGCCCTCTATGGGACATTTATTGGACCACTAAAGCCAGCCATGTAGCCACTGAAAATCAGCAGGTGCATTGCAGTGCATTGAGCTGCTGCAGCTGTTTTTGCATCAAGGAAGCCTTTAGACTAGCAAAAGGTGAGTTTCGACTTTACTGCTTCTCATAGTCTTGCACATATATAGAAAAATACTGTGGAGCTATGACAAATGTTTATCGTTTTACACACAGGCACAATGCATTTGTTTGAAGGAAGGCCACAGCATTTTCTTCAAATGACTCATTAAGTGGATTAAGTTATCTGTGTTGTGTTTGATACATAGGTTTTCTCACTGCAGTTTGGCTTTAGGCCTACGTATTATATCAAAGTGAAGAGAAATTAATTATTTTCTTTAAAAAAAAAAAAAAAAAAAAATGCAAAGACTGTCCAACGATGGGGTTTGTTGTGTTTTTGCACATGAAATAGTCTGTTCCTTATTAAATGTGAGACGTGGTTAGGGACACAAAGCCGTGACGCAGATTTGCTGTCTGAAAACAATGACTACACACAAATATAATTATGCAGTAATCGGGCAAAGCTAAAAGCATTATTTGAACAGAACATTCTCCAGTGGTGCTAAGTAAATTGTAGACTTGCTCTTAAATGAATAAAATGTCATTGCCTTTCTCTTCCCTCTATATTCGCCCCCCCCCCAACCAGCCTTACTTATGTATATCCTAGCCGACCTGCCCATCGTCTTATCACAATAGTGTTTGGGCTCAACAAAACATGAAAATCCATTTAATCCAACCTAGCTGGACTGTTAGTTCTATGCCTTAAGTTGTGTCTTGGGTTACACACAAACCAATACTGCCTGTCATCGTTTCTCTCAGACAAATTCAAATAGTAAAAAAATACATACAGGGAAAAACACTCAAGCAATGCACGAAAGCTTGCAATAAAACCTGGGACAAAGAGATGTGTGTTTGATAGGGTGAGATTAGAAAAAATGATAGTTCATGAAGGAAAAAGAAGAGGAAGCAAATAAAATGGAATTAGTCCTGGAGCGGTAATAAATTTGTGTTGAATAATGCATGAATATGTATATTCAGATCATAAGCACAGCCTTTTTAATTTGCAGTGGTAGTCAAAATGGTCACGCTCAAGGCAAGAAGTGTGTATTTCACTTTTCCTTCATAAATAGAGCATGTGGATTGTATTTTCAAATTCTTAGGAACAGAACGCCCACGTGTGATACTCTGCTTCAAAAGTAACTTGCAGTACATGCAATTACAACCTGCACTACTTTACAGATGTCTTTTATACACCAAGTTTGGGACAAATCAAGCAAACCTTACTTGAAGCTGTGCTTTCTTTAAAAAGCCTGAACACTGGTTATTTACTTGAGTTAAGCAACAGGCAATGAGTTTCCTTTTTTCTGTGCCAGTTCATTCTGTATTTAACACGTTTGGAATCATGTGTTGCTACAAGTGATTTAGAGTGTCAAAGTATAATGTTGCTCAGTGGAAAATGGTAAGATTAATGGCACACCATTGGTTTGTGCACCCAGACCTGCACTGAAGTGTTGTTTAACTGTTATGTTCTCTTTCAAAGCTCTACTGGACTGCAAATGTGCATCAGTAACTGATTATTTTAAATGGACCTCACTTTAGTGAATGACAGTACAATAAGCTGTAGCCACTCCAATATTAGTTAACCTTTTTCCACTTCATCCTTAAATCAAGGTCCACGTTTTGACCGGCTGTAACAGATAATCACTAAATATAGATGTGGTATCTTAGACTATAAACGTATCTAACAGAAAAGGAAAAATAAAGTTTAAAGAATTGATTCCTTTTGACCACTTTATTCGTATTTTGGGGGGTTTTAGAGTACAGCCGTGTTCCATAAGGTGTATATTTCGGAGCAGCGCTGAATTTGGAGATAGCCCTTAGGTACTTTTACAGTGTATCGGAACTCTCTCCCATTCCAAACTTGTAGAAATTGTTCAAATTAAAACGACTAGTGTATGTGTTTCTCCATGTGTTTTGACTCGCCCCAAGGTTCTTTGTTTTCTGTCCATCGGTTAAAACTTGAACCTGCTTCACAACCTGTTTTTCCAAGTCTGCACCTCAATTGCTTTTTTGTATTTAATAGTTTTTACAAGCATAGCCCCCTTTGGCCCACACAGAGGTATAAGTAATACATTGTTTGGCCCTGGATACTACAGTGCATTAAATGCTATGGGCAGTATTTAGAATGCAATTTTCTGCAGCTTACTAGCATAATGTTTGTCGCACATCCTCATAAAACAGTTTTCCAGGGAGCTCGTTTGTGTACTGCATCAAAGTTACCTTGAAGGCCTTCCACAGGCTCCACCAAGAAATGCACTGTAACAGCAAGCAATATCCATAGGAGGGGTCTTTGGCTTAATCAGTCAGGTGTGGTACTGTGGTCTGCAAACAAGGCTCTGACAACACAACATAGTGGTTTTAACTTTGCCGCTGATTTTGTAAGAACCGTGGTAAGCGCCCTTTATCCAAAGTAGTGTGCATACCCTAAGTGTAATCCAACTTAGCTGTACACCCAATTATGGGATCATACTGTGTGGGTGAGATTTGTTCCTCTAAGGACCACAATAAACCACACCAAACCTTTTGCAGCCTCTTGACAACAATGTCTAGTTTTTCCAGTGCACAGGGGGGATGCTTGTGCATACCATTTATTCAAGTTGGAGCCACTCCTAGTATTAGAAGATGTCCACAACAAAAGCACCATGGAGAGCTACATTTCATCTGTTAGTTGTCAGCAAAGAGGTACGTTTTGGTATTGTTCTTGTATTAGGCAGCTCATGCTATTCCCAAGTTTCTCAAAAAGGTTTCATTCCCATTTACAGACAAAATGTAAAAGCACATGGAGGTTACACCTCTTTTGCAGTCTTCACTATGTCTCCCCGTCCTTTTTCACATCACAGCAACAAAAAGGGATGTATACAAACAACCATCTGGGTCTCGAAGCATCAGAATTTTCTTGCATCAGAACTGAGTCATACAAGACTCTTTGATATCAGAGAGAATTTCAGGAGCCTTAAGCCAAGGATCTTTTTCTGGGTTTGTCTCCAGATTTTGCCATCTCCAGCCCAAGTATTATCTAAAATCTCTGCCGCAAAGGTTTTTGGCTCAAATAATGATTTTGCTGCTTGAGACACTGGCCAGGCAAGGCACTCCCCTGGCGCCAATTTTCTTAACTTGTTGACCATGCTAATTGGAGTTCATTTCCACATCAAAAATCTGGATAGCCACTAGTTTCCTTAAAAGATGCCTGCCAAAGGAGTTAATGCAAGATCCTGCCCTTTGATGAGGATGTTACCTGATGGTACTCACCGAAGAGTGTTTGGATTGTAGCGAATCGGATGCCAGTCATTCATCTGTATCCTCAAACCTTGGTAACTATCTATTCAGATTCTCCTCTCTAGAACGGTCCCTCTCAAACCTTTAACACATTCTCCCTTGCAGTTGAGCCCTGGTTAGAGATTACAGTTCATCAATTTGTTAATGAATTTCAGAACGGGTAGGAAATTTCTTCCTTGTGATATCTTTTGTGATCAAAGAAATATTTACCATTCTTTATTTCATTTTTTTTAACTCATTTGGTTCTTTATTGCCTGCAGAGGATAGAGATATAATGGTCTAAATTAAGCAAATTGTTTTAAAACTACAGAGCATAAGGTAGACAGACTCTTGATTCTTTAAGTTCTCCTTTCTGATCTAAATTGATGGACTCTGTACTTCCCTTTTTTTTCCAGTGCTCTCTTTTAAAGTCTCTCGGGCCTCCAACACCAATTTCTTCGTGTTTTGTAATTCCAGGGCTCTGGTAGGCACAGACCAAGAGTTAAAACATTCAAGTTCTAGAATCATAAGCTTTATTCCGGATAATAAAATCTTTCTTCAATATCAAATGATCAATGATCTTAGACTATAAAACAACACATCTGTAATACAAACAGGGGATTAAGACCACTGGGTTCTAACCAAGTCTGCCAATTTCCTCTTGCTTTTGCAGCAAGGTCAGCTTAAATAGTCACAAGCCGAATTATTGCTTTCTCTGAAATTTCTCCCGAGAGAGAGATGCATAGAAAAATATATTTGTCTGGAGTGCAGCTTCCATGCATCAGCCAGGAGAACTAGTGAGTTCTGGGCCCATCCACCTACTAAGCCACATACAGTTTTTCGCTTCACACTAGTGAGATTTGCTCTCTTCCAGTTCTCGTATATTGCCATCCTGATTGTTATGCACTTATGCTGGTGGTCATATTTTTGCTTCAGTCTGGTATCTCAGGCCTTACTTGATGTAAAACATGGTTCATTTTCTCTGCAGCTTTTTGTCACAGATCGTAGTTCACTAGGAAACCCCTTTTACATATTTGTTATTGCTAACATTTGTATTTTTTTGTGATCCCAGAAGACTCACTTAAATAGGGCATCCATGTGCACTCTATAAGGAAAACAGTCTTTCCAAAGATAATTTCTATTGAATGCTTCATCAATGGCTAATGCAAAATCTGCTCATGGTGCACTCCTTAGCGTGTTGATTTGAAGCCTGACTTCACACTATGCTGCCTTCACCTTCAGATATCCTCTGATCGATAAACTGTACTCATTCGTTAGGAATAATAGAGAGCTCTACATAAGTGTCTCATGTAATCCTATTACATAGGGTGCAGGTGTTTCCAGCCATGTTTTGTCATTATGGTCTACCTAGCATCACCATTTTGGAACTGTAAAGCTGGGAGAGACTGCTTTGAGGAATGGCAAGTAAAACACTTCTTTATTTTATGTTAATTTTTATGGAACATTGAAATACTTTTTCTATATTTAACTAAATACCATTGGAGTCGAGATAAGGGAGGGCTAACTTTGACCGTGCTTTTAAGCCCACTTGTTCACTTTTTGCACTTTGTATTTCACAAATTGATGTATTGTTCTTTGAGACCAATGGACTACACACATTTGTTTGTTTTTTAAAAGCTTCTTTATATAGAGTGGTTGTGTGCAAAATGTTCTTTTTATACACGGAAGAGAAAGAGTGCTTCGTGTTACGTAAAATCCTTACACACCATGTATGTCTGGTGAGCTGACAAATAAGGCAGTGGTTATAAATGTTTTTATTAGTTTTTTAATAAATCAAATGTTGGTCTAAAACCAAAAGTTATGTTTGAGCTTCCTGCACGGTTCAGATTTAGAGAAAGCAATTGTAAGTTGTGTTTGAATTGCATGGTCAGTGTTAGGACTATAATTTTGACACCACAGCTGTTTGCCTGGTGCTGAAATAAGATTTGCAACGCTTTGTAAGAGGTAAGAATGTTTAAAACAATTTGTATGTTGGTGGGTATAGTTAGTAGATAATGTTGGTAAAACTCTGTATGTATAAATATGTACATTTTTACACACAATCTAAATTATGTGGACGGTCGACAGAACATTTCATTTTCTTTGTTGGATGTGAAAAAGCCTTGGGCATCTATGTTTTTGCAGAATGTAGTTTTCTCTTACCTTGGTATGTACTGTAGACACTATGTATTTGTATATTTTGCTAGAACTAGGATGTATAAAGAGAGTGAAAAGATGTTTTATGTTTATAAATGTGTTAAATAAATTGTTTACAAAATATGTTTTGCTTGAATGTATTGTAAGACGCTAAGCATGGAGCTTTTTTATGGAACAATTCTGTTTATTAAAGCCTGTCAAGTACAGTACACAGCTGTTCACCTACAACCAATGGCCGGCAGCAGTAAGGAATATATATAGAACATATAACACAGCTGTTTGCCTACAACCCTTTGCATCGGCAGCGTAAATCAGGCAGTTTGGATAAGAAAAACAACCCATCAAACAATTCCCCCCCCCCTCCGTCATTCAGCATTATATGATCAGTGGCGTGGGCCTCATGGTCTGATACATAAAAGGAAGGGGAAACAGCAGAGTATTTAACAGTGCCTAGTTTGTGATAAGGGTCTCATGAGGAATCAAGCGGAGTAGCCGGAGGTAGGTGGGGCAAGTCAATTCTCTAAACTCAGAGAAATTAATTTGGATAAAGGGTGCCCATCTATTGGGATAGGAGGTGCAGCTCAGATCTATTGACAAGGACAGTTTCTCCATCCCCAGGATGAACCATAGCTTGTATAACCAAGAGATATATCGGGAATCCTATCGGTACCCCAGAGTGAGAGTATCACCTGTTGTGCCACCCACAGAGCTAGTGCCATTTGTCTCCCCCAGGTGGAGCGTAGATTGGAGGTCAAGGGGTTTGGGAGTCCAATAGTGTATGCTGGGTCCCTTTTGATGGAAGTGTTAAAGGCGGTGTCAGTGTCGGTTAGCACTTAGTCCCAGTACCGAGTGAGTTTTGGACAATGCCATAGGAGATGGATAAGGGTCCCGGTGTTTCCGCATCCCTGCCAGCCATCTGAGCCGCCCGCATTCCACTTGTGGAGTCGCGCCGGAGTCAGGTACCAATAAGAGGCAATTTTATAAGTAGTTTCGGTGCTGCCCATATTGTGTGCTGAGTGGTGTCCCATTTAGAAAATATCAAATATCTTATTCATTGGTAGTAAGGGCCCGACCCAACTCTGCTTCCCGTTGTGTCTGCCTCTTGGACCTTGTCGGGTAAACCTCCTTGCTCAGAAGGGCATACAGTTCAGTTATGAGACGCCTATCGTCCGTTTTAAGAAGTATCCACCTCTCAAAAGTTGTCATAGGTCGTCCCGCCCTGTGATTGTACTCCGGCGACATCACCTAATGTCGCAGCTGCAAATATTCAATGCAGTCAACGTCAGTCAAAAAACAATCGGCATTGAGCTGATTAAAGGGGATAATCCAGTTTTGATCAAAGAGGCATCCTCTTTGTTTGTAGCCCCCATCGTGCCACCACCAAAACACCTCTGGTTCCTGCCCGAAGTGAAATCAGGGGTGGTTAATATCAGAGTCATCGGGTAGGGGAAAGTTGTGGGACCAGCCTTAAGCTCCATGGAGTCCCATACCTTGATCGCTGAGCTTGTTACTGGTGAAGAGTAGATTTCCCAAGCCATAATCTTACATGGAAGCCTGAGTTCCTTCCATATGTTGGAGCTGGTGACTGCTTGATCCATGAAGGACAAATGTTTTTCAGACAGTGGGTGGTTCCACTCAACTAAAAATCGGAGTTGTGCAGCTTGGTAGTAGCGAAGTGGCAAAGAAACTGCTAGTCCTACATTGTGTTTCGTGGCAGTACAGCACCTGCTGGCTAAGGCAAGGTTTTCTGCCGTCCCACACAAATTTGTTAATATCCAATTGAAGGGAGAGTAGGGTGGGGAGGGGTCAGCGGTAGTGTCTGGAACACACACAGTATACGTGGAAGAATGGTCATTTTAAATGCCACTATCCAGTCTGTCCAAGAGAGGCGAAGCCGGTTTCCTGTAAACAGATTCCTGCGTATCTGGGAGGTAAGAGCGGAATAATTATAAGCTAGAGTCTTGCATAGAGTCTGAGCCAACTTGATGCTTAAGTAGGGTATGGAGTATTTTGCCCACTCGAAGGGAAACCTGGAGCACAGGGCACGTTCTTGAGAAGGAATGACTTATAGGTTCAAAATCTGGGATTTTTGCAAGTTTACTTTGAAACGTGAGATCCCCTTGAAGAACTGGAGTTCTTCAACCAGCGCAGGAAGCGAGGACATCGGGTCAGTTATCGACAGGATAACCTCATCGGCGTAAAGGCTGGTGAGGGTCTCTTCCAAAGGGAACCCCAGCGATGGCCGGCCTATCCCGTAGTCGTTGCGCCGTAGGCTCCATGTACAGAGCAAAAAGAAGAGGGGACAAGGGGCACCCTTGGCATGTACCCTGCACTATATGAAAGGTAGGGGACGAGAGACCATTGACCCTCACTGAAGCTAGGGGGCGTTATAGATGCAACTGACCCATCTGCAAAATTTGTCACAGAGGCCAAACTTTTGCAGAGTCTCAAAGATAGGGCCAGTGAACGCAGTCAAACGCTTTCTCTGCATCAATGGAAAGAAGCAGTGCTTCCTTCTTGGACCTATAAATAGGCATTTGGTATTATTTACGTATTGACGCGCTGGGATGAATCCCGCTTGGTCAGGCTCTATTAGGCCCAGCATGAGTGGGTTCAGGTGGTGCGCCTGGATGCTGGTGAACAGTTTGGTGTCTATATTTAAGAAGGAGATGAGTCTATATGACCCACAGAGGGTCGGATATTTGCCTGGCTTCGAAATAACCAAAATGGCAGCCTCTAACACTGAGTCAGTGAGGGAGCCAGAGTCAGTGAAAGAATTGTGGAGATGGGTAAGCAAGGGAGATAGCTCGTGGCAGAAGAACTGTCTATAATTGTCTATAATTGCTAGCTCTTGTGAGATGATTGTATTTGGCCACTTCATTCATCGTCACTGTATCACTTGTAAAACTAGCTCACCTACTACCTTTATCCTATGTGACATTTGATGAATTGCTGTATTTTTATTCCTTTGCTCCTGTGTCTTTTTATTTGTTTTGCGTTTGAAAATCCAATAAAAGTTATTGAAATCAAAAGAATTGGGCACTAAAACCATTGGGTCCTGGCAATATCATCAGTTTTAGGCGAGTGATCGCCAAGATCACTGTCTCTATTCGTATGGGTTTGTCCAGAGCCTCAGCCTCTGCAGCCGGGAGGAAAGCAAGGATGACCTCACAAAGGTAGTTGGAGGGGTCCCCGCTGGGGCCTTCAGAAGTAGAGTACAGAGAACCATGGAAGGCCTGGAAAGCTGAGGCAATCTCCGCATCTGAGCAGACCTCTGTAGAGAGGCCTGTGCATATCGCCTTTACTGTTCCCAGAACGAATTTTACTAAGAAGGTGATGCGCTAACATATATCCGCAGCGGTTACTCCAGAGGAAAGATTTGTGCTTAAGAGGTATCAGAGCATATTCCGCTTGGTCAAGGTGTTTTAAAAAAGAGCCCTGCTTTTTCAAGCACCCGCCATATTCTGGGGCACCAATCCACTTGTGGATAGCCTCCAGTTCTGCGAACGATTTCTCTATGAGCTGTTGCTTGTCCCCATGTCTGTGGATTTCAGCCGTGAAGCATGCTACGAGTTCTCCCCTCTGCACCAACATCAAAGCTTCCCAAACTGACGACCGGGTTATCTCCCCAGTGTCGTTAGCGTGGAGATAGTCGGTTATGGTCCTTTGGAGGGAATCATCTGTAGCATGCGACTGCAACAAGGAGTCTCTAAGATGCCAGCGTGAAGACCGCGGTTGGGTGACATCTGGCAGAAGAGACGAGGAGGGGGGCATGGTCAGAAAGCGTCAGAGGGTCAATGACCGCCTCCGAGACAAGAGCTGCAAGGGTCAGAGTGGCAAGGGAATGATCATTGCGTGCGTATGTTTTGTGTGCTGTTGAATAAAACGTATAATCCCTGTCTGATGGGTGCAGCTGACGCCAGACTTCTTGCAGTCCGCAGTCTGCTATCCACTGCAAGCCTGATGTGGAGAAGGCCCTTGTTTGGTCAGAGCGCCTTCCGAGTGATCCATGTCGGTGTCCATGACCAAGTTCATGTTCCCTCCTATCAGGATATCGGCATCAGGGAATCTGAGGGCGGATGCCAGGGAGCTAATAAAAGATTCCTGGTGCTCGTTAGGGGCATAGATAATCACCTGGGTGAACGGGAATGTGCCGAGTTTAAGCCGGTCTGCAAGGAGGTGTCCCTTAACCCCAGTAACTGTGGATACGATTTCCCCCCTGAACTCTTGGGGGGGGGGGGGGGGAAGAATGACACCCCCCAAACCCCCTTTTTAGAGGGACATGAAGCCCAGAGCTGGCATGGGAACCAGTGGGATTGCCTTCTGGGTACATCTTTGGAGAGCAGGTGGGTCTCCTGTAGGACCATTTGGTGGGATTGTTTAGGTCCCGTACATTGAGGCTATTAACGTTAATATCCTGGAAAACAGGGCAAGGAGGAGGAAAGATGTGAGGACTTCTCTACCAGATTGACAAGGCATACAGCTAAGATACATTCCCAGTGAGGGTGAGCCCTGTGATCATACAGTGGAGAGCCCAAAGTCCGACCAGTACAGAGGAGCAGTAAAAAAACCCTATAAAAAAATAACCTTTGAAAACATACGTAGGAGATACAACACTAATAACAAGAAAAGTCCATCATGGAATGGTGCAGGTCAGAGAGCATTACCCAGGCAGGTGGGGGCATATCAGCCATGTTTACAGAAGTAGAACACGTCCCTGAGGAGGCGGCACTGTTAAGCTGAAGCATGTCCAAAAAAGAGCGTCCCGTCCCCCATCCCAGCCATCGTTTTTACCCCCCTGCCGAAGAGAACAAAACAGTGGTGCTAGAGTCCCCTTGGCTTCATGGCAGTTCAGGTTTGTAAGTGTCCATGGACAGTGTTTTAAGGACCGATTGCCTCTCCAGCTCTATAGTTTCTGGGTCGGACATTGTGTTAGCAGGAGAGCCTTTGGTGCACTGCCACCGGGAGCGTTTACGTGCTACACAACCCTGGGAGATGGGTTGACGTTCATCTGTCGAGGGGTCAGCAATGCTGAGCATTCTGCTCGGCGATCTGATTTGGTACAGTTTGCTGTTGAGTCGAAAAATAATCCGGAAAGGCTGGCCCAATGAGTACAATATCCCAGCCTCCCATAGATGAGCAGTGAAAAGGTAAAAGCCTTGGCGCCTCTGAAGGGTTATGGACGCCAGGTCTTGGTATAACGCAGATGTGTTTGCCCTCAGAAATGAATTGGGTGGGTCTCTCGAGCTTTGCGCAGGACACCATCAGCTCAAAATTGTGTATACATTCCAGGATATCCGAAGGAGGGGCTTTGTCTGATTTCGGCAGATCCGCATGGTGGACCCAGTCCAGCTTTTTCTTTGTCCTCTGAGGCCCCCAAGATGTGCCGAAAGAGGGCCCCAACATACTCTCCCAGGTCGGCTCCTTCTGCGTGGGTGGGCACCCCTTTGATGCGTATATTATTACATCGGGAGCGGTTTTCTAAGTCCTCCGCATGGGCTTAAAGTTCAGGGTGTTGTTCCTTTAGGCGGAGAACCTCCTGCTGAAACCAGTCCACCTCCTTGACCCGCCTGGACTCTTGCTCCTCCAGGGTAGAGACCCTATCTCCCACCTCCTCCAGGTCCCGGCAAACCTCGCCTAGATCAGCTGAGAGGTCCTTCTTCACTGCTTGCAAGTCGTCTCGTAGCGATGTGAATAAGGCCTCCAGGAAGGACCTAGTCACCGGTCCTTCTGCACGTCTAATTTGGGGAGCTGGTCCATACTAGGTATAGCTGCCTTGACGCCCGCCGCTCCCGCAGCAGGCTTGGTCAGCATGTCCCTAAGTGAGCGGTCCTTCTCTGTCCTGGCTGAGGACATGGTGGGGACCCGTTACCAGGAGGAAGTCAGAGAGGATATCAGCCAGTGATGGTCTCCTCGAGGGGGTGCATAAACCAGGACCCCCTAAAGCCTCACGAAGGCCAGCTCTGTCCCAGATACTGAGGCGTCATTTCGTCTCCCACCGGAGAGCCAACCAGAGCGGCCCTTCATGTGTTGCACTTCAGTCGTTAACAGTATTGTGCAGTCTACCAGGGGTTCCAACTAGGTTTCTCCCGGGGGCATCAAGATGATGTGCCAATAGGGGGGCAGTTCAGGTGCTGGAGGAGTGACCCCACAGGGATGCAGCGCCCAGTCCCAGGAAAGATTTAGGGCTCATTGTAGCACTGTATGCAAAGGACAGGGTCCTCTGGTTTTTTACGGTCAAGCCCCAGCAAGGCACAGACTGCGGAGAATCGATAAGACGGCACTGTCCCGAAGGACGAGGCCCGTTCATGCTCAACTCCCAGCCATGGGGTGAGGAGCAAAGCATCCCAGGGGTCAGCCACAGAATGAGCAGATAGTCTTTTGCTTGAGGGGCCCACCGAGAGGACAGGATGCCTGAGGCCCTCGGGGTCCCACGACCTTCAAGGGTGCACAGCTAAGTTTCATGTGCCCCAGGCAGGACTCTGGGCACATCTAGACCTCCAAAGAAGCCTGCTGATGTCCGCTCCTGTAGGTCAGAGTTGTGGAGGGGGGCCTTCGTTAGACCACCTGCCCCTCCCTAGATAACAAAGCTGGTACAGTCAAGGGCGAGCGTTCACCCAAATCTCGCTCCACAATTGCCAGCAGGCAGTGGGCCGGGTCCCCTAGGCCAAGAACCAAGCCAGTTCAAACAGCAAGCACTGTAGGTTCAGCTGCGAAGTCTGTGTGGGACCGCGACGATGCTCTCAACACAGGGTCCTGGGCAATGGGGCCCGGGCTGAAGAAAAGGACACCAGCAGGACTGACAGCCACGTGGGCAGGCGGGGTAGGCCACAATGTAGATGAAGGGGCCGCAAGCCTCTAGGCGGCTCCCATTGCCCCCGCAGATACACCAGTGCAGGGCATACAGCTTCCTCCTCCCCGTGGCATGCAGCAGATGGGGGTGGACCACCCGCATCTGTTCCTCCCCCCCCCTCAATCCAACAAGGATGGGCCAAAGCAGGCCCGGTTCTAGCGGGTGGGCCAGGCCCACCCAAACATGAGCCTTGGCCCTCGCAGTGACAGCACGAAGGCCGATAGAAAATGGTCACTTTAATTTAAAACATTCCGAACGTTGTTTTTCTTCCTGTCCTGGGAGTTGTGTGATTGGGCCTAGGCTCTTCCTCACAGGCCCCCCCAATCACCCATCTCCTTTTAAAAAGGTGGGCTGTGTCCCCGCCCACTCGTGCATGTAAAATAGGGGCATGGCGAAGGGGACAAATCCTTTCTTTGGCACGGCTAACCTTTGCCTACTGTCCTGCTGCGTGGATATTTCCTTTGCTATTCCACGCTAGAGAAAAGAAGTTTGTTTATCCTGATTCACCTTTCCTGGCCCCTGCAGCTGCTTATCAGAGCCGGCAGTGACATAGTTTTTAAAATCTGGGCAGGCCCAGCAAGACACATCATTCGTGTATGCTTCATTTAAACATTTTTTATCATTATCAAGGTCGACTCTGCCACTGATGCAAGACAATAAAAAATGTCCAGATAACTCTGGTGATTTATGATCCTGCTGGAGGGCAATCATTTGTCTGTTGATAGTTTTGAAATGCAGATTAACTCTTTTTTATGTGTATAGCTCCGTGGGTTACTGCATCTGTCACAAAGATCCTTTTGTTATTTGCAGTTCAGAAGTTAAAATCCTTACGTAAGCAAGTGACCTATGAACTGTGTGTGTGTGTTGCTATATAGTTAGAACTTCCCCACTCTTTCATTATTCTAATGTTGCTAAAAAGAGTGCGTTTAGGCAGATATACATTTTTATCAGTGAAGCCAACCCACAAGCACTGGATTACTCTCTAAATCCTGAGTTTGTGCTTCTCCAGACCAAACCCTCTTAAAATATTCTGCCCACCAGTATGGATGACATGTGATTCCTACACCTTGTAATCCTCATTGGCTTATGTGACATTCCCTGTAGATTGATTTACATACTTGTATGATTCATTGTCTCTGAATAATGTGTGTGTGATGTAAAGTACTATGACACCCTACACTGATATGAGTAGCGCTGTACAACAAATAAAAAGCATATGAGAGTGGCTACGGAGAGATGAGGGGTGCTGGTGGAGGGTGGCAGTGAGGGTATCCGAGGAGGAGGTCATGAGGAAGGGAGGTACGGAGAGATGAGGGGCACTGGTGGAGGGTGGTAGTGAGGGAGTCTGAGGAGGAAGTCATGAGGGGGAGGGGCTATGGAGAAATGAGGGGCACTCGTGGAGGATGGCAGGGAGGGAATCTGAGGAGGAGGTCATTGGCGGGGAGCTACGGAGGGATGAGGGTGGTAGAGAGGGAGTCTGAGGGGAGAGGCTACGGAGAGATGAAGGGCACTGTTGGAGGGTGGTAGTAAAGGTATCTATGGAGAAAGAGGTCATTGGTGGGGCGCCAAAAAAGACTTTCACACCAGCGCTAAAGCCGGCCCTGTCATGGCCTTTCTGTTTTTGTTTATTTAATTAGCAGTCTGGTCATTAGATCAACTGTGGAACATATTTTAAAGTGCGTGCTAATTATATTTACTGCTATATATTAGGCTGTCCGGTTTTAGGTTTAAACCTATAATAACTGATAAAACCCCACCGGAAGGGAAATAGCCCTCACCAGTGTAAACATAAAAACACTGAAAAAACCCCTGCACACCCACAAACTAAATGCCATTCAAAGAAAGGAAAAGGAGAGTGAAAGTCATTTTTATTTCTTCCTGAAAGGGCCAATACAATGTAACTTTGTTGTAAAAGGTAGCAGTAAGAAAGACTGGGCTAACCTTATTCTGCTTGAGTTTTGTTGTTTAGGGATGTCACTAAAATATTGTTTCTTCTTCCTTTTTTCAGTTTTGTGGTCTTTGGTCTAAAGATACAGGGGTTAGAAGCATGTTTTAAGTGTTTATTTTATAAACTGTAGAGAATCAGGAAATATCAAAATCATATTTGATTTTTTGGTTACGTTTGAGTCTTTCACTGATAGGAAAAATATAGGTTTCATAAGAATCTTTCCCAATATGTACAATCACATTTACCCACAGAAAATTGGTAAAAAACCTTGATACATCAGCCCCATTTTCTAGTGAGTCAGTATTGATAGTAGGTGAATTGCCAAACACCTCAGGCTTTAAACATTCAGTGCAAGGCAAAGTGACAGGTATATGTGAAAAGAGTGCAGTCACAAAGCATCTGGGATATTGGTGAAAACATGACACCAGACTTTTGGAAAACATGGAACGCAGTGTCACTTGGAATGCTGCTGCAAAAAGTTCTTACCAAGTTCAACAAAGATTGGAGTGATTTTGTTTTTATTTGCAGTGATTCAGCTACGTATATGAAAAGATTGTGTGATGACCTGTCAAAATCGATACCTGAGCTGAAGTGCTTCCCCGTAAGAGATCCTTGACACTTGTTAGATGGTATGCTGAAAGCATCTTTACAATCTTCAGAGTTAATCAAGAATGCTATTGACTTTTTAATCCACTCTGGTGCACTGTTTTGTTATGCACGGAAACTAAAACGCAAATATTTCTCATTTTGTGCTTTGTGTGGCATCAAAGAAACCGTCATCCTTACTGTGTCACTTAGCTGGTGGTTCTCAGTCCTAGAGGCCATGAATGCTATATTATCCACGTGGCAACCGTTTACAGAAATTTTGCTGAGTGATGTCAAAGGCAAGAAATGTGAGGATCTTTGGTCACATATTGATTTGAAAAAAAGTACACTCTACTGCATTCTTAGATTTTTACAGGAAAGCATGACTGATGTAGTGGACATAATAAAAAAAACTAGAGTCTGAAAACACCCTTGTCTACCAAGTGTTCAGCATAATTGGTGTAGATGTGTAACATCTCCTTGAGAGTAGGCTGGGCGAGACTTTTAGTGACTTTGACACTGCAACATATTCCATGTTAGAATGCTTGCCACTTGGTAAGCAAAGAAATGTTGAGGAGCAATTCAGGAACTTTTATTTTACAATGTATGAGAAATGGCCCTTTACCAACCATGGCATTTAAAGTCAATGAAGCCTCACTGTGGTACTCTGCACAAGTTATAGATCCCTTCCGTAAAGGAAATTTTCTCCGGAGTTTCAAAAGTGCAGCCTCGTATCGTATAAATTCTTTATTTCGGCCAAAGGCCATAAAAGATTTCATTATAAAACATCATTCGTAAAATAATCTAAAAAGTATCCAGCCAAGTATTACATGATTTCAGTAAAGGGATGAACAATCACAACAAAGCAATTTCATTAAGTAAAAACTTTTTGGAATATACAGGGAATAGATATCTAATTATTCATACAGTCCAAGGTAAGTTCTACAATCACAGTTATCTAAATCTTTAATACATTACAGTTTTAACCCCATTCTCTTCCTTATTAGACCCACTATAAACAAGTATCTTGATAACGCAAATATAACGTGTGGTAGGATGCTTGTTGTCAATACCCTCAGCGCCTCTTGGTGTTTTCTAAATCCCAGCAAATTGCATAATGGTCGAATTTTTGACTGCTTCAATAACTCTGAGGGCATATGCGCCCAGTTCAACGCATGTGTTGCAGAACCTGTTGCAGAGAATCACAATCTACAGGTGCACCAGTTTTGGCATGGAAAGCTATGTCAGTGGCCAGAGTTGGCAAATTGTATACTGGCTATTTTGGCGTTGACTGTCTCAAGTGGCAATGTTGAGAGGGCCTTTTCACAGATAAAAGTTTACATGGGAAGGAAAGAGCGAGTGCATGACCAAAGACTCACTGAAGAAGTATTGTATGGTGTACTACGATAAGTTTGATTTGTAAAAATTTATTTGTACCTCATTTACACTGTACGTACACTGTCTATATACCATGCACTATCAGTGCAGAAAGCAAGCCATAATAAAAGCAAAAGTTCCATAAACACCGGAAAAACACTGTTTCTGTTGTTTTTAATGGCGCGAAAATGTGTAACCACTGATAACCACTGTTTTTTTAAGGTATTGAAATCACTTGAAAACACTGAAAAAACCCCACCAGAATTTACCAAAAATAGAAACTGAAAACAGGAAAGCCTAGCTATATTCAATGTTTTAAGTTTGAAGGTGATTTTACTAATGTTTTTTGCGGGAATAATGTAAGTGGAGCCGGATGGTGGCTGATATGGGGCTGGGGCCCAAGGTCGGCTGTGAGATAAGGTGCACTGGAGAGGGGTGGTAGAAAAGTGGATAGTCGGGCCTGGAAGTGAGAGCGCTGCAGAGTCCGGGGTCAGGTGGAGGTAAGTATGAAGAGGGATTCTCCCTGAAGGCTTGCACAAAGGGAGCCCGAGAAGTGTCACTTGCCTGATTCTCCCACCTCAGAAACCTCCTCTTCCCATTAAAGGGACATTACATGGAAAAAAACACTTTTTTGAGAGTGATAAGATTTAGAAAGAGATTTGGAAAAGAGTGTGTTTTACTGGGCTTTGTAAGACCAAGGAGATAAAGGAGGGCCCTGAAGCAGGCCTGGCTAGTCATATAAGAGACAATTCTGGCCCGCAGTGGCCCACCCGAATGCACCCTTGGCCCACCCAAATAAAAATTCCTGGAGCTGGGCCTCGGCCAAAGTCCACTGGAGGCACACGACTGCCTCAGCCTCGCATAGTTGGGCCCGGAGGCCAGTCACTCCCTCACACCTAGTGCCGGGGTGGGTAGACACCCGCAGCAGGCTCACCTTGTAGGCGTGCCAGGGTTGCTTGTGTTGCCCATTCCTTGGAAGGTGTCGCGGGCTAGGATGACGGGCCTGCCCGAGCGCTGAGCCCAAGGGGACAGTCGGAAGGGCTGCAATGCCTCAGCCCAGGGCAGCAGTCATCGTCTTGCCTTCGAGCATGGCTCTCTTGTCCTCTGGGCATCGTGCAGCAGGTTGGCTTCCCACAGCAGATGGGGCCCACAGCTTCCCCCACCGTGTC
Organism: Calotriton arnoldi; assembly: GCA_963921515.1. Lineage (NCBI taxonomy): Eukaryota > Metazoa > Chordata > Amphibia > Caudata > Salamandridae > Calotriton > Calotriton arnoldi. Next base: position 843,381 of record CAWUFW010002244.1, on the reverse strand, counting down.
CCCCGGTAGCCGCCACTCGGATACGGCCTAGGGGATGGTGCAAAGCTGACATGAAGGGCGCTTATTGGTGCAAATGAAGTGGAGGGGACGGAGAGACTAGAAAGCGCATCTCAACCGCCCGTCATCTTGACTATGCCCCCTGAAGCTTTTTTAAACTGGATCCATGAAAGGCAGAGGAGGAAATTAGGAAATCGCCAGAGAAATCAGTATTCACAATATAGTCGGTGAGAAAGGGTAGTAGGGGACCATACATACATATTGTAAGCAATATCCGTAATATTCAGCTAATGCTGGGTACTAACTTCCTTAAGAGAGATCAGGGTAGAGTGCAGATTTCGGTTTCATTTAGTTCATGTTTTCCAACTTAAAAGCCAGAAATCCTCCACATTGGCACCTGAAATAACATAATTGTGATGCCATAAAGCGCCCATCGCAGTACCCTGACTATTCCTGTTCATTTATTTTCTATGGTGGATTGTGTCTCACCTTAAACATTCAGGTTTCATGCCCTGCAGAGATGGTGAGGGCCAAATGTCCATCACTGACCTTCACAAAATCTGCCTTTGGTCCTTGAGCTCTGCTCACAACTCAAGGTCATTGAAACTTGTCAGAGTATGCATCCCCAGGCCATTAAAGAGAGGGAGGCAAAACTCTTTATGGCCAGGTCCAGATATGACCACCAGGGTAAGAGAAAGTCCCAACCTCATTTGAGGTCGCCAGGGCCCAACCATTAAAGTCGTCACAGGAGAGGAGACTCGAGCGTAAGAATCAGATGAAGCACAGTAGCAATATAAAACCACAAGAAAGTAAGTTCCAGAGAAGCTCTCTGACCCCCACTGAGTCGATGTCTTTGGAACTATTTGATAATGATTCTGATCCCTTGGATGTGCCAAGAACCGACAATGATGGTCAGTCAGCCTAATATCCGCCCCCTAATCCTGATGGATACCAGATCCTCGAAGAGGCCAGTGCCATAGACACATCCGCTAATTTGGAGATTTTAAACCCATAAGGATCCCCACCACCACCACCTTCCAGAAGTTGTCACCAATAACATATTGGTTAGGAAGTTTCTACTTTTCTCCATGGAAACTAATTATATTGACTGAAGTGCTCCAGACTTCTACTCAGTCGAACCTCTTCCACCTTTTAATGATGCTCTACTGGGTCCAGTTTTGGGTGCTTGGGATAGGGCATCTTCCGCACCAACGGGTGAGATTGGGCAATAGCCAAGCACTGTCAACCTGAAGCCGGTGACCCAAGTTTTGTATCTGTGTAGTGCGCAAGTTTGTGGGGTGCTGTCTGGTCGCACGTGCTGTGGGGTCTACCCGGTTCACTGGAGGAAAAGACACGCACACAGTGCTGGTGGGTACGGGCGAAGACCCCGAGCAGTCATTTATCTCCTCTGGGCGAGCCCGCCCTGAGGAGTGATACAAGGTGCAACATTGTCATGTGAGGGCCGGGAGGCTCACTCACTACAATCTGTACAGCTATGGCAAGGGACTACGAGTCCCAGAATATCACGGGGCTAAGGAGGCGGACCAACGCCCGCACCTGTTTTCAGCTTCCAGCTCTATATAGCGCAGTGTGTTTAACCCGCGGCGCGAGCCGCGCCTGGGCCTAGTGCTGGCTCGTTCTGTGCGCGTCAGTGCCAGTGTAGTGTAGCTCCTATTTCCCCAATAGGCTCTGCGCATTGGAATAATATCCCCTATAGGTTTGACATAGGACTAAAGTCAGTATGTCCCTATCGAGTATATTAAACTTAATTACTTGTGCCAGCTAGCTCAGAGGCCACTAGAAACTCCTTGACAAACAAGAAGAGAGTAGTTTCTGGCAGCCGCAAAACATAACAACTTTGTTTCCCTTTAGAATCAGAACGTGTCCCAGAGTCGTGGAAACAATAGATAACTATTTCACTCCGCTCACTCGTGCATACTTAGTTTTCTCAAAGTTACACAGAAAGAATAGACGGGCGTTTCAATAAAAGGTTTATTGAACAGTCTTGTTTCTTGTGTAAGTTAAATGTGTTGTTATGATCACAAGACAGTATGCAAGATAAATAATGTACAGCGTAAGCAGTAGAAATAAATAATACTGCGCTAGCATGATCTTTAGTAGATATTCATTTACATAAATAACATAGACTAAAAATGCGAGTACTCATACGATGCGTTTCTAAGCTAGTTCTACCCCAATGTTCCTAACCTAGGTGTAGGGAGAGGTATGAAGTAGGTGAAGTATTCCTTACTATGGTATACTAAGAGTATGTTAAGTCTAGTATGCCAAGAGTCCCTCTAGGTTCTAGTCAGCTCCATACCTTAAGAATGAGAGAGGTAGGAATCTCTTGCCAGACTCGAACTCCAACACCCGCGAGGAAGTCAGATCACTGGAAGCTGGACTCTCTGCGTGCAGGGATGACAGCGTCTTCTCAGTGCGTCAGGCCGGGAAACGGGCTCCTCTGAAGTCGAGGTCTCCTCTGATTTACAGGGGCTAGGGAAGGTATATTTATACCTGAGAGGTACCTCAGTGTTAGCATTGACGTGAATCGGACAGCGGAAGACGTCATGAATGAACCCCTAAGGTATAACGGTTCATGCATAATAGATGAGTCCTTGAAGAAATCAATAGTCCTGTGCTAGGGAAACTCCCGAAGCAAGGGTCTGTTCTTCAAGAACTCGTTGTGACGTTAGGGTGGACGGATGTCGGAGACCATGCCTGTATTTGGAGTGCATGGTTTAATGCCTAAATAAGGACTGGGATTTTATGCCTATATAAGGGCATGGCGAAATGTGCCTATATAAGGACATGATACAGGAAAACCTATATACGGATACCCTAAGAGGAATACAACACCCACTCCACTTTCGTGTGTACGATAATACTAAAATGCTAAACATTAAATGGAGTACCGCATATCGCTAAAATATTTCTTAAAACCATTTAAAAGGCATTTAAAAAACCTATTAGAATGCAAAAGATACTGTATATTTTAAGCATTGCTTTTCATTTCAGGCATGTATTTAAAATAAAAATGCAATAGGAATGAAAATAAGCAGTAATATTTACATGTGACAAAAAATGATCGATAAGTTTTTCCAAAATCAGTCATTTCATGTCATGGAAATTAATGAACGTTTTTTAGACAAACAAGATGACTGTCTGTGGAAGTACCGCGAAGTCTGTACTATAAGGCTAGCTTTACTTTAAGCAGATTGAAGTGCCATTTTAATTCGAAAAATGGGAAAAAGTTCAATTTTGGGAAGAGTTCCAAGTTTTTGAAGTATGAAGGCCAAATTGTTACTGCATCTCTGGAACACTATAATAGTAGAAGTAGGGTTTTTAGAGCGGAAGCTTGGCGCTCAAGCTGATATGCGGTGTGTGTGTCGTACTGCGAGTAAGGACGGTGCCACCTGGTCGGAGGAGATACCCTGTAACCCCCGTAATTGTGTAAGTCGTGAAACTCACACCAGGAATGTGAACAAAAATCCTGGGCACACGTTATGAGGATAACTTATTAGTAGAAATGTCTCGTATAATCTCTAATTCTTAATGGTCAACACCAGAGTGATTTTATAGAAGTATTTATTTGAGCAACCACTTCAAGAGAAACAACCAGCCGACACGTGTTTCGTCACACGAGGGAGTATCCCGTGACTCTTCAGGGCTGGGAAAGATATAAGGCATAAATTCAACCAAAACCGGGTTGCTGATAAAAATACGAAATAAAATTAAATATAAAAGAAAAAGAAAGGGGGAACAAACCAAGGATCACCTTAAAAAAGTGGAAACCCTAAGTGACGAAAAGTGCGAGAGGCATGAATAAGTTGACATTGTAGGTGCTTCACTAAACTAGTGTAAAAATTGTGATTTGAATGGAAGAGAAAGGAATGTACACAAAACATAATCATATGAAAAAATATAAACAAATGACTATAAAGTATATAGACCACGCGAAACGATATGCAAAATGTGAATAACCAAATAATGTGACTCGTGGTGCCAAAGTGGTTTGCATGTGATAGGATATAAAAACTGCTTATAACTCTAAGGACAGAAACACACAATTATATAAGACTAACATAAGGGAAGTAACAATACTGTTGGATGGTTATGCAAAATAGATACATATATGAATCAAAACAAGGTAAAAACAGCTGAAAAAGGAAAATAGACGAGAATCCGCCCCTCTGGAAACAATTGACTAAAAGACCGTCCAATGTTGAAGTAAGGTAAGTGACACCTATGTAGATAGTTATGCCAAAAATATGCTATATATGGTAGAGAAAGATTGTATCAGAGATGACATAGGTCCGCCCCAGTGGATCATTAGAAACTAAAAGGAAGGTAAATACCTGAAAAAAATTCTGTAGTCAAAAACACAACGGTGGAAATGACGTAATTGAATATGAGACACCTGCCAGGGTGGAGAATTGCAGAGTGCCGGTGCCTCTTAGTTAGACTATTCAAGCGGGTAATGCCTTAAGAAAAAGAAAAGAAGAAGAGGGGAAGGAAAAAAAGGGGGAGGAGAAGGGAAGGAAAGAAGAAAATGAGCAAAGTGGCGCAGAAAAACAAAATAAAATAAATTGGAGCCGGCAGGAGTCTGCATCCACGCCTACCTTGATGGGGAATCCGATTATGGCGCCCTGGGAACTGAATATCGCTGATGGAAAATGAACTCGACAGGGTGACGTCAAGCTGGGGGAAGGAATGGAGTATGAGGGGAGAAATGAAAAACCCTGGAAGTAGAAGTGGACGGGACGGGTGGACAACGGAAAGAAAGGATTCTTACCGTATGGGAGAAAATAGGATGAAGTTCGCTGTTCCAGGGTGTGCGGGAGGCGGGTGGGCCGTCCGACTGTGGACAAAGTGGAAGAGAGGGTGGAGAAACAGTTCACGGGATACGGAACTATCAAAGGGAAGGCAGGCTTGGAAGAAGCTTACCTCTGTAACGGGCAAGGACGGATGTCAGAATCTGGTTTCGTTGGCTTTCCGGATGCGGAAGTCAAGAGGCGTGTCAGTGGGCTATTTATAATGGAAGAGGAAAGGAAGACTAGAACGTGAACCGGCAACAGGAGTGCCGAGAACCGAGGACATGATGGAATGGGCGACGGAAAATCGTGAGGTAGAAAAGTGTGACCGGACAGTGGCGTGTGGTGAAAAGAGGGGCTGGTGGTCGATACGCGAAAGGGATGAAGGCATACCAGGCACTGGGATGTCACAAGTAATACTGAAGGAAGGGGAGAGGAATATAAGCGCGGGGATATGAGGTGCAGTGTCCACCAGGGGACCTGGCAAAAAAAACAACAAAAAAACACACAAAAAGTCCAGGGAAAGGAGAGACAGACAGGGCATAGGAAAGGAGCGGCTGAGTAAAATGTATAGGGAACATGAGTAAAAATAATAATAAACAATGAGAGAAAAGACAAGCATCCATTGTCTGAAGAATTCTGGGAACAAACCATCATCTAGATCATAATCAAAACAGTATTAAATATAAACAATGGGAGAAAAGACAAGCATCCATTGACCACAACAGGTGGTTCATAAAAGAACAAGTTTGAGCAAATCAGTCGCCCAAAAAGTAATGTAGTTCATGGTCAGTATTTAGGCCGTGTTGAACCGTCTGCAGACGCATGATCCAAATTGCCTCCAATCGCCTTAGTCTCAATTCTCTATTGCCGCCCCGTGGGCTGATAGTCGCAACATCGATTCCGAAGAAAGAAAAGCGTTTTTTGGAACCTTGGTTGGGGCACGTGCCTGCATGTACTGCCATTGGGTATCTTGTCTCTTGATTCTGCAGTGCCCTGATTCGTTCACCAATACGTTCCTTGAGCGGTCTGATGGTGCTTCCAATGTACTAGCGCGTGCAAGTGCATTCCAGGATGTAGACCACAAACTTGGTGTTACAGTTGATGTTGCACTTGATTTGATATTGTTTCTTGTTGACTCCAGTGAAGTTCTTGACGCCATTGAGAGCCAGTCTGCATATTCCACAGCACCCACATTTGAAAAAGCCCAAAGTGTGCGTTGTTAGCCATGTCTGGTTTTTGTGGATATTTGGTACACTGGGACTAAGTCTTGATCTGAGAGTTCTGCCCCGTCTGTAGGTGATTAGAGGTTTATTGGTGATAATCTCTTTGAGTGTGGTGTCTGCAAGTAGAATGCCCCAATGTTTGTTGAGGCTTTTCCTCATGGCTATTCCCATGTCACTGTAATCGGTGATAAGTCTCACTGGCTGATCTCGTTCTGTAGCCGATTTCTTTTTGTCACTCAATGTGCCTTGCCTATCTGTCCTGTTGATCCTTGCTTCTGCTCGGCCGATGTTGCGTGCATTGTAGCCTCTAGCCCTGAATCTGTGTTTCATATCAGATATACATTTATGGAACTCTAGTTCCTCACTGCAGTTCCTCCTGGCTCTAACAAATTCTCCATATGGGATTGCCTCAATTTGGTGTGATGGATGGGAGCTGTCAGCGTGCAGTATGGCATTGCAGGACGTTGCCTTTCTGTATAGGCGACTGTGTAGTGTATCTGATTTGATGTAGATTTCTACATCCAGGAATGTTATGCTTGTGGTACTGGATTCAGTCGTGAATCTCATGTTCATATCATTGGAATTGAGATGTAAACAAAATTCTGACAGCTTATGTTGGGACCCTGACCACAGTAACAAACAATCGTCTATGTAGCGTCCCCAGTAGACTATAGAGTCCACCCAGGGTGCCCCCTTGTTACCCCAGATCCAGATAGATTCCAGCACTCCCATGTAGAGGTTAGCAAACGAGGGTGAAAACCTGGAGCCCATGGCCACACCCTTGTTTTGCTTGTACCACAGATTGTCATACATGAAGTAATTATTATTCAAAATGATGTCCATCATTTTGATGAGCATGTTGGTGTGTTGCCACAAGGGGGCTGGTCTATTCATAAGCAAAGAGGTGACAGCTTTGAGTCCTAACTCTGGTTCAATTGTGGTGTACAAAGAGACCACATCAAGAGTGACAAGAGTCATACCTGATTGACACTCTACATCCGCTAAGATGCTTAAAATGTGTTTCGTGTCTTGTATGTGAGAGGGTAAACTTTTGACCATGGGATTTAAAAACAGGTCAACATATTGAGCGAGTCTCTCAGTGGGACCGCCAATACCTGATTCGATGGGTCTACCAGGTGGGAATGGCGCAGGCTTATGAATCTTGGGTAAAGTGTATAGCCAGGGGAATGCAGGTCTGTGTACCTTTAAGTAAATCAGCTCCTGATCATCAATGAGGCCCAATGAGTGCCAATCCGAGAGATAGTTGTTGATCATGTGGGTGAGTTTGCCCATGGGATTCTGAGTGATTCGTTCATAGCAGGTGCTGTCTTCTAGTTGACAAGATTTCATTGTGGTAGTCAGTACGATTCATTACCACAACATTTCCACCCTTGTCTGCCTCTTTTATTACGATATCCGCTTTGGCTTCTAAGGTTTTTAAAGCTACCCTTTCACCTCTACATAGATTGTCTTTGAATCTATGTTTGGTTCTCTGTATCTTCAGTTCATGTTTGTCTAAGTCAGCCATCACCAGATTAAAAAAGGTATCAACTGAGTTTCCCCCAGGCAACATAGGCGTCCATTTGGACTTGTTCTTCAGACCACTATTGAGGGATAGGTCTGTCTCTATGTCTAATTCTTCTAGGAGATTTTCCATTTGTACCGGTCTATCTGCCGACTCCGCTAGGGACAGCAGGAGATGCGTGTTTTGAATGTCCTTTATACTCTGTACACCTGACGGATTGTCAGTGTTGATTTTCATAACATTTTTGGTAGTGGATGGAGTGCAACCAAAATGTTTTTTAATTTTTAAGCCCCTGACGAATTTAAAGAGGTCTATCTTGTGTCTGCAAGTGTCGCCCTGTTCATGGGGGTTGAAACTTAAGCCTCTACTTAATAATGAGATCATTTCCTTATTAAGAGATTGAGAAGATAAATTGATGACTTGAATGTCCAGATTTGGTTGGTTTATTTGTTCTTCTCGTCCCCAGACCTTAGTTTCTTTTTGTAGTTTTCTGACTCCTGCCCTCTTCCCTCTGCGGGTTTTCTGTCTAGGGCCCCTTGTCTCTGTTGCGTTCTGTTCTCTCTGCGTATCGCCTGTACTTCCCTTAAAAAGATGATTTAGTGGAACCTGATTTGGTTGAGTTGCTTAACTGATTCTCAGTGTCACTGTCACTGGTAGGGATTGTATTGTTGGAGGTAGAACTGGAAGATATTGAGGCAGTATCTATTGTGGTCGATCTGTTACCCTGTGGAGCGTTTTGGACCAACTTGTCGTATTTTTTAGCGAAGGTGAATACTCGTCCCTCCCTGTAATCAGCCTCGTCTCTTTTAAGCTGTCGTGTTTTACTCTCTTTTATCTCGTTTTGGTGTTTGGTTAAGATTTCATTGAGAATAACGTAATTTTTTTCTGTAGCTTCCTTAAGGTCTAAATCAGTGATCTCCTTTTCAAGATTGGTAATTTCAATCTGGAGTCTTGCTACCTTACGTTCCGCGTTTTCTATTAGTATGTTGATTAGTGTGTTGGAGTTGGAAGTAAGAGTTTCTTCCCATTTACCTAACAGATCGTCATCCAGATCGTCAAAGGTGGGGAATATTTGGGAACGGAGTCCTCTCGGGACTCTGTTGAGTCTCAAGTATTGTTTCAAGGTGGCACTATCCCACCAACGTGAGTTCTCTGTTTTCTTCAATCTTTCAAGTCTTAAGAATTTCTCTTTTAGACCCTCTTGACGATGCGGGTTTCCACTCGTAGATGCTATGCTGACCGTAATACCTTTGGCTATGTTATCAAAGAGTTCTGATGCGACCCTATCCCTATCCATAACCTGATCCTATGGAATGAAGATCAAAGTGTTGAAAAGCCCACTGACACGCCTCTTGACTTCCGCATCCGGAAAGCCAACGAAACCAGATTCTGACATCCGTCCTTGCCCGTTACAGAGGTAAGCTACTTCCAAGCCTGCCTTCCCTTTGATAGTTCCGTATCCCGTGAACTGTTTCTCCACCCTCTCTTCCACTTTGTCCACAGTCGGACGGCCCACCCGCCTCCCGCACACCCTGGAACAGCGAACTTCATCCTATTTTCTCCCATACGGTAAGAATCCTTTCTTTCCGTTGTCCACCCGTCCCGTCCACTTCTACTTCCAGGGTTTTTCATTTCTCCCCCTCATACTCCATTCCTTCCCCCCAGCTTGACGTCACCCTGTCGAGTTCATTTTCCATCAGCGATATTCAGTTCCCAGGGCGCCATAATCGGATTCCCCATCAAGGTAGGCGTGGATGCAGACTCCTGCCGGCTCCAATTTATTTTATTTTGTTTTTCTGCGCCACTTTGCTCATTTTCTTCTTTCCTTCCCTTCTCCTCCCCCTTTTTTCCTTCCCCTCTTCTTCTTTTCTTTTTCTTAAGGCATTACCCGCTTGAATAGTCTAACTAAGAGGCACCGGCACTCTGCAATTCTCCACCCTGGCAGGTGTCTCATATTCAATTACGTCATTTCCACCGTTGTGTTTTTGACTACAGAATTTTTTCAGGTATTTACCTTCCTTTTAGTTTCTAATGATCCACTGGGGCGGACCTATGTCATCTCTGATACAATCTTTCTCTACCATATATAGCATATTTTTGGCATAACTATCTACATAGGTGTCACTTACCTTACTTCAACATTGGACGGTCTTTTAGTCAATTGTTTCCAGAGGGGCGGATTCTCGTCTATTTTCCTTTTTCAGCTGTTTTTACCTTGTTTTGATTCATATATGTATCTATTTTGCATAACCATCCAACAGTATTGTTACTTCCCTTATGTTAGTCTTATATAATTGTGTGTTTCTGTCCTTAGAGTTATAAGCAGTTTTTTATATCCTATCACATGCAAACCACTTTGGCACCACGAGTCACATTATTTGGTTATTCACATTTCGCATATCGTTTCGCGTGGTCTATATACTTTATAGTCATTTGTTTATATTTTTTCATATGATTATGTTTTGTGTACATTCCTTTCTCTTCCATTCAAATCACAATTTTTACACTAGTTTAGTGAAGCACCTACAATGTCAACTTATTCATGCCTCTCGCACTTTTCGTCACTTAGGGTTTCCACTTTTTTAAGGTGATCCTTGGTTTGTTCCCCCTTTCTTTTTCTTTATATTTAATTTTATTTCGTATTTTTATCAGCAACCCGGTTTTGGTTGAATTTATGCCTTATATCTTTCCCAGCCCTGAAGAGTCACGGGATACTCCCTCGTGTGACGAAACACGTGTCGGCTGGTTGTTTCTCTTGAAGTGGTTGCTCAAATAAATACTTCTATAAAATCACTCTGGTGTTGACCATTAAGAATTAGAGATTATACGAGACATTTCTACTAATAAGTTATCCTCATAACGTGTGCCCAGGATTTTTGTTCACATCTCTGGAACACTGTAGGCTGAATCAGTCAGTTTACGGGTCTGGTGTAAACATGATCATCTATTTCTGTAGACAAAACATCGTCCACTGAAGTTGGTGTCAGTTGGAACACCTCGTGTAGTAGATTAATTGCACAGAGATGGGAAGCATCGCTTTCAGCATAGGATGCCGCAGCAATGTTCGCGTCCGTTGTTACCTGTGTGCCTGTAGATCTTTCTCGTACCTCAGCAGCAGCCGGAAGCGTCTGTGAGATCTCAATGAATGCTGACATCAGGATTGGTAGCCTCTGGGGACAACATAGAGCATGGGCTGTTATCGGGACCAGCAGAGTATCGACATCCGTTGGCGTTTCTGATGGAAATGTTAGACAGGTGTCCAACACGCATTCTTCACCGCATAGCAGGCATCGTAGAACAGGTAAGATGCAATCTTGCCAGATTGGTCTGAATGACAGGAACCACGTGGTATTCAGGTCCCGTAGACGAGTCATGCCCAAAAGCTGTACTATTCGCTCACTGCACTTTCGTTCAAGGAGAGCTTTCTCCATTTCGCTCGGAGTGATGTCTGCGAATAGGCTGGCCATAGCGTAATAGCAGGAAGAGAAATAGATTTCCGGCAACAAGTGCTAGAATTAATGGTAAGCCACCAAACACTGATTGTGCAAAGTTCGGGATGATTCCGAGTATTGCCTGGAAGGGTGCTAACAGACCGGAACAGATGCTCTTAAATACATGTATAATTCCGCTTGTATCAGACATGTTAAAGATACGTCCTATCATTTCCACGAAATGTATAGGGCAGTTTGTACGTATTAAAGTCTGTATCTCAGCCGAAGTCCTTGCTACTTGTAGATCATAGGTTTCTTTGGCCGAGGTCAAAGGCACTGTTTGCTGTAAAAGCATGGCTTTCATTCTGCTCAAAGTATCAAATCTTATAAAAGAGACGTTCAGCGAAGGCCACAAAGGCGACTCCCTGACTGTGTCTATTGGGGCAAACAATACTTGCATACAGCAAGTGACCCTGGAGTTCACCGTTACTAGATATGGGATGCCTGGCAACATCCCGCAGCAACTCTGATCATTCAACATGAGGTAACTCCCATTAGAAAGTTGTCCAAACGTTGGATTAATCACAGCAGCTGGTGTACCCTGCTGATGGCAAGACAAATTTGCCACAGAACCATTACAAGTCCCGTGTAAAGAAATGTCCTGACATATAAGCGAACCGCTCAGTGCACGTTTACAGTGTGTACCGCTCAAAAACACTTCACGATCCCCACTCCAACATCTATATGTATATGGTAAATCCCAAGATGTCTTAATGTATTCCTTACCCAACCTTTCATATTTGCCTGCTTGCATTTGTCTGAGGCAATACTGAAACTGAAAAGTAGTCACAGGTAGTGTGATTTTGCCATGAATGAGCCATTCTGTAGCTGGTTTTTCTGCCACTGTGAACGGTAATTTTTCCAGTTTTTCAATGCTCAGCACTGTATACTTTGCTCCTCTTTGTGCTATTTCGATCTGTTTATCACTTAGATTGTATTCTGCAAACAGAGCTGTCGTGTTGATAAAACGCCAAGGCACATAGCCCGCACGCAAAGATTGCAGCGTCCAGCTTAATAACACAATAGAACGTAATTGAGATTGGCCTTGCTGTAACATCGCCAAATCTTGTTCTAGTATGTCGATAGCAGAGGATACAATGCCATCCAATGAATATATTCTGGAGGACAAAGTTGTTAACCCATTGTCGACCACAGAGAGGGTTTTCTCTAAATTAATACGATCAAGTTCACGTATTCGTTCTGCGGCCTCCATCTGTGACACTTTCCATGCTTCATTATAGGCAGCATAAATGCCGGCATATATGAAACGTTTCTGACGCGGTTTTCTTGGTCCAAGCAAGAATTCCCTAAGGTCTGCGTCTTCTTTAAGTAAGGATAAGTGTTGTTTCACATCCTGTAGTGTAGATTTCTGAAGCCAATCGAGGCATAATTTTCCTACACTGTATGTTGTTACTACCCCCGGATGCTGTCTTTGGACGTATCTTGGGTCTGGCCTATGAATAGTAAAGCCCTGAGTTTTATTCAGGAATCTTTCCTGACAGTTGTTCGTGTCTGTGGGCCAGATCAACCAATTTTTCCAGTCAGGATTAGATCTGTTGAGTTGTAGTATATTGTCAACTGTCACCGCTGCCTGTGTATTGTTATCTCTTGCAGGTGTTGGTACAGAAGGTGTTTTCATCTCTTTGATCTTGGCTAGTCCAAGACAAGATGTTTGTTGGACAGTGTCATTCAAAAACATTATTTGTTCAGGGATGATACAGGCTCTAAATAACGCTTCTATCCCCTGCACTTGCCAATCTTTAGTACCCCACACAGTTTTTGTGTCTATTGTGTCTTTCCATAAGTCGAAACCCTGTCTAGACAGTTGGGCAATAAATGCTGCAGAGTAAATCTGTTTCGTATTAGTTCACATAATTTTCAGTCCTGTTTTGTTCACATTTTTATAGTAAAACGTTTCTGGATCAGATGTATTGTAACCTGAAAAATATGGAAACTTGTTAGCAAATGTTTTTGAACTACCTTGTGTTGGTGTAGGACAATGCTCCCATTGGTTAAACATAAACACATTTCTTGGGTATGCAGATTTATGCAAATAATGATGACCATAGTGGTTATAACAATACAGTTGTTCATAGTCTGATGAACCATCTAAATATTCATTTTTAGAAAATGCAGCAGATTTTTCTAGGTCAAACATTATGTCGTTTACAGTCTCAAAGTCCCAATCATCAGAATAGGTACTGGACGAAATTAGATCACTTAGTGAAATTTTAAACAAATGTGGAATGTTCAATTGTTCCGTCGGGCCGAAGATATCAATCTGTTTTGTCCCACACTATACCATCCTGTATAGGAACGGCTGTGATGTTCACTGATGACAAGTCTCTTGCTTCGCGATGGAAAGATTTATGTGGTTTCAAAAGTACGTTCATGTCTTTTCCTTCAATGTTCACATGGATGTATCTGCCACTTATAAGCATGCTCACAGTTGTTACCAAAGCTAGCCAGAGCAGGAAAACAAAAAGTCCAGATGTAATCCAGAGTTCAATCCATGGTGAAACCAGATAAGTCTTTTTCAGAAAGTGAAGAAAGTCTTGTACTTGCTGCTTGAATGTTAATGATGCTGGCGTCGTTTCAGGTTCACTCGGATCTTCTGAGAACGTATCAAAGTTAATGAAATAGCCAGAAGCAGTTCTGTCAATTGTTGGAATTGCATCAGGTTTTGTAGAAATCGCTGGAACCAGTTGATCACTTGCCACGTTGGTGTAGACAGGTGTATTTGGACGAACTGTTACTTGATTTTCAAGAGGGATGAGTTCCATTGCATTGTTGCTTAGTCCTTCATCTGTTACAGCTGAAGTCTCGATGGTAATCCGTCTTTCAGTCTGAACCTCTTGGATAGTAGCGAGAGGAGTGCGTCTGCTACTAGGTCGGAGTCCACGTGGTCTACTATTTAGTATTGGCCACATACTGTGGTTTGATAAGGTCGATGGACACAAATCTTTTCTCCTTTCTTCCAGCAAGGGGCGGCAGAAGTACTGTTCTTGTTCCTTGAACTGCTAGGACAGGTACTGGTTGTCTGTAAGAAGGTCCAAATTCCTTCTTGTCCGCAATCTTTTCTCTGACTAGATCCCCAACTTTTGGAATCCAGACAGGCCTTGCTGGGACCGCTGGTTTTTCCCCAGTGGTGGTTGGCTGTAGGAATACGTTGCTTTGTTTCGTTCTTAACTCATTCAGTTCCTGTAAAACAGCCAAACGATCTTTGATATCAAACGTTTTATTTTCCACCACTGTGCCTACGTCATCGAGATCTGGTACCCACATTCTTGTCCCAAATAGGACCTCATATGGAGTGACCCCCCCTAGAGAACTTCTTGGCAGGTTATTCAATGAGCGTTGGACCCCATAAGATGTTTGACCCACCCGTCACCCGAACCTAATACCCTAGCTGTTATAGACTGCTTTATGTCCCGGTTTTTCCTTTCCACAACCGAATTTCCCTCAGGATGGAATGGAGAGGAGTACCGCAATGCAACGCCCAGACTGGCCATGGCTTCTTTGTAAGCCCGAGAGCTAAACGCAGGGCCCTGGTCAGAATGTAGCGTGCCTATTGCGTATGTGCCGATAAAGACTCGCAAATCTTTTATAACAGTTCGAGCGTCAGCCGAGCGCGGAGGCCATATCCATAGGAACCTTGATTCAGTATTTGTGGAATTGCATTTGTCCAGAAGGACGCATGCGCATAGATAGTCTAATGCTGTCTAACAGTGGTGTCTGTACTGGGCAGCTACATTCGTAGCATGGTGTCTGGTGGCGGTCAGCATCACGCTGTATCCTACAGTCTATGCAGTTGTTGATGAATATGTGAATTTCTGTATTCATTCCAGGCCACCAGTACATCTCTTTTAACGACAAAATTGTTTTAGAGATCTCTTGATGTGACAGACCCTCCCCCAAATGTGCTTCATAAATCAAAGCTGCTCTACGTTCCATGTTTGGGATTACCCTATCACCCACTCCAGGGATTCAAGCAAAAGGAACGTTATTCGCATCAATTACATAAGAGTACTTGAGTGGAAACTTTTTTGGTAATGCTGCACTGCTGCCCTTGCTTGAAGCATTGACAGCCAACATTATCTCACCATCTATTTTCGTTTTTGAACGAGTGATCGCAGCTACGGAAGCCGTCTGAACAGCCCCCTTTGCGGCTTCGTCAGCCAATGAATTCCCTGCAACGTGAACGCCATCACGTTGATGACTCAGTGTGTGGATCACGTGAGCCTTTGGTAGTTCGTTTTTCAACTTAACTACTTGTTCCCAAAGAATTTTGTGCTTTATTGTGCCACCTTTCGCATCTTTGAACCCATTTTCAAGCCAGTTTTGTATATATTCATTATACGCCTGAACACAGTAAAAGGAATCACACACTATCAGTGTGGGGAATTCTCGATCTGTACTTTCAAGTGCCAGTTTGAATGCTTGTATTTCAGCTCGCTGAGCTGTACAATCTCCTAGAGATTGAGTTTTTGTGACCATAGGTCTGAAGATGCCATCTCGCATGCGACCTTTAACGTTTGCACACGCTGCACTGTAAGCTTGCTTACTCCCTGTTGCGGGTTGTGCGGATCCGTCAGTGTAAATTATGAATTCGTACTGATCGAGAGGCAGAATTTCAGTGGGCAGAGGACATTCTTGTTCATATTGCAGGAATGCTTGTGTTTTTAAATCTGGATCAAAAACATATTCAACATCTGTTGCAGCAAGAGAATTAACCCATTGTATCCATCTTGGATGTAATGCTTTGGCATTTGGAATGCTTGCTTTTGTGACCGCTTCTAAAGCTGGTACTGGGGTTACAACAATAATGCGTTTCCCTTGGGCTAAGGCTCTTTCTTTTGCTACAGCGGTTTGAACTACTGTCAGAATTTTTTCTGTTGAACTGAAGCGCATTTCCGCTTGTGTGTACAAATGAGATTTGTATGCGATTGGTATTTTCTCTCCCTCATTGAAGGTTAAGTAGGTGAATCCGCATTGACCCGAAATTATTCGGATCACCAAATTGCGTTGACTTACGCGTGTTTGTAAGTGATTTGTTGCTAACATGTTAGCCTGGAGTGAACGCAAGATTTCTGTGTGTTGTTTATCCAATTTTTGATTGAAAAATCAGGTTTGATTAATGCATAGAGGTTTAACCCTTTCTGCGTAATTTAAAATGTATGTTCTTCCAAAATTGAGGAAACCCAGGATGGATTGTAAGTTTTTTTAGCGTTTTTGGAGGTTGGAGCAGCGCACACGTTTCTAAAAAGTTAGCTGCCAAGCTCTTGCCTTCACTTGAAAGCTCATATCCTAAAAATAGGACATTGAGATGGGCAATTCTGGACTTTTTAAAGTTGAATTTGTAGCCCTCAGAGGCAAAGCCCAGTATAATGGTGCTCACCCTGTTCAAGTGTTTGTCCAGGTCATCGTCCGTCAGATAGATGTCATCGACATAGGACAATGCCTCATTGTCATAAATTTGTAGTAACTCCGTTACCCTCGCTGAGAATAAACCTGGGCTGTTCTTGAACCCTTGTGGGAGTCGACAAAAGTGACGCTGGGTCCCCATTATGGAGAATGCTGTTAAGTACCTGCTTTCAGGTGCTATGTTTTGACAAAAGAAACCATTTGAAATGTCTAATGTGGTTTTGTATTTTTACGCACAATGTTATTCATTAATGCTGTGCTATGTGCATTTTGCACTGCAAATGTTTTAGAACAAGTGTTTAGGTGTCTGTAATCCAAAACTAGACGATATGTATTGTCTGGTTTGGAGACAGGAAACAAAGGATTGTTCATTGAGGAGGTGCATGTTTCAATCACCCCCTGGTATTCAAGTTGATCTAAGATCTCCCTGACCTGTCTTTTAGCTTCTTGCTTTATTGGGTACTGTCTTTGTGCAGTTGGTTCATGTTTCAGATGTATTTTATGGTGAGGTGAGTCCTCATCAATCAATCAATCAATCACGGCATTTATAGAGCGCGCTACTCACCCGGGAGGGTCTCAAGGCGCTGGGGGAGGGGGTAAGTTACTGCTCGAACAGCCAGGTCTTGAGCTGCTTCCTGAAGGAGAGATGGTCCTGGGTTCGCCGAAGGTGAGTGGGGAGGGAGTTCCAGGTCTTGGCTGCCAGGTAGGAGAAGGATCTTCCTCCGGCGGTGGTTCTGCGGATGCGTGGTACGGTGGCGAGGGCGTGGCTGGTTGATCGTAGCTGGCGTGTGGGCGTGTAGAAGGTCATGCGGTCGTTGAGGTACTTTGGGCCCAGGTCGTGGAGGGCCTTGTGTGCGTGGGTGAGGAGTCTGAACGTGATTCTCTTGCTGACGGGGAGCCAGTGCAGGTCTTTCAGGTGTCCGGTGATGTGGCTGTGTCGGGGGATGTCCAGGATGAGTCGTGCGGAGGCGTTCTGGATGCGCTGGAGTCTTTTTGAAGTTTGGCTGTGGTTCCGGCGTAGAGGGTGTTCCCATAGTCCAGTCGGCTGGTCACGAGTGCCTGGGTGACGGTCTTCCTGGTTTCAGTGGGGATCCATCTGAAGATCTTGCGGAGCATGCGCAGGGTGTTGAAGCATGAAGATGAGACGGCGTTGACTTGTCTGGTCATCGACAGGGAGGAGTCCAGGATGAAGCCCAGGTTGCGTGCGTGGTCCGTTGGCTTGGGCGCGGTGCCCAGGGCCGGGGGCCACCAGGAGTCGTCCCAGGCGGAGGGTGATGAGCCCAGGATGAGGACTTCCGTCTTGTCTGAGTTCAGTTTAAGGCGGCTGTTCCTCATCCAGTCGGCGACGTCTCTCATCCCGTCGTGTAGGTTGGCTCTGGCGGTGGTGGGGTCGTTGGTGAGGGAGAGGATCAGCTGGGTGTCGTCGGCGTAGGAGATGATGTTGAGGTTGTGTTGGCGTGCGATGGCTGCGAGGGGGCTCATCCCATCCTACATGATTTTTATATAATGCGGGGGCCTGGGCTACTGCCCATTTCCTGGCATATGTATATTTTAGGTGAATTGGAATATGGTTGGAGAAGGCAGGCATAATAATGTCCTCGCCGTGTGGGCACTCCCTGACAAATTGTGGTGGCCAGTCTTTTTCTGCTAGAAGTATGTCATAGCCCCTTGATAGTCTTTCCCAAAAAGTGCTTTCACCTGTCTAGGTTTGTCTCCCTCCATCCGGAGTGTTATTTCATATAACTTTTGTGGAGTACTAACCCTGGTGTCTACAGTCTCAACTGTAATGTACTCATTCAAGTCCACTATCTCCAGAAGTTCCTTTAGGTTCTGGAGAGCTATTGTGACTTCTGCTGCACTGTCCAGCATTGTCTGAGCCCATTCTCCGTTCTTGAGTTGTGTTCTCAGTATTCTCGGCATGTCTGATCTTTAGACCTGCTACTTTCTTTTTGGAGAATTGAGGTTTTGTTTTTTGTAGCGTGTTTTTCTTCTTTGGATTTCACGCGTTCTTCTCTATGTTCTGATCGTCCTCTTCTTTCCGAAGTCTGTGATGAGATCTGAAAGGGACGAGAGGAACGTGTATCAGTATCTTGATACCTGTCAGGTTTTCTCAAATTATCCCTATTCCTGAGGTTATACCTCCTTTCAGAGGGCTCCTTTTGAGGAGACCTACCTCGGGATTGAGAACGTTTCTCGTTTGAATGTTTTTTATTAGTCTCCCACTTCTTTTTAGAAGATGTAGGAGTTTGTTTAATAGAGTCCTTCTCAGGACTTTCAGATAGTTTCGGCTTCACTGGTCTTCCACCCAAACTATCTCTGCCTAATTCTGCATATGATTGTTCTATAATTCTGGGTAGCTCTGTCTGATGTTCTGTAACATCGAATTCCCTTAATTTTTGGCGGATCGCCACTGCTGCTGCCTCTCCTTTAATATTAGATAATAATATTGTTGAGACCTGGTCGAAATTTTTCAGTAATGTCATACCTAAATTTAGAGCAGGCTCTGCCCCGTATTCATTTTGAATTTGTTTCAGGACATCAGGTATTACCGCAATTGACGGAATGCCATGTGTTCTAGTATAGATGGCAGCAAAGACTGAGCCCCAAGTGGTGCAGTCTTCCAGTTGTGGTGTGATCCCCATTGGTAAACTGATTGTTAGGATTCTGTGTTTCTCATACGGGCTAGTATTTGGAAATACTGCTTCGATTTGAGTCGATCTTTTTGCACTATTGGATAATACCTGCTGCTACCTATGAACCCAAATGCTTTGCACTGCCACTTTAGTTCCGAGAAAATAGTACTGTATTTTGTTTGCTGATGTATTTTTTTTTTAAACAGAAAATGAGTTTGTATTTGCTGAGATAAGTTTGATTTTATATGATGTTTTTATCCATGTGTATCTTTTATGTCCTGTCTTTGGAAGGACGAATAAAGAAAGAATTGATTGATTGATTGAGTAATTTTTGGAGCTATCCAGAATGGAATTTGCTCACGTTTTGTGGGCATTTTACCCATGACTGCGTAGAGTCTGTGGTGTAATTTTTAGTGTTTTCCCCTGTTGGGGAGTTGGATGGAAGTGTCAGTGGTTGTTGGACTGTGAAAGTCCGCATGACATATTGGACCAGTTGTCTGTAGATTTTTATTATTTCTTGTAGTTGAACAAGTAGTTCCTCATCTGACATTTCTTCAATGTCGGGATGAGGTGTATAGCCGGCTAGAATCGGCCATGTTGCTCCTGGTCTACCTAGTGGACCGAGCCTGGTAATGTTTCTGTGATGTTTTAGGGCGCCTTTAAACCAGAGCTGATGCTCTTGGTATGTTAATGGAATTTCTATATCCTCGAAAGGAATGTATTCCTCTGGTGGATCATCTTCTTTGTAGAAGTGAAACGTGTGTTACTGGATTGGATTCAGGAAATATTACCCATGAATAGAATACCTCTGTCTGAAAGGATTCGTGTGCCTCTATGACAAACTGCTCTACCACCTCTTGGTGGTAGGCCGTGTTTTATAAGTTTTAGAGTGATGGCTCTTCTTAACTTTTGAGGGATGTCTATAACACCCTCCTCGGTTTCAATAAAACCTGTAATGTTATAAGCTGTTACAGCTGGCTGATCCGCAGCTCCACCGTTTCCGGTCTCAGTGTCGGAGTCAGGCATTTTGTTGTTTGAAAAATGTAGAACAAGTTTCAAGGAAACAAAGATAAGGTGCACAATATTTTGGAACACTGTATCCTTCAATGTTGAGCAAACCAAACAGCTAATATATAGGGTGTTTCCCTATGTAGCCGTGGTGGATACTTAACCCTGCCCACTCCAGACGTCTTTTGGAGTATATGGGTAGGGGTCTCTGAGAGAAAAAGCACGGCTGAGTTACTCAGTATCTAACGTTAAATTACCGCCTTACCAAACGTTGAGCGCCATGTAGTGTAGCTCCTATTTCCCTAATAGGCTCTGTGCATTGGAATAATATCCCCTATAGGTTTGACATAGGACTAAAGTCAGTATGTCCCTATCGAGTATTAAACTTAATTACTTGTGCCAGCTAGCTCAGAGGCCACTAGAAACTCCTTGACAAACAAGAAGGGAGTAGTTTCTGGCAGCCGCAAAACATGACAACTTTGTTTCCCTTTAGAATCAGAACGTGTCCCAGAGTCGTGGAAACAATAGATAACTATTTCACTCCGCTCACTCGTGCATACTTAGTTTTCTCAAAGTTACACAGAAAGAATAGACGGGCGTTTCAATAAAAGGTTTATTGAACAGTCTTGTTTCTCGTGTAAGTTAAATGTGTTGTTATGATCACAAGACAGTATGCAAGATAAATAATGTACAGCGTAAGCAGTAGAAATAAATAATACTGCGCTAGCATGATCTTTAGTAGATATTCATTTACATAAATAACATAGACTAAAAATGCGAGTACTCATACGATGCGTTTCTAAGCTAGTTCTACCCCAATGTTCCTAACCTAGGTGTAGGGAGAGGTATGAAGTAGGTGAAGTATTCCTTACTATGGTATACTAAGAGTATGTTAAGTCTAGGAGTCCCTCTAGGTTCTAGTCAGCTCCATAACTTAAGAATGAGAGAGGTAGGAATCTCTTGCCAGACTCTAACTCCAACACCCCGCGAGGGAAGTCAGATCACTGGAAGCTGGACTCTCTGCGTGCAGGGATGACAGCGTCTTCTCAGTGCGTCAGGCCGGGAAACGGGCTCCTCTGAAGTCGAGGTCTCCTCTGATTTACAGGGGCTAGGGAAGGTATATTTATACCTGAGAGGTACCTCAGAGTGTTAGCATTGACGTGAATCGGACAGCGGAAGACGTCATGAATGAACCCCTAAGGTATAACGGTTCATGCATAATAGATGAGTCCTTGAAGAAATCAATAGTCCTCTGCTAGGGAAACTCCCGAAGCCGAAGGGTCTGTTCTTCAAGAACTCGTTGTGACGTTAGGGTGGACGGATGTCGGAGACCATGCCTGTATTTGGCGTGCATGGTTTAATGCCTAAATAAGGACTGGGATGTTATGCCTATATAAGGGCATGGCGAAATGTGCCTATATAAGGACATGATACAGGAAAACCTATATACGGATACCCTAAGAGGAATACAACACCAGGAGGATCCCCATAACCTTAGCACAAGTTTGTGCTCTTTGTGAACTGTTACAACCGTTTGCTGGAAAGACACTGATAGCCAAAAGCAATCCACTACTATCCCTGGATGCACTTGGGGCTTGTGAGGGTACACTGTGCCTCAGAGTCTGTGGTTCCCATTGAGGGGGGACTCCAAAGCCGCACTGGACTTCGGAACAGGAAGGAGGAGGGCCCTGCTGTTATAAAGTGCTGCCAGTATTTCCGCTTTGTGTGCCAACTCTTCTCTCAAGCAGCGTCCGGGCTTGCGAAGGAGTTGCGTGCTCAAGAGCCCACATTGCTCACCCAGGGAGGACCTAAGCACACTGAACATTGTGACAACAAGCAGGAGGGCCAGAGTTACCACCCATGGCCCTGTGCCAAAGGTACTGTTCTTCCCTATTTTCAGATCTTGGCCTTGTTGTGCTCGAGTTATTCTGTGTGAATTGATGCATTTTAGGTTGCGGACTACTAACCTTTGACTAAAGACTTTGCACCAGAAAGCTCCTCACCCGCTGCTGTGGTGGACTGCTTATTTATTGAGGCGAATTGCATGTTTGGTTGTTATACAGAAGCACTGTGTAACATGGCGAATGTGGTTGTGCCAAACCTACCAGAATCCCAGCAGGGACACTTCTCAGAGATGATCGGGCAGCATTCAAACAAATAATTCAGTCGGGTCTGGACACTAGGATGTAAAGCTGGGACCCTTTAGACAATATGCCTCGTTTGAGACGTCTGGGTTCTCTTAGATTTGGTTTTGACATTTTTGATGAGATCTCCATTTTAGCCACTTGATAATTGCCAGTTGAGGCCTTTAACTTTTAAGACTAGTTTTCTAGCTGCCATTACCTCGGTGAGGCACGTCAGTAAATTGTAAGCACTGAGCGTACGCACTCCTTTTAATTGTTTTTGCCCAACAAGTTAGTCCTTCTAACCAGAGATGTTCTTCTTTTCCAGGTAGTGACACCATAGCATCTGGGTCAATCCATTAACCTACGTTCCTACACACCTCTCCACATCTGACCAAGGATAAAGAAAGGCTGCACAAGCAGGCTCAAGAAAGGACAGTTTTTATATTGATCACACCAACGATTTCAGGGTTTTGGCCAGCTCTTTGTAGGGTATGCATACAGTAGGACGGGAAAAGCTGAGCCAAAAAGAACCTTATCGAGGTGGAGCATCTTGTGTATTAAAATGTCCTAAGCCCTTCCACATAATGAACCACCAGCATCCAAGCCCCTTCCACCAGGGTTAAGCCTTCCACCTCGGCTTGAGCAAGGGGCATTCCTATGGGCAAAATCTGCAGAGTGACAACATGGGTGTCCCTGCACACTTTTGCTAAGTACTACTGCTTAGATTTGAAATTGTCACAGGACGGTGCTCATTTTGTCCTCCAGGACTTCCTTATCTAACCATTCCTTCAGGTTCCTTTGCCAAGCCGGTAATCTATTACAAAAGCAAGCAATCAGCAGGTAGAAATATCCATCAGAAGAAAAAGCTACTTACCTGTGGTAATGATCTTTCTGGTGGATACTCGCTCTACCTGCTCTTCCTCACCAGTCCCACCAAAACGCCCCCCCCCCTCACAAAAAGGATGGTCAGAAGAATGGCCGGGTAATAAGGCTTCGAATAGTTTGGCTGCACTGCATCTGCACAGAATTGAGGGTGTTCTTGGCCTTCGTCTCATTGCTGTGAAAAGAGAGGATGGGTAAACTGACAGTGGAGCACAGGGTTGATGTTTTATAGCACCAGTGACATCACAATGGTGTAGTTCCCAACCCTGATGGGGAGCCAGCACCATCTTCTGGTATAAAAGAGGTATGGAAAGATACATATCCAGGCTAGCGCCTGGGATATTGAAAAGGTGAGGAATCTGATGGTAGAGTATCCATTAGAAAGAGCGTCACCAAAGGTAAGTAACTTTTTGTTCAGTTCACACTTTTAGTTGTTAATATTTCTGCATGATGAAAAATGCTGATTGCAAAATAGTCATGGTTATATGCACACTGTGAAATACAAACATAATTTTAGTATTTGTGTTCATGGCATGTGCAGCTATAGTTAGACATGCTGTTCATACTCCTGCCATCTAGTGTTGGGCTTGGACGTAAGCAAGTTGTTTTTCTTCAAAGAAGTCTTTTGAGTCACAAAGTATAGTGACTCCACCTATTGCTGGTAATGTGCATGGGCATTGACTCCATTGATAGATTGTTTTTACTCCACCACCATGTTCAAATGTGTCCCTCCAAACTGCGCGGCAACGTGTGGTGTTGTCAGTGGGCCTGTTTGGATCCTCCAGACTTGTTGGTGCAAACAATCTTTGCATCTATTCTTTGGTTGAAGTGTTGCACACCCTTTCCTTCGGGCTCCGCAACCATAAACCTTCAACTCCCTGCACTGTGCCTTGCCCCCCTGGCGCTCCATCGATTCCTCAATGCCCGACAAAATGGCCGTAATGGAAAGGACTTCATTTCATTACTGCCCTAAGTGTTTAGGACAGACCTCTATCAGGTGTGTAACCTCTATCTGTCCCTGGACCATGAGAAGGCCTCCTGTTTGGCGTGCCCCGCCTTCAGGAATAAAAACAGCCTCGCTACTGTCATGCTCAACGAATTGTCTCGGCTTCAATGGTGCAATAGCAGCCGGATGATACTACAGACCTTTTCGGAGACCAAGACATGGAGGTCTAATAGCAGTCTGGGACCTCCGGAGCAGAGGCCTAGGTCTTCACGTTTGAGGAGAGCTCCAGCGCAGAAGTGGACATTGAAGATGGCCTCAGTAAGTACAGGCTTGCAACTTCCTACCTCTCGACACCAGTCAGAAGCCGAGCATTGCCCTCAAGGGGGACGAGCTTCAAGCTCGCAGGCCCATCATGAGGTCTCCGGTTCGTCAAGGCCATGGTCGGAACTGAACTTCTACGTCAAACACATTCATTCCTAGCTTCTGGAGCCAAAATCCTTCTCGAGGCCACACATCCTTTCAGCTCCAATGTCGAAACACCAGCGACACTAGCACTGAAGTCGATACATTTGGAGCCAAAATCCGACTTTGTGCAGGCAGGACAACTGTCATCCTTGGCACCAAAACAAATAACCTCCAGGGTAGCTTCCTCCACCTCTTCCAAGGATCAAGACTAGCCCATCCTCCAGCACCTCCAAGAGGAGTTTGACGCCAGGTGGCAGCACATCCACATCCATCCTGAGACCAGACTGATCCTAACTCAGCCTCCTATCAAGGCAAAGGACCCTGTTCCTCCCAAGAGGAAATAAACTTTCGAGAAATACCTGAGACCAATTTTAGAGCCACTGCCCAAGAAGCCTCGGTGCCAAGACGGGGGCACCTCTCCACCACCTCCTTTGCCTTGTCTCACTCCACCTCTCTCTTCTCCTCCTTCTCCTTTGCCTTCCTCTCTGCCGCCTCCTCACTCCCTCCTCCCCATTATCACCAGCAGACCAACCACTGATTCTCTTCAAGGATCCTCGCATTCTGGTTTCGGGCAAGACAGCCCTAGGTGTCCATATGACCCATACCCTCCAGACGACGTGATGTGTGATGACAACGATGTTGATCCCCCTGGGGATACTGACCCTGACTTCTGTCAGGCCGAGCAATCCCCACCAGACAATACTATCATATCATGGAGTCTTCCAGAGGGCAGCCCCCATCACAAGCAGCAGGGGGATGACAACTTTCTCATGGAAACCCTCTCCTCCCCTCAAAGGTCCTTGTAATATCTACCAATGCTGAAGGGTATGATTACCCCTGCTCCTGACATCTTTACATAACTGGTAAACACCCAAGTGATCACCTCCAAGGTCGACAAAAAATACAAACCATCCTTTCTGACACTCTTTACATTAGGGGCCTACTCCTTGATGGTACACATCGCCCGGAAGCTTTCCAGCTCCCAGAGTACAGGTGATGCACTACCTCCTAAAAGGGAGAGTAAAAAAATAGTTGCAGCAGGAAAATGCATTGCTGCCTAGTCTGCTACACACTGGTGTATCGCCAATTCCGTAGGTTTACTCTCCTGATATGACAGGGCACACTTGGATGAAATGGAGGAGTTGCTTCAACACCTTCCGGACCACTATAGAAAGAGAGGTAAAGCTTGTGGCAGAGGGTAAGATTATATCGAACAGCAACATTTGGTGTGCCCTTGATGCAGCAGATGCCGCTGCCTGTGGCATTAATACTAGTGTCCTTCTACGCCTGGCTGTGTTTATCTGGCTTTAAGTCAGAGGTGCAGCAGAATCTGGTCAACTTGCCCTTTGATTGAGAGCACCTGTTCACCAGATGCTGGAAAAAATAAAGAACATAGAGACTACAAAGGGCTCTACAGACATCATCTGCCCGTGGCTCCTTTTGCCACTCTCAGTATCAGAGAGGGGCTAAAACCACCACCCGAGGCATCCACTTCCTTCCCCTGGCAACTATTGCAACAGACACCCTCTTGGGGATACTACAGGGGAGGGTACAAGAGCAATAATGGTAGAGGCAAGGGCAGAAGTGCAGCCCTCAAAGGGGGGATGCACCTTCAAAACAGCGACTCCCCCCTTTCCCCACACAATATAACACCTGTCAGTGGAAGACTACAAGGGTTTCTGTCTGACTGGACAGAGATCACCACAGACCAGTGGCTTCTTTTCATAGCACAGGGGTGCTGTCTAGAACCCACACAAACACCACCAAAAATCCCTCCGCAGACACAGACTAGCCAGAACATCAGCATCTGCTTCAACAGGCGGTGCAGGCACTACTGAGCAAGGGAGCCATAGAACCCTTGCTGCCACAACACCATGGCAAAGGTGTGTAGTGCCTATACTTCCTCATTCCCAAGAAGAAGCTCATTCTCGAGTTCAGGCCCCTCAACTAAAACATCCTGTCGTACACTTCCATATGGTGACACTCCAGGATGTCATTCATCTACTACAGCATGGCGACTTCATGGACTTCATGACTTCCCTCGACCTGAAGGATGCTTGCTTCCACATCCCCATCCACCCTGCACATCGCTGGCTCCTTTGGTTTGTGAAAAGTGGTCAGCATTATCAATTCAAGGTGCTGCCATTTGGGGTAACCACAGTTCCCTGGTTGTTCACCAAGTGTCTTGCTGTGGTAGCCGCTCATTTCAGAAGGAACAGCGTCAGCGTCTTCCTTACTTAAACGGCTGGCTGATCAAGAGTGCAATGAAACAGCAATGCCTAGCGCGCGCGCACACACAAGTCACCATACAGCTCTTACACCGCCTAGGCTTTACCATCAATACCACAAAATCCCATCTCCAGCCCTTCCTAGGGGCTATTCTCGACTCGGTCACGGGGTCATATCCAAGGCCTACAAGGGTCCAAATGTTCCAAATGCTGCTCCCTCTTTTTCAGCAAGATCGTCCGCTAACGGTCTAAAAGATCATCTGCCTTCTTTGCATGATGGCCTCCTGCATTGTTATAGTACCACATGCAGGTTAAAGTTGTCTGTTGCGGGAGTGCCTAGCAGCACAGTTGTCATAAGCGGAGGGTCATTTGGGAGGGTCTAGTGTTGATCTGGGGCCGTGCTCATTCCCCCTCTGCAGTAGTGCAAGGCCAACAATCTGTTGCAAGGCTGGCCCTTTCTGGACCTGGTGCCCATGACCATCACAACAGACTCCTCCTTCACTGGATGGGGGTGCACACTTACAGGAGTTGACCATTCAAAGCATGCGGGCGTCCAATCAACAGGGTCCCCGCATCAACCACTTGGAGTTACTAGCCATTCAGTTAACCTCCTTGTATCCAACACAAGGTAGTACTTCCTTGCACAGACAACACAACTGCCATGATCTACCTACATAACCAGGTGGCTACTTACTCTCTGCAGCTGTCCGCTCTAGCCCAGAACATTTGGGGGTGGGCGATCCATCAGAGAGTTCATCTACTGATAGACTACATAACGCGAGTGGACAACGATTTTGCAGCAGGATGCTGCAACAAATCCATGGGTCGGTACTCCACACCCAAGTCCTACTCTTTTACTTCCACTGTTGGGGGAGGGGGGGGGTTCTAGACATAGACCTCTTCGCCACTGCCGAAAATGCAAAATGCCCAAACCTTGCCTCCAGGTTCTCACAGTCTATGGGTAATGCACTATGGATAAACTGGTCAGGGATGTTTGCCTATGCTTTTCCGCCGCTCCCACTTCTTCCATTCGTGGTTCGGAGGCTTCTGCAAACATTCCTTACCCTCATCTTAGTAGCCCCAACTTGGATCAGGCAGCCCTGTTTCACCACTCTTCTCGAACTATCCCCTAATGTTATGGCCTGTCATTGTATGGTATGGCCTGTCATTGTATGGTATGGCCTGTCATTGTATATTGTGGAATGGCTTGGCATTGTATTGTATAGTATAGTATAGTATGGGCTGTCATTGTATAGTATGGTGTGCCTTGGCATTGTATACTGTGGTATGGCATAGCCTGTCATTCCATAGTATGGTACAGTAATCTTTGTTACAATGTTTAAGCTATGGGAGGAAGAGCAATAGGGGCAGCCAAAAAAGCACTTTATGATATAATGTTATTTTCACTCAAGAATGATCTATCCAATCCACAAACCAAGTTAAAACACATACATATATTTTTGCACAGAACATATTATTCATATAAAGCATGAAACTCATGCCAAAAAGTACTTTGTTACAAATTAACCAAATTATTACTTTATAGTGTTGGCGCAAAGCCATTCATGTATTTTGGGATTGTTGTTAAAAGCAACGCTATCCACCTGTGCCCTGCTAATTTTGTTATCCTGCACCAAAGAGTTGAAGGGGAGAGGTTGAAACGTAAGAGACAATGAACATGGGAATGAACAGTGAAAGCAACACCGCAGAGCAAAACCCAGGAGCAAGACTTACAAAAACACATACACTCTTACAAAGCGCAGGAAGTATAAGACAAAATAGGCTAAGACAGAAAGCGGATGCGCACTCCTAAAAAAAGGAAGCAGTACTTGAGCCATGCTCTTGAGGCGCAGGTAACACACAAATATAAACTGAAATCCGGCAAATCAGACTTACAATGAAGCCAATGGCCATAATCCCCCTTTATGTAAACAAAATGTCTTGCAAATAACAGCACATTCGCTATCTCAGGTGGGACCTAAAAATGAATATGCACACATAGACTTTTGCTATTAAGAGAGAAAATGGGGGATCCAGTATGGAAAAAAAACTTCTCTTTGCCAGGTACTGCATCACTAACATGTACCAGCAATAGTCATGATAGAATGTTGCTTTGTTTGACGATGTCTGCGTGGGTTTTGAGTAGGCCTAGGAATCATTTTAATTACGGCAGAGTAATCAGAGTAATTTAGGTAACTCTGCATTACCCTTTGAAGCGGAGTTATCGATAATAACGCGATTACGCCCACCCGGGTAATTAAGAGTAGTTTGGCGGGGAAAAAATCCTAATGAAAAAGCACATTTAGCGAGTGCCTACTGGCACTGCCGTTTATGTTCTATTGCCTTTATCGCCATATTCTTAGTGCAAAATGCATACTTGCATCCATGTTGGGCTCATGGGTGTATTGTGCTTTAAGGAACTAGTGCTAAATGACGTGAGTATGTTGGGGGAAAATCATACCTAAAGTGCACATTTAACAAGCATGAGGGACTGCTCGTGCTGCTATTCATGTTCTGTTGCATTTAGTGTTATTTCTTAGTGCAATGAATTTGTGGATGCAAGAGGGCATTTTTGTGTTGGGAAACTAGATCTAGATGCAGAATTACTCTTCTTGCATAATTCTGTGTAACCTCGCAGAATCTTTAGGTAATTCTGCATGATTACTCTAGACAGAATTACTAGAGTTACATCTACCCCTAGTTTTCCGATCTTTTGTTACATCATCCACAGGATGGCCCCTTTAAGTTAGCAGCTCAAAAACAAATCTGTGAACTTAGCTGTATAATGTAAAATATAAATATTAAAAAAAGTATTTACAAATGAAACATAATTGTGTATTTCTGGTAGATATATTAGTTGCATTAATGCTTATGCATTTGGAAAATGCTCTTGGATTAGGTTTACAATCTGTATGTACCCTTGTTCACGTAATTTAATAATAAACATAGTTTTACAGTAGAAAACATTGTTTGCAAAGTATAGCTTTAAATTGAACTTTAAAGTTGTTTTACAGTACATCTTCACAGGGGCAGCTCCTCCATTTGAGCAGAGAAGCATCGCCCCACTCACCAAAATGCACAAAAAAAGCCCCAGAGATGAAAAATAAAACGGTAATAAACTTAATGTATTACCATTATATTTTTCAATCCCCGTCCCGAACCACGGATCAGGACAGGGCGGGGCTCGCACAGAGACGGCAGCAGGGAGGAGAGTGTGCTGTCTGAGCACTTTTCTAAGTACGCATGTCCCTTTGGCCGGTCGTCTTGTGACTGCCAGCCAGACAAACGCACTTTGAAAGCTTTAACCCAGCTGTCTTGAAACAGCTGGGTTAGAGTAAGTGCAGGGCTCCAGTGCCCTCGGGAGCGTCTAGAGCAGCCTCTCCATCCAATCCTGGCACTCCTCTCATGCTAATGAGCAGTGCCAGGATTGGTTAGGGGAGTTGAGGGTCCCACGCTAAAGGCAGAGCTGAGCAGTAGACTGCACTGGAGCGACTAGGATGTTCATTCAGGTAAGTGCCTTTTTATTTATTTTTTTGTCACCTACCCATGTGCCCGCCCCCCACTCTCTAGTGCTGTCAGCCGCAGCTGCAACTTTGGCATGTTAAAGTGAATGTCTCCTTAATGTATGTTTTTGTAAAATGACAGCAAAGCCTGCTCCTGCTTTAATTTATTACAGTTTGCCCTGGATGCAAGGCTTTCTCTCTTATAAAGCAGTTGCAGGAACAACCTAGCATTATCGAAAACGAGATTGCAATTGCCCTCCATATTCAAGACACTCGGTATTCGATCTGTGATGGAAGGTTGGCCTCCTAAACCTTCTTGACTCCTGGGGTAGCATGGTTGAGCAGTTAAGATCTTGCTTAATGGAGGTGGGAGGTTCAGTCATGATATAGTGCAGGAGTTATCACTGTTACAATAAAGATGGAATTCCCAGCCAGAATAATTGTACTATAAAAGAGCTCGATTTTGATAACTCAAACAGTATAAAGATATTTAAAATAACAGTAACCAACGTAAATCACACATCATGTAATTCAACAAAGGAACAAAAAATGTTAGA
This sequence comes from Calotriton arnoldi, assembly GCA_963921515.1. Taxonomy (NCBI): domain Eukaryota; kingdom Metazoa; phylum Chordata; class Amphibia; order Caudata; family Salamandridae; genus Calotriton; species Calotriton arnoldi. The sequence goes on along the minus strand of CAWUFW010002244.1, from coordinate 812,559 downwards.
TCATTGGGCATCCATGTTATACACAATATACATTGTGTTCAATAACTTATTGAGAACGATGCACTGTTCATAAACAAAACAGAACACACAGGACTGAAAACCTCCTGCCAAAACTGGCAACTATTAAAATAGGGTTGATGGTAATATATTGATTACAAACATGAAAAACGTTTTACAACACTGAGTCTAAATGGTGCAACCGGGAGGGGACAAAAGCAGGATTTGAAAATAGTTGAATTCATTGTTCACCGTCTACAGTTACAGGACTGTAAAATGTTTACCTCCTGTTTTAGGGTTAAGGTTTGCCAATAACTTAAAAGATGAATATCTCATCTGTGGTTTCTAGTGATCTGCATCAGGAGAAGATACAGATCTAAGGACTGAAGGGGTCAAACAGCATCTGACCAACAGGGGACCTTGCAGTTTGTACCCACAGGTATAAAGGTGCACAGCTGTACCACAGAGGATCACTGAGCTCTCTAAATACAGCTAGCAACTTTGCAAGAAGGATATCTGATGCAAGGCAGTTTTGCATAATCATAGCACACTTAGCCATTAATTATTCATTGATCTTAGTTAGTGCTCCAGCAGTGTTGGAAGCAAGATGATCAACCAATGTTGGCAATCTCCACATCATTTAAAGCCACACCAATGGACTGAATCCTAGCACCAAGCACATTCAACACAATTTGTCTAAATTCACTGTTCACTCCTTTCACACCAATGGCTTCATTCATCTCATTCACGTGGTAAATCTGAGGGAATACCAATGAAAGGTAGCAGCTTCCCACCCAGTTCTGAAATAGGTAAAAATAGGCAATCTTACCACAAGCATAGTAAATTTCTCTAAATATGGGTTCTTCACCAATCAAAAACTCAATTCAATAAACTTTATTCTGAAGCATTTCACAGTACAAAACAAGTAATAAAACAATTCCTACATTGTATCAGAATCAAAGTACATAAAATACATTGTAAAACAGTACAAAATAGTAGCAGCAATATATTACGACAACATGCGCCTACGTGCTCTTACAGTGGATTTTAAGAAAGACCCTATGTTCAAAATAGATTCTTCATTAATTAAGAATAATAAAAATCTAAAAGCCGGCCTGTATTGACCAATATTGCAGCAGTATTTTTTTAAGAGGGGAGCTAAAAAAAAAAAAAAGGTCTAGTTCACTGTGCATAAAATTTACAAAAAAAGGTACAATAAAGCATTGATTGCCCAGAATAATAGTCACAAGGACAGGGTATGGATTCAAGAGTGTGTGTAAAGCCTGCAGGAAAGCAAAGCAGATATTTAAAAGTATTGTATCTAAAACAAAATAGTAAAGAACGATATCATCCACTGTGGGCACACCAAATGTAGTCGGTGGTAGAATCCAATTCCCACAGATCGAGGTATCTAGTCATAGTAGGCTTCCCCACCAGGTCTCTTAACCGCCATGTTTCCTCAAACTTATAAAAAGCATTGGCCACCCTCCTCTTGCTTGTGCGAACACATGATAGTGGATCTATAAAGATAGACTGCATCCCAGTCTTACAATATACATCCTTAACATGTGCAATCCATGGGATTTGTAACCCTTTGTCCAGGTAAAGGCAGTCCAGTATTATTTCTCTTGTTAGGGCGGCCTCATGGTTCATCCAGATCAAAAGCCACAGTAAGGCAGGCCGCACCCATATCAAATCTCCTATGTAGGATAGCCCAAGTTCCATTTGGCAGATAAAATGTGAAGCAGACAAATGGACAGATAAAAACATCTCTAATAAATCTACTTTCTTCCCGTTGGATAGCCACACAATTAGCAATCAAAAACTCATAATTAACAACATAACTCTTTTCACATTCACTTTCTCTAACAATTTTATTGAACTAGCAGCCTGTGATCTCTGACACACCATACACAAAATCCCTATTCTCTTATGCTCCATTCTCAAACTCAGATGTATCTTTGAATTTCTAGACTCAATTTGTAATTTAATCTCAATTTAATTAAATTCAATCAAGCTTTATTCAGTGCATAATATACAACCATAAAAGCATTCTAATAAAAAAAAAATAACCACTAATCACTATAATCGTTCTAAAAAAAATTCTTACATACAGGGATTCCATCTACAGATTTCTATATGGATTACTACTCCAATATCAATCACAGTTGATAACTTGTAACACAGAAACAATTAATAATACAAAACGTTTTGCCGTTACAGAATTAATCATGGTAATTTAATCACACTCGCATCCTCCCAATCTCTCAAAATTCTCACTCTTCACTCATATTCCTTAATAAACTCATGGTCTGCTTCACGCAATCTACACACAAACCCATTTTTTGTCTGATTAATATTCCAAGTTATGTTTTGTAATCACCTTTAAGTATTTAGAAAATGTTATACAATTCTCCGGATCTTCAGATGCAGAAAGTTCTGAAAGGTGTGGCAACAGAAATTCTCTATTTAAAAAAAACACTAACAAAACCATTACATGGAAGAGAATAGTGAATATACTGAAGACAGTAAATATGTAAAGACAAAACAGTCCTTAACATTCATTATGCTAATATATACCTGTAAGAGAATAGTGAATATACTGAAGACAGTAAATATGTAAAGTCAAAACAGTCCTTAACATTCATGATGCTAATATATACCTGTAGGTCTATCCCTATGCGTTAACTTCATGTGCAGTAGATCATTGTGTGTAGTAGTTAGTTCAACTTGATGTGGTGAAGCTTAGCCAACTGGAGAAATCAAACACAACAATCTGACTAAGATTATTAATATCATTACCAATGAAAATACTCTGCAAGTTGCACAGCACTTTTGTCTGCATGTTGCCATTCTTCTACTAAACAAACATGAATGAGACCGAAAAAATAAATTTCTAAAAAAGGTACAAAATCAGGAATCAATCTTCTATTATTCTGTTCATAGAATTCAATAAATCCTATGTTCAGCTGGATACCTAAGGTACAAAAACAAATCATCATCTTGTGTGCTTCAAAATTCCAGTTCACAACTTCATCAAAACTCATATTATTTTGTATTGAGTTCAGGGTGGTTCTTCAGATACCTTCTAAAGTTTCAAGTTTCATTTATTCATGATTCGGAACTACGAAGAGGTCCACATAAGATTCCTGCTCATAAATGAACTCGCAGCAATTTGTCAAATTATCGACTCCCACATCTGATTAGTCATCTGCAGCAACTGATGCTAAATAAGCCTACAGGTGATTCACTCTCATGGTTTTCGATGTCTGTTTCAATTGTCTCTGGTTCTTTTCTGATCAACTGTGACTTTTGTGTCTTCTGGTGCAGCCTTTTGCTTTTTCTCACCGATTCAGGACAAGTAACTTGAATGTACCTCTTATCTTCAGATTCTATTGTGAATACTGCTGAATGTTCTTCATTTGCAACTGGATTTGAGTCTTCATCTGCATTAGCAACATGACTCACTGTGAACTACTATCCCATGGAGTTTTTGATACTCTAATTTTCAGCAACACTTTCTCACGAGCTGGAGTTTGTTTCTAGTTAGTGATATTGCAACATTTCTTCTCAGTTTTGATTTTTTGTTTTCTTCAGATAGAAGTGAGGAACTCTCTGAAACAGCTTCAGCTTCTTCTCCTCCTGTCGATTCACTCCGCAAACTCGAGCTTGACACTGTGAATCAGTGGTTGCTGTCCCCACATCTTCATCTGTAGTCTTCACTCTCTTTGTGTGAACTGCATGGATCCACTGTGTGATTCTAGCACACTTCACAGCAGGGTTAGTTAGGAGAATCCCTTGATGGAGCCCTCTCCGCCAAGTAGTTCAGAGCAATTCTTGACCAGCACCCATTCACCAGGTTGCAGTGTGTAGCATGGACTTCTTTTGACAACATTGTTGCCACATCCATCTGAGGAGAGAGATTGATAACCTTTGAAGTAATCTAATACAGTGTCATCAGTTATTGATACAAATACTGCTGAAGGAATACACTGGAGTGGCATGGTGAGCAATAGAATGATGAATGTATTCCAGATCTTTTAACTGGGAGTGAATGTTTGATTTGTTCTGCATTCCATCCATCATTTGTGTGTCTTTTGCTTCCTCACCCTAAGTGCGCTGGCTATGCCCAGACTAGGGGCCTGGGCTCGCAGTACCACTGGTTTCAAGCTAGCCTGGCTGATGAGGAGTGATACCTGGAAACCGGTCCCAGGATGCTTGCTTCTGGTCCAGGGAGGACCTGGCTTGGCAGTTCGGGCTGGATTGTTCCCATGAGAAGCAGGGTCAAAACTGATTTGCATATGGCTGGGTCTAAACCAGGGTGGCATGGTGAGCGAAAGAACAATGGATTTAACCCAGATCTCTCGACTGAGGGTGACTGTTTGATTTGTTCCGCATTACGTCCATCATTTGTGTGTCTTTTGCTGAAGGAATACACAGCATTCTCATCGCCCTCCCCATCAAAGCTGTGTGGTGAGAGACCAGTATTTTTGTTTGTATTGCTTCAAATGCTCATCCACACAAATCAAAGTGCATCTAGTCATTTTAAAGCCATTGAGGCACACATTTTGGCTAATTTGTATTTTATTGTTCCATTTATCTTTTCCACCACCCCTGATGCTTCTGTCTGTAGCTACAGTGGAACGTTTGGTGAATTTGCAAATCTGTACATAATAGCTTTAAAATTTCATTTTTAAAGTTGGCACCTTTGTTTCAATAAAGGTCGGCGTGCCAAATCGTGGTATTAACTCTATCAACATTAGTTTGGTCACAGTCACGCGGTCACATCTCCTAGTTGGATTTACCCCCTTTGGAAAATAAGCAAACAATCACTAAACTACTTCTAAGCCCGTTACAAACAGGCATTTCAACATAATCTGCTGGAAGCCCAATGAAACGTCTCTTAAACTTGCCTGACTCATGGTCACTAATGTTAATTTTCCTTAATGCATTAACTGACAACTAATGCATCTTCAACATAGATCTTCAGCTATAGCTCCATAGTGACTATTATGCCAGTGCCTCTTTAAATTCCTTACCATACTATGTCTCCCTAGACGAGTCTGTCCATGTATTAATTTTGTCATAGTTAGCAACACTGAACCAGGAAGTGTATACTGGTGTTCTAGCGTTATCCAAATGTCATTATAGTCTTTCTTACAACCAGTTGTTTCCCACCTTTTCCTCCAGTATTTCCTCATCGAGCTAAGTGTTGCCTGCACTAGATTTAACAAAGAACTATTACAATTATTTGTTTCAGATTTACAGTGTTCTTGTTCTTTTGATTTGATTGTTACAGTTCAAGAGCACAATATCTCCCACACTGCCATGGCTCTGGTGCCTCATTTACACCTCGTCTCAGGCTTGGATGGAATCAACGTGTTTGCAAAACCAACAATACCCTGTGACAATGGGAGACACAATTAAGCTGTTGTCTTGAGTCTCTAACCCAACCCTTCCTGTGATCCTCTAACCTCACAGAGCAGGCAGGTGATTTTTAGCTGGTTTGCACTCTATGCTTTCAGCCTCTATCCTGCTCCCCTCGGAGCCTGTATGTTGTAGTTACTGGGGTTTAGGGGACATAGAGCTGCAAACTCCCTGTCTCTAGTGCCCTGGGGATGCCTACCACCACATGGCTTGTCACTAGAGCCCACAACTTCCTCCTCCTCCTGCTACATCCTTTGCTTAAGGACAACACAGTGCTAGGAGGTTCCCAAATGGAAGCTACTGAGTTAGGATCACCACCACCCCATATGAGGTCAGTAGGAAAAGGGACGAAAAGAAGTCTGGCAATGAGTGAACATGTCCCTGTGTTTTTGCAGGGCTAGCGATCTGATGTTGACATTGGCATGTTGTTTTCATTGGCAATCCCAGATGTAAGTGGCTGGTCCTTGATATGTTGTGGGCATTCTCGATATTTTTACTATCTTGGTGTCATGATGGCCCACCCCATCCTTCACAGTGTTGGCATTCTTGCTGACATTTTGGCTATCTTGCCATCGTTAGTGGCTCTTCGTGGACATAGTAGGCTTGCTGATGACATTCTGACTATCTCTTGTGTAATAGTGGCCCATTCTTGATATGTTGTGGTATTACTGACAACATTCTTTTAATCTCTGGCATCAATGTGCCACCCTCTGGATAAATGTGGGCATTCTTGACATAATTGTGGCTATCCATTGTTTTATGATGCCACTTGCACATTGAACCCATCCTTGACTTATTGTGGCCAGTGCTTACATAATTCTGGCTAATACTTTCACAGTGACGGTCAAAATCCCTGTCATTTGAATGACATCCTTGCTATTTGATGATGATAAATGAGCATTAAAGGAATAACCATATGACAGTAGTGCATAGCAATTCTTAGTGTCAATGACAAGCTGATGTTTGCAGATTAAACATAATTTTACTAAAAAACTAAAATATATATTATATGGCATTTTATACTGTTTTATGAAAATGACCAGATTCTCTTTTTGTGAACTGAGCTTATTCACCTAAAATAAAACTTGTGCATTTCATAGTGAAAGGTCTGCAATTTCAGAAACTGGAAGGCTGATGTTTCGGGCGGAAGGACTGCATTTCAAATTTCTTTTAAAGCTCATTTTTGAGGGATAATAGATGCTGAGTTCGGAAGGCTTATTGCTGATGTTGGTTATTTGGTACCCAATGATAATTTCTGCTGTGGCTTTTATTTCATGACTTCTGTGGGGAACTTTCATTACCTATTGTGTTAAAGCATGATCACTACTGCTTGAACCAAGCATGTAAGACTGGTTTAACCCATTGGTTGCTTTTTGCTCTTGTAACCTCTATGTAATTGCGGAGTTACGTTGCTCTGTGCACATGCAGTTTTTCTTAGCACTGCTATCTACAGCCTGTGTTTTTCAAATTTGGTTAACTTTAGTCTTTTCTACCCTGCCCCATCAAAATAGACTCCCAATCATGACATATGATATGACTGGGAATCTGCTTGGAAGGGACGGATGGAAAGATGCTGTGTACATTTTGAATAAAAGATAGGTCATATGATATTTTATTATCCTTAATTTAACCTCGTCATACATATAGCTCTTTGACCAATTGTTTGCCAAATTGTGCTCAACAAAGCTCTTTTGTCAAAATGTTGGCAAGTTTTTTTTGTTGGGGGTGGTTAGGGAGGAGTTCACCCCACCAGTGTCCTACTTGGACATATTCAACATTAGCTGGCTCCCTGCTTAAAACATGTTATACGGTAATCTAGATCCTCAATAAAATTATTTATTTTCCACAGTATCTGCAAGGAATAATTTCCAATGATAATTTTCACCGTGTCACCTGATCATTCAAATGCAATTTTACACAATCAAATTAATGATGTTCATGTTTAAGCTGGGAGAGGATTTTCTTTTTCCATTCTTTCGTCATTTAATCTGTTTTGAGTCTCTCTGAAAACCCTGTGTGTTCTAAGGGCCTGAATACCACTAAAACACGCCACTTACAATATTTCAAAATGTTCCCTGTGGACGAAACCATCATCCCTCCCTTCACATACCGAAAATCCCTAAATGTAGCCAGATTTGCTGAATTAGCTTTCATGCAACGTCCGATTCGAGGCAGGTATGTAGGTGTTATTGTCTTCAGTTTTCACGAATTGCCTCTTCCTGGCAGTTTCAGGAGTGGATCTCCATTTCCCTGATTGCAGTAATTCATGAGAAGAGAAGCCAAACTAGACTTGTGAGCGAGGTATGGAGGTTCTGCCTCCAGAGTCCGTTAAGGTTCAGCAAATGATGAGCACACATAGTAATAGGTTGGAAGGCCTGCGGCTTGTGACTTAGGGGAGAGAAGGCTGCAGCGGTGACCCGAACAGTGTCCAGTCTCAACTGTAGGGTGGAAACCGTATGAAGTGGTGCCCCCGCCACGTGCATTTCCCCACTAACTACCACTGATTGGCGTCTGGTCTAGGCACCGAACACCTCACCTCCTCTTTGCCTTACCAGCTCGGTGCCTTGCAGAGTTGTTCTCAGAAACCAGACTGGCCGCGTGGACTCTGCTCGGGGGTGGCTCAACATTAGGCTTGTGCTTGGCTGCCCAGGCCTTGTGGTCCTGGGGGTCCTTGCGTTCACCAGTTGAGACCGGTTCATGCTCGAGTCTTCCTCCCAGATGCCCCCTCATTGTGAAGCTAGCAGCTGCGCCAACTGAAAAAGTGTTAATTATACTGCCAGAACCTCAAATGTCATCCCAATCAAATCTCATCAGGAATGCATCCTTTCTTTATAACAAATTGAGTGCAGTGTCTTTGACGGCTTCCCAGGCGTACGAGCCGGGGTTGGCCTGAAAACAGTGGGCAGGTGCTCTGCATTATCTAGCAAAATCTTCATGCAGAAGACCTAGGGGGAGATTTACTAAGATTTTATGCAGTGTTTGCATCACAAAAGTGATGCAAATCGGCGCAAAATCTTTTTTTTTTTTCCGATTTACTTTCCAGCACTAAACTTGTTTAACGCTAGAAATAATGTGAAAGTAATTTGACATTACTTAGCGCCAAGGGGGCGTACCATGGGTGGTCCATTGGCGTTCCCATGCAACCACCCAAGGTTTCTGGCGCTAAACCCTATTTACTAAATAAAGTAGACAGGGTTTAGCGTCAGAAAACTGCACTTTTGAAGTAGGCGCAACAAAGGAGAAATGCTTTCTTTTCTATTCTATTCTAATTTACAGAGCTCATGGCTGCCCATAAGGGCCTCTCACCACTAGATAAAACACATGACACTGTCCTGCAGACGCTATTCAAACAGTCTAGTCTGGCAGCCGGTGGAACTTGAAAGGGGTGGGTCGCCTCCTGTATGCTTTCAATATGTGGGAGCGTTTCACTTTAGTACATCAGTTTATATCACTATGATGAGAGGCATTTATTAAAAATGTCAATAAATGCTTCTCAATATAGGGATATTAACTGATGTACTAAAGTGAAATGCTCCTGCAGGTTAAAAGCATTCAAGAGACTAGGGCACTTGTAAATATGTGAGTTCAGAACACATCCTGAACTAACATATTAAGAAGTGTCCTAGACTCTTTTGCATGCTTTTAACCTGCAGGAGCGTTTCACTTTAGTACTCGGGTTATACCACTATATTCAGACACATTTATTATAACTGTTAATAAATGCCTCTCAATATAGTGATATAAACAGATGTACTTAAGTGAAATGCTCCTGCACGTTAAAAGCTTGCAGGAGACTAGAGTGTTGTATTCCTCTTAGGGTGTCCATAAAAGGGCTTTCCAGAATCATGTCCTTATATAGGCACAATTCGCCCTGCCCTTATATAGGCATAAAATCCCAGCCCTTATTTAGGCATTAAACCGTGCACTCCAAATACAGGCATGGTCTCCGACATCCATCCACCCTAACGTCACAACGAGTTCTTGAAGAACAGACCCTTAGGCTGCGGGAGTTTCCCTAGTCCAGGACTATTGATTTCTTCAAGGACTCATATATTATGCATGAACCATTATTCCTTAGGGGTTCATTCATGACGTCTTCCGCTGTCCCACTCACGTCAATGCTAACATTTTTTTTTTTTTTTTTTTTTTTAATTTATTTTCCTTTTTATTTTTTTAATGATCAGCACAATAGCAAGAAACACAAAGAAAAGAAATTTTTTAACAATGAGGCGTGAGCCAATATCGCAACAATCTTAACAGAAAATTATAGTGGAGGTATAGGAATAAATCAGCATTACAGAAACAGACATATCGCACCACGGCATATCAAATCATATTATAATGTAGGTCATCACCAAAAGCAGAAAAACAATCTATTCCACCAGATAGATTATTTTACCGCAAATCTAACTAGGATTCCTTCCACCGTGCCAGGGGTGACCATATGCTGTGCCCCAGCCCTCTAGCCCTTTTCCCCTTTCTCTCGTAGATAGCTCTTTCAATGGTGAATAATGAGAGTAACCATGATAACCACTGTTGAAATGTGGGGGGTTGCGGATCCAGCCACGCCGAAGCAATGCTTATCCGCACGACCGCCATTGCCACAAAAAGGAATTGATAAGCCGGGTTTTGCTGCTCACCACAGCTAACTCCCAATAAAATCAGAGCAGGAGTGATCATAACTTTCAACCCTAATGATAAATCTAAGAATTTCATGATGGATTCTAACAATTTTTCCAAACGTGGACAAGCCGAGAACATATGTACCAGGTCAGCAGCTAATAAGCCACACCGTGGGCATGTTATCCCTGCTGATCCACCCCATTGCGAAATTCTTGCTGGGGTATAATAAAGAGCAAAGATAGTCTTGTAGTGTTGAGCTTGTAGCCCAGCGGAACAAAAAGATACCTGACCTAGTTCCAGGGATTCAAAAAACCGCTCTGGTTCTACCCCTACCCATTCCTGCCATTTTCCCGCATGCTTTTACCCAGATCATCCAATTTTGTTGTAATTAATTCAATATACAGGGCTCCAATAAATCCCTTCGGATTACTCCTTATGGTATCTATAACTTTATTCCTAGAAAAGCCCTTGAGCCCCTCCTTTTTTTTATAGAAAAAGCTACGTAGCTGCAAGAATTAAAAAAAAATATTACTATCCAATCCAAACTCCAGCTGAATATCCGTAAATTGGCGAAAGCCAACATTCTGTATTAGATCCCCGGCCATCCGAATCCCTTTCTCTGACCACTCTGCCATTATCATATCTGAAAAAATTTCTGGAAACATAGGGTTTTTTTATAACTGGGTATAATAATTAAGCCTTCCTAAACCAAACTTTTTTTCAAGGCTGCCCAGATTTTAAAAGCAGCCGCCAGCGTCTTAAATTTAGTCTTTTTATAGTAACTGGGCTCGCTGAATTTCATAAAACAATTCTCTGCATGATCCCCGAGCAATAGCTTATATACATCAGGGAGCCCTATTTCTTCAGGATCCCCCGGAGGTGTACCAAACAATATGCTCATATATTGAAGGGCGGCTGACCAATAATAAAGCCTGAAATCCGGAACAGCGAACCCCCCTCGCTCCCGAGGTAATGACATAAATCTAAGAGCCCTCCTTGTTTTCCCCTGCGCCCAAATAAATCGATTAACAATATTCTCTAATGTTACGAACCAATGTCTATCAAACTCCAAGGGTATTGCCCTAAACAGATAAAGAAGTTTTGGTAAAAACATCATCTTCACCACATTACAGCGACCAACTAAAGATAAATGCAGATTATTAATTCTATCAAAGTCAGATCTCGCTTTGTTTATAACTGGATGAATATTTCTCTCTACAATTTTCCCCAGATCTGCCATTATCGTAATTCCCAAATAAGCTGCAGATTCTGCAACTCGAGGGTCATCTATAGTAGCATGCCTGTTCTTAATAATTTGGGTTTTAGATCTATTCAATGCATACCCAGAGAGTTTGCCAAATTCTTGTGAGACTTGCTCTACAGCCCTTAATGCAGTAGGGGGATTCGCCGCAATGATAACCACGTCATCCGCGTAAGCGAAGACTTTGGATTCCAGGCCTTGACAGACAATGGGGAGGATTTTGTTGTTAGCCTCAAATAAACGTATTAACGGATCAATATATATAGCAAACAACAGAGGTGAACATGGACACCCCTGCCGGGTCCCTCGCTCGATAATAAAAGAGGGCGTGTAGCCGCCATTCACCCTTATTCGGGCTGTAGGTGCCTTATATAATATCTGTATGGCTTTAACAAAGCCACACCCCAAGCCAAACCATTTCAGCGTTTCCCATAAGAAATCCCAGGAGACCCTATCAAAGGCTTTTTCTGCATCAAGCAGCAGAGCAGCCATAGGGTCCCCTGAGACCTCTGTGACATCGAAAAGTGTAATTACTCGACGCACATGCTGCGTCGTTCCACGGCCTGTTATAAACCCATGTTGGCCGGGGTGTATAGTTTTACATACAATATTATTTAACCTTGTGGCCATAGCCTTAGAAAAGATCTTAACTTCGCTATTTATAAGCGTGATGGGCCGATAGGAGCCTGGCTCTCTCTGTGGTTTGCCCTTTTTCAAGAATATTACAATATCAGCTCCCGCCCATGACTCTGGTGTTGATCCTCCCCGTTGAGCTAACCGGATAACCTCGGTCAGATCCAAACTAATTGTATCCATAAAAGTTTTGTAAAACTCCAGAGGGATCTGGTCGGGACCCGCAGCCTTATTAGATGGCAAATTTTGCAAAGCGGTCAATATTTCCTCTTGTGTTAAGATTTCCTCGAGGGCCTCCCTGTCTATAGCCTCAACCCGCTGATTAGGTATCTTCTCTAAATATTCTCGCATTATCGTCGGTGTCCCGGAAAATTCTTTACTATAAAGCTGTTGATAGAATTGATGGAACGTCTCCCGTATCCCAGAACCATCAGTGATTAAACTCCGATCGGCATCATATATTTCTGAAATCTCTCCTATAGAGGCCTTTTGTCTTAACCTAACGGCTAGGGTGCGCCCCACCCGTTCGCTAAACTCATGACAATGCTCTTTTTTTGCCAAATAAATTTCTGCGGCTTTTACAGCAATACGCACCCCTGCTTCAGCCTTTTTTATAGCCAGCTGGAATATAATTTCTTCTGTAGGACTACCCGTATTAACAGCCATGGCCAGTGCCTCTTCTAGTTTAGTTAGATTGTCTCTTACCGCCTCTTCTTGTTGAGCCTCTTTCTTTTGCCGAAACTTACTATAACTGGCTGTTTCTCCTCTAACCCCTGCTTTAAAAGCATCCCAAACAAACCCTACACTTGTGCTCCCTCGATTAAAATCCCAGAATTCCCTAATCCAACCCTTCATATGAGAAACATATCCTGAATCATGTAAGAGCCTCCGTTCAAAAGTCCATGCACGGGTTTGCCTGGCCCCCGCTATAAGGCTAACTGTTAGAACTAAAGGGTTATGATCCGAGAGTATCCTAGGTAACTTCTCGACCCTGGAATTAGAAATAACCTGATGTGTTACTAAAAAATAATCAAGTCGAGAGATGACCTTATGTGGTGCCGAGAAATAAGTGCTACCCAAATCATTAGGTTTCAGGTAAGACCAGGCATCCATAAGGCCGTTGTTTATGATCAGGTTGGTCAAAGCAGACCCGACCCTTCTTTTCCTACCAACATATCTACTTCCTGGGAGCCCCCAGTGTACCCCCAGCCCATTAATATTAAAATCCCTGCATACAATTATAGGTGTTGACCACATTGCAAGATCGGTATCCAAAAATTCAAACACATCCGGGTCGTCACCCGTTGATCCATAAACGGAGCATATAGTAATTGTTTCACCACCAACTGAACACTCGACAATCGCCTACCGTCCCCATTGATCAGCGGCTTTTTTGATAACCTTTATGTCGTTTCTGCGGGTCATAATGGCGACCCCTCTTGTTCGAGTGCCCTGAGACGTGTTTACCATAAGATTATATCCTAACTGTTCCATAATACGGCTTCTATTACCTTCAATGTGAGTCTCTTGGAGACAGAGAATATCAATACGCAAGGATTTAAACAAAATTGCAGCCCTCTGCCTCTTATTTGGGTCGTTTAATCCACTGATATTGATTGTGCCTATTCGTAGACTCATTTTATTGTGCTTCCAACCTTCCTACCAGAAACCCCCACCCTACCACTTCTTAGTACCTCCGAACTACATATTGATCTTACTGACCTTCTTTTAGATATTTTTTGACTCCACATGCCCACCTCATCATCACGCCTCACAAAAAATATATGCCTGCTTTGTGCTGATCTTGTGCCCCCCCACACCCTCAAGCTTCCCCCCACTCCCCCTTACACCCCTTACAGGCAGATAGGTCAAGCATGACCTATATATGGTAGCTGAGCTCTCGTCTCAGACCACGCCGACCCCCACCCCTCTCTATTTACACATGACTTACCCTAATTTATCCAACCATATTAGTAATTCTAAGCCTTATAGCATCTTAATACTTCTTAGATACCCAGCTGTCAATCAACTGTCAGTCAAAAGAAAATTTAGCATACATATAGTGAAATCCCCTCAAACCTTAATCAGCAGCAGCAGTAGCTCCACCCTTTTGCAAGAGAGAGCATGCCCCCCTCTGCCCTTTGGTTTCTTTTAATTCAGTGAGGTACCCTTGAGCCTTAATCTCAGAGGAAAACATTCTAACCCTCCCTTTAGTGATGACTTTTAGCCGTGCAGGAAATAGCAGAAATGCTTCACACCCCTCCCCCTGAAACGGAGTTATCAACTGCCGTAATCTCCACCTTCGTTCTACAGTCGTATGGCAGAAGTCAGGCCGAGCAAAGAAGGTGTGCCCCCCAAAAGACCGCTTTGAATCAGGTCTAGCCCTATCTATTATTGCCTGTCTTAATAGAAAGTTGCCCACAAAGATAAGAATGGCTCTAGGGCGCTCCCCCTGATTTTTAGACTGAGCTCTTCTGAACATTGGAAAGCGGTGAGCCCGCTGAATTTCAGTCTCCCAGTTCCAGTGGGCAAGATCAGGGAAGGCACCCTTCAGCAACGCAGTAACGAAGGCCATGATGTTCTCCCCTTCAACATTTTCCTCCAAACCAAGCAGCCGCATGTTATTGCGGCGCGGCCGATTTTCAAATTCTTCGAGCTTCCAGCATACATCCAGGGACTGTTTTTCCTGAGAAACCTGGAGAGCCTGTAATTTGTCAACCTCTATCTCTACGTTAGCCGTTCTTTCTTCTACTTGGGTGACTCGTGCAGTCGTATCAGCGCATATTTTATTCATCTTGCGGATTGCCCCCTGTAGATTTTTAGTGGCCTGTGAAGCTCTTCTGCTATCCTGTCTTGCTTCCCCCTGCATCTGCTTGAGAGTAGTATACAGCAACTCAAGGGTGGGGGAGGGAGCAACTGCTTCTGAATTAAGGGGAGCATCATTACCACTTTGTATTTCAGTTCCTTTATCTGAGCCAAGGGCTATACCAAAAGACAATGTTGCAGCCGAGTAATCCCATTCAAGTTTACGAGTAGTTAAATCCGTAGATTTAGATTTTACTTTGGTCTTAGCCCGACGTTTTGAATTATTAGACCTACTGCGTTGTGTCATCTGGGTCGCAGAAGATTCACCTGAGTCTGTTTCCTCTGAAGTTGCCAGCACACTAGGCACGGATGATTCAGAGTCGTCATTTAGCGAAAAAAAACTTATCGCCTTCTGGGGATAGCAGAGGAGCACTTAGCCACGATGGATCAAGGCTATTCCGACCACGTAATATACTGCTAGTGTTGCTCCCTGCAGACTCCACCCCTGCCAACTGCACCACAGGCTGTGCCATTTCACATCTGACAGAATGTAAATCTGCCTGAAAGTCCTTCTGTACAGGGCATGTATCCAGAAATGGGGGTACTCCACCATCGCCATTATCCTTATCTGTGACATTGTCTTTGCCGATGACACTAGCAGACTCCGCAGCCAACCCAGTTACGATTGGCGCGGCAAAATCTGATTCCAATCCTGCAACTGCCTCTGCCGGAATATTGGAAGTATGGATATCCGCTGACAGCGAGCCCCCCTCATTAAGCTGGGTGTTAACTAAATGAGCGCCATCGCATAAAGCATCTGCTCCCCCCAGGCTGTTCAGCTCCTTACCCTTGTCCTGGCCACATGGCCCGGGCACGCCGTTCACCGCATCGTTCATTACCGGCCCAAGAGATAAATCGGCTAATTGTGGCAGGGGACTACATTGCCCAGAATCCATCTCTCTGGCATCGACCAAACCCGAGCTGATTGCATCCGCGGTCATGTCAATGCCCCTCTGGGCTTTCCGCCCCCCCCCGCAGTACTCAGGATATCCTGGGCAGCTTGTGCAGTCATGGCTTTGGAGTCAGCTGTAATTAAGGCTGTTGTCACCCGGAACGCCTCCGCGACTGTTTGCTGCCGCATAATTCCATCTCCCCCGGCGGCCACACGGAGGCGAGTACCGGCGGCAACGCCGATGTCCTTGGTCTTCAAATCTTTAGCCACTTTGTTCACCTTCGGAGCCATACTGCGCCACAGCTGTAGGCCGGCTCTGAGGAGGAGCCGCGGGAGCCGCCGAAAAGTTACGTTGAGCAGTGACTTCCAAGCAATAAACTCACGATCTACAGAGCTCCGCTCGCGAGCCTCGAGCTTCAGTATAACCAATGGGTAAGTCCAACCATCCATATCAGCACTTTTCAGTGCTTTTTTCGATCCATCTCACCGGCCATTGTGAGAAACCAGGAGAGAGGAAGGGAAAGAGAGAGCCGGCGCTGGCCCTCACAGCGGTCACTCAGCGGCCATCTTGCCCGAAGTACATACTCTTAGTATACCATAGTAAGGAATACTTCACCTACTTCATACCTCGTCCTACACCTAGGTTAGGTTAGGTACATTGGGGTAGAACTAGATTAGAAACGCATCGTATGAGTACTCGCATTTTTAGTCTGTGTTATTTATGTAACAGCATATGTACTAAAAGATAATGCTCTCGCAGTATTATTTATTTCTACTGCTCACACTGTACATTATTTATCTTGCATACTGTCTTGTGATCGTAACAGCACATTTTACTTACACCAGAAACAAGACTGTTCAATAAATCTTTTATTGAAACGCCCGTCTATTTCTTTCTGTGTAACTTGGAGAAAACTAAGCATGCACGACTGAGCTGAGTGAAATAGTTATCTATTGTTTCCACGACTCTGGGACACGTTCTGATTCTAAAGGGAAACACAGTGGTCATGTTTTGCGGCTGCCAGAAACTACTCCCTTCTTGTTGTCAAGGAGTTTCTAGTGGCCTCTGAGCTAGCTGGCACAAGTAATTAAGTTTAATATACTCGATAGGGACATACTGACCTTAGTCCTATGTCAAACCTATAGGATATATTATTCCAATGCACAGAGCCTATTAGGGAAATAGGAGCTACACTACATGGCGCCCAACGGTTTGGTAAGGCAGTAATTCAACGTTAGATACTGAGTAACTCAGCCGTGCTTTTTCTCTCAAGACCCCTACCCATATACTCCAAAAGACGTCTGGAGTGGGCAGGGTTAAGTATCCACCACAGCTACATAGGGCAGTACCCTATATATTAGCTGTTTGGTTTGCTCAACGTTGAAGGATACAGTGTTCCAAAATATTGTGCACCTTATCTTTGTTTCCTTGAAACTTGTTCTACATTTTTCAAAAAACAAAATGACTGAAGACGCCGGAAACGGTGGAGCTGCGGCTGATCCAGCCCAAGCAGCAGCCTTTAACATTACAGGTTTAAATGAAACTGAGGAGGGTGTTATAAACATCGCTCCAAACTTAAGAAGAGCCATTACTCTAAAACTTATAAAACATGGCCTACCACCAAGAGGCGGTAGAGCAGTTTTCGTGATAGAGGCACATGAATCCTTTCAGACAGAGGTATTCTATTCATGGGTAATATTTCCTGAATCCAATTCAGTAACACACGTTTCACTTCTACAAAGAAGATGAACCACCAGAGGAATACATTCCTTTCGAGGATATAGAAATTCCATTAACATACCAGGAGCATCAGCCCTAAAACATCACAGAAACATTACCAGGCTCGGTCCACTAGGTAGACCAGGAGCAACATGGCCGATTCTAGCCGGCTACACACCTCATCCTGAACTGGATATAATGTCAGATGAGGACTTACTTGTTCAAATACAAGAATTAATAAAAAATCTACAGACAATTGGTCCAAAATGTCATGCGGACTTTCACAGTCCAATCACCATTGACACTTCCAAATCAAACCCCTCACCAGGGGAACACTCTAAAAATTACACCACAGACTCTATACGCAGTCATGGGTAAAATGCCCACAAAACGTGAGCAAATTCCATTCTGGATAGCTCAAAAAATTACTCAAATCGAAGCAGTATTTCCAAATACTAGCCCATATGAGAAACACAGAATACTGACAATCAGTTTACCGATGGGGATCACACCACAACTGGAAGACTGCACCACTTGGGGCTCAGTCTTTGCTGCCAACTATACTAAAACACATGGCATTCCGTCAATTGCGGTAATACCTGATGTCCTGAAACAAATTCAAAACGAATATGGGGCAGAGCCTGCTCTAAATTTAGGTATGAAATTACTGAAAAATTTCGACCAGGTCTCAACAATAATATTATCTAATATTAAAGGGGAGGCGGCAGCAGCAGTGGCGATCCGCCAAAAATTAAGGGAATTTGATGTTACAGAACATCAAACAGAGCTACCCAGAATTATAGAACAATCTTATGCAGAATTAGGCAGAGATAGTTTGGGTGGAAGACCAGTGAAGCCGAAGCTATCTGAAAGTCCTGAGAAGGACTCAATTAAACAAACTCCTACATCTTCTAAAAAGAAGTGGGAGTCTACTAAACAAAAATCAAACGAGAAACGTTCTCAATCCCGAGGTAGGTCTCCTCAAAAGGAGCCCTCTGAAAGGAGGTATAACCTCAGGAATAGGGATAATTTGAGAAAACCTGACAGGTATCAAGATACTGATACACGTTCCTCTCGTCCCTTTCAGATCTCATCACAGACTTCGGAAAGAAGAGGACAAACAGAACATAGAGAAGAACGCGTGAAATCGAAAGACGACAAACACGCTCCAAAAACCAAAGTAAAACCTCAATTCTCCAAAAGAAAGTAGCAGGTCTAAAGATCAGACATGCCGAGAATACTGAGAACACAACTCAAGAACGGAGAATGGGCTCAGACAATGCTGGACAGTGCAGCAGAAGTCACAATAGTTCGCCAGAACCTGAAGGAACTTCTGGAGATAGTGGACTTGAATGAGTACATCACAGTTGAGACTGTAGACACCAGGGTTAGTACTCCACAAAAGTTATATGACATAACACTCCGGATGGAGGGAGACAAACCTAGACAGGTGAAAGCACTTTTTTGGGAAAGACTATCAAGGGGCTATGACATACTTCTAGCAGAAAAGGACTGGCCACCACAATTTGTCAGGGAGTGCCCACATGGCGAGGACATAATTATGCCTGCCTTCTCCAACCATATACCAATGCATCTGAGATATACATATGCCAGGAAATGGGCAGTGGCCCAGGCCCCAGCATTATATAAAAATCATGTAGGATGGGATGAGGACTCACCTCACCATAAAATACATCTGAAACATGAACCAACTGCACAACGGCAGTATCCAATAAAGCAAGAAGCTAAAAAACAGGTCAGGGAGATCTTAGATCAACTTGAATATCAAGGGGTGATTGAAACATGCACCTCCTCAATGAACAATCCTTTGTTTCCTGTCTCGAAACCAGACAATACATATCGTCTAGTTTTGGACTACAGTCACTTAAACACTTGTTCTAAAACTTTTGCAGTACAAAATGCACATAGCACAGCATTAATGAATAACATTGTGCGTAAAAAATATAAAACAACATTAGACATCTCAAATGGTTTCTTTTGTCAAAACATAGCACCTGCAAGCAGGTACTTAACAGCATTCTCCATAAAGGGGACCCAGCGTCACTTTTGTCGACTCCCACAAGGGTTCAAGAACAGCCCAGGTTTATTCTCAGCGAGGGTAATGGAGTTACTACAAATTTATGACAATGAGGCATTGTCCTATGTCGATGACATCTATCTGACAGACGATGACCTGGACAAACACTTGAACAGGGTGAGCACCATTATACTGGGATTCGCCTCTGAGGGCTACAAGTTCAACTTTAAAAAGTCCCGAATTGCCCATCTCAATGTCCTATTTTTGGGATATGAGCTTTCAAGTGAAGGCAAGAGCTTGGGAGCTAACTTTCTAGAGAAATGTGCGCTGCTCCAACCTCCAAAAACGCTAAAAAACTTACAATCCATTTTGGGTTTCCTAAACTTTGGAAGAACATACATTCTAAATTACGCAGAAAGGGTTAAACTTCTCTACGCATTAATCAAACCTGATTTTTCGATCAGAAACTGGACACAGGAACACACAGAAATCTTGCGTTCACTCCAGGCTAACATGTCAGCAACAAATCACTTACAAACACGCGTAAGTCAACGCAATTTGGTGATCCGAATAATTTCGGGTCAATATGAATTCACCTACTTAACCTTCAATGAGGGTGAGAAAATACCAATCGCATACAAATCCCATTTGTACACACAAGCGGAAATGCGCTTCAGTTCAACTGAAAAAATTCTGACAGCAGTTCAAACCGCTGTAGCAAAAGAAAGAGCCTTAGCCCAAGGGAAACGCATTATTGTCGTAACCCCGGTACCAGCTTTAGAAGCGGTCACAAAAGAAAGCATTCCAAATGCTAAAGCATTACATCCAAGATGGATACAATGGGTTAATTCTCTTGCTGAAACAGATGTTGTATATGTTTTCGATCCAGATTTAAAAACTCAAGTATTCCTGCAATACGAACATGAATATCCTCTGCCTACTGAAATTCTGCCTCTCGATCAGTACGAATTCATAATTTACACTGACGGATCCGCACAACCCGCAACAGGGAGTAAGCAAGCTTACAGTGCAGCGTGTGCAATCGTTAAAGGTCGCATGCGAGATGGCATCTTCAGACCTATGGTCACAAAAACTCAATCTCTAGGAGATTGTACAGCTCAGCGAGCTGAACTACAAGCATTCAAACTGGCACTTGAAAGTACAGATCGAGAATTCCCCACACTAATAGTGTGCGATTCCTTTTACTGTGTTCAGTCGTATAATGACTACATACGAAACTGGCTTGAAAATGGTTTCAAAGATGCGAAAGGTGGCACAATAAAGCATAAAATGCTTTGGGAACAAGTAGTTCAGTTGAAGAACGAACTACCAAAGGCTCACGTGATCCACACACTGAGTCATCAACGTGATGGTGTTCACGTTGCAGGGAATTCATTGGCTGACAAAGCCGCAAAGGGGGCTGTGCAGACGGCTTCCGTAGCTGCGATCACTCGTTCAAAAACAAAAATAGACGGTGAGATAATGTTGGCTGTCAATGCATCAAGCAAAGGCAGCAGTGCAGCGTTACCAAAAAAGTTTCCACTCAAGTACTCTTATGTAATTGATGCGAACAACGTTTCTTTTGCTCGAATCCCTGGAGTGGGGGATAGGGTAATTCCAAACATGGAACGTAGAGCAGCCTTGATTTATGAAACACATTTGGGGGAGGGTCTGTCACATCAAGGGATCTCTAAAACAATTTTAACGTTAAAAAAGATGTACTGGTGGCCTGGAATGAATACAGAAATTCACATATTCATCAACAACTGCTTAGACTGTAAATTACAGCGAGAAAACCACCAGACACCAAGCTGCGAATGCGGCAACCCAGTACAGACACCATTGTAAGACAGCATTAGACTATCTACGCGCCTGCGTCCTACTGGACAAAGGCATTCCCACAAATACTGAATCTAGGTTCCTATGGTTATGGCCTCAGCGCTCGGCTGACGCTCGAACTGTTATAAAAGATTTGCGAGTCTTTATCGGCACATACGCAATAGGCACGCTACATTCTGACCAGGGTCCTGCGTTTAGCTCTAGGGCTTACAAAGAAGCCATGGCCAGTCTGGGCTTTGCATTGCGGTACTCCTCTCCATTCCATCCGGAGGGAAATTCGGTTGTGGAAAGGAAAAACCAGGACATAAAGCAGTCTATAACAGCTAGGGTATTAGGTTCGGGTGATGGGTGGGTCAAACACCTTAGTGGGGTTCAACGCTCATTGAATAATCTGCCAAGAAGTTCTCTAGGGGGGGGTCACTCTGTATGAGGTCCTATTTGGGACAAGAATGTGGGTACCAGACCTTGAACACGTAGGCACAGTGGTGGAAAATAAACCCTTTGATATCAAAGATCGTTTGGCTGTTTTACAGGAACTAAACAAGTTAAGAACGAAACAAAGCAACGTATTCCTACAGCCCACCACCACTGGGGATCAACCGGCTGTCCCAGCAAGGCCTGTCTGGATTCCAAAAGTTGGGGATCTAGTCAGAGAAAAGATTGCGGACAAGAAGGAATTTGGACCTTCTTGCAGACAACCAGTACCTGTCCTAGCAGTTCAAGGAACAAGAACAGTACTTCTGCCGCCCCTTGCTGGAAGAAAGGAGAAAAGATTTGTGTCCATCGACCTCATCAAACCACAGTATGTGGCCAATACTAAATAGTAGGCCTCGTGGACTCCGACCTAGTAGCAGACGCACTCCTCTCGCTACTATCCAAGAGGTTCAGACTGAAAGACTGCTAACAATCGAGAATTCAGCTGTAACTGATGGAGGACTAAGCAACAACGCTATGGAACTCATCCCTCTTGAACACCAAGTAACAGTTCGTCCAAATACACCTGTCTATACCAATGTAGCAAGTGATGAACTGGTTCCAGTGATTTCTACAAATCCTGATGCAATTCCAACAATTGACAGAACTGCTTCTGGCTATTTCATTAACTTTGATACGTTCTCAGAAGATCCGAGTGAACCTGAAACGACGCCAGCATCATTGAAATTAAAGCAGCAAGTACAAGACTTTCTTCACTTTCTGAAAAAGACTTATTTGGTTTCTCCATGGATTGAACTCTGGATTACATCTGGACTTTTTGTTTTCCTGCTCTGGCTAGCTTTGGTAACAACTGTGAGCGTGCTTATAAGTGGCAGATACATCCATGTGAACACTGAAGGAAAAGACGTGAACGTACTTTTGAAACCTCATAAATCTTCCCATCGTGAAGCAAGAGACTTGTCATCAGTGAACATCACAGCTGTTCCTATACAGGATGGTATAGTGTGGGACAAAACAGATTTTGAAATCTTCGGTCCGACGGAACAATTGAACATTCCACATTTGTTTAAAATTTCACTAAGTGATCTAATTACGTCCAGTACCTATTCGGATGATTGGGACTTTGAGACTGTCAATGATATAATGTTTGACCTAGAAAAATCTGCTGCATTTTCTAAACATGAATATTTAGAGGGTTCATCAGACTATGAACAAATGTATTGTTATAACCACTATGGTCATCATTATTTGCATAAATCTGCATATCCAAGAAATGTGTTTATGTTTAACCAATGGGAACATTGTCCTACACCACCTAAAGGTAGTTCAAAAACATTTGCTAGTAAATTTCCATATTTTTCAGGACACAATACATCTGAACCAGAAATGTTTTACTATAAAAATGTAAACAAGACAGGACTGAAAATTATGTTAACAAAACAGATTTACTCTGCGTTATTTAATGCCCAACTGTCTAGACAGGGTTTCGACTTTTGGAAAGACACAATAGACACAAAAACAGTCGGGGGTACTAAATATTGGCAAGTGCAGGGGACAGAAGCTTTATTTAGAGCCTACATCATCCCTGAACAAATAATGTTTTTGAATGAAACCATCCAACAAACATCTTGTCTTGGATTAGCCAAGATCAAAGAGATGAACACACCTTCTGTACCAACACCTGCAAGTGATAACGATACACAGGCAGTGGTGACAGTTGACAATATACTACAACTCAACAGATCTAATCCTGATTGGAAAAAATGGTCGATCTGGCCCACAGACACGAATAACTGTCAGGAAAGATTCCTGAATAAAACTCAGGGCTTTACTATTAATAGGCCAGACCCAAGATACGTCCAAAGACAACATCGGGGGTAGTAACAACATACAGTGTAGGAAAATTATGCCTCGATTGGCTGCATAAGTCTACACTACAGGATGTGAAACAACACTTAACCTTACTTAAAAAGGACGCAGACCTTAGGGAATTCTTGCTTGGACCAAGAAAATCGCGTCAAAAACGTTTCATATATGCTGGCATTTATGCTGCTTATAATGAAGCATGGAAAGTATCACAGATGGAGGCTGCAGAACGAATACGTGAACTTGATCGTATTAATTTAGAGAAAACACTTTCTGTGGTCGACAATGGGTTAACAACTTTGTCCTCCAGAATATATTCATTGGATGGCATTGTATCCTCTGCTATCGACATACTAGAACAAGATTTGGCGATGTTACAACAAGGTCAGTCTCATTTACGTTCTATTATGTTATTAAGCTGGACGCTGCAATCTTTGCGAGCGGGCTATGTGCCTTGGCTTTTCATCAACACAACGGCTCTGTTTGCAGAATACAATCTAACTGATAAACAGATCGAACTGGCACAAAGAGGAGCAAGGTATACAGTGCTGAGCATTGAAAAACTGGAAAAGTTAACATTCACAGTGGCAGAAAAACCAGCTACAGAATGGCTTATTCATGGCAAAACAACATTACCTGTGAGTACTTTTCAGTTTCAGTATTGCCTCAGACAAATGCAAGCAGGCAAATATGAAAGGTTGGGTAAGGAATACATTAAGACATCTTGGGATTTACCGTATACATATAGATGTTGGAGTGGGGATCGTGAAGTGTTTTTGAGCGGTACAAACTGTAAACTTGCACTAAGCGGTTCGCTTATATGTCAGGACATTTCTTTACACGGGGCTTGTAATGGTTCTGTGGCAAATTTGTCTTGCCATCAGCAGGGTACACCAGCTGCTGTGATTAATCCAACGTTTGGACAACTTTCTAATGGGAGTTACCTCATGTTGAATGATCAGAGTTGCTGCGGCATGTTGCCAGGCATCCCATATCTAGTAACGGTCAACTCCAGGGTCACTTGCTGTATGCAAGTATTGTTTGCCCCAATAGACACAGTCAGGGAGTCGCCTCTATGGCCTTCGCTGAACGTCTCTTTTATAAGATTTGATACTTTGAGCAGAATGAAAGCCATGCTTTTACAGCAAACAGTGCCTTTGACCTCGGCCAAAGAAACCTATGATCTACAAGTAGCAAGGACTTCGGCTGAGATACAGACTTTAATACGTACAAACTGCCCTATACATTTCGTAGAAATGATATCACGTATCTTCAACATGTCTGATACAAGTGGAATTATACATGTATTTAAGAGCATCTGTACCGGTCTGTTAGCACCTTTCCAGGCAATACTCGGAATCATCCCGAACTTTGCACATTCGGTGTTTGGTGGCATACCATTAATTCTAGCACTTGTTGCCGGAATTCTATTT
The DNA here is from genome assembly GCA_963921515.1 of Calotriton arnoldi. NCBI lineage: Eukaryota > Metazoa > Chordata > Amphibia > Caudata > Salamandridae > Calotriton > Calotriton arnoldi. The sequence goes on along the minus strand of CAWUFW010002244.1, from coordinate 787,530 downwards.
CTCTTCCTGCTATTGCGCTATGGCCAGCCTATTCGCAGACATCACTCCGAGCGAAATGGAGAAAGCTCTCCTTGAACGAAAGTGCCGTGAGCGAATAGTACAGCTATTGGGCATGACTCGTCTACGGGACCTTAATACAACTTGGTTCCTGTCATTCAGACCAATCTGGCAAGATTGCATCTTACCTGTTCTACGATGCCTGCTATGCGGTGAAGAATGCGTGTTGGACACCTGTCTAACTTTTCCATCAGCTACGCCAACGGATGTCGATACTCTGCTGGTCCCGATAACGGCCCATGCTCTGTGTTGTCCCCAGAGGCTACCGATCCTGATGTCAGCATTCGTTGAGATCTCACAGACGCTTCCGGCTGCTGCTGAGGTACGAGAAAGATCTACAGGCACACAGGTAACAACGGACGCGAACTTTGCTGCGGCACCCTATGCTGGAAGCGAAGCTTCACATCTCTGTGCAATTAATCTGCTACATGAGGTGTTCCAACTGACACCAACTACAGTGGATGATGTTTTGTCTATAGAAATAGATGATCTCATGTTTACACCAGACCCATAAACTGACTGATTCAGCGTACTGTGTTCCAGAGATGCAGTAACAATTTGGCCTTCATTTTTAAAACAACTTGGAACTCTACCAAAATTGAACTTTTGTCCCATTTTTTCGAACGAAAATGGCACTTTAATCTGCTTAAAGTAGAACTAGCCTTATAATACAGACTTCAAGGTACTTCCACGGACACTTAGTCATCTGGTGTGTCTAAAACAGATCATTTATTTTCATGACATGAAATGACTTTGATTTTTGAACAACTTATCGATCATTTTCTGTCACATGTAAATATTACTGCTTATTTCATTCCAATTGCATCTATTTTCGAACTTTATGCCTGAAATGAAAAGCAATGCTTCAAATGTACAGTACCTTTTGCATTCTAATAGGTTTTTTAAATGCCTTTTTTAAATGGTTTTATGAAATATTTTAGAAATATGCGGTACTCCATTTTAAGGTTTAGCATTTTAAATGTTTAGCATTTTAGTATTATCGTACACACGAAAGTGGAGTGGGTGTTGTATTCCTCTTAGAGTGTCCATAAACGGGCTTTCCAGAATCATGTCCTTATATAGGCACAATTCGCCCTGCCCTTAAATAGGCATAAAATACCAGCCCTTATTTAGGCATTAAACCGTGCACTCCAAATACAGGCATGGTCTCCGACATCCGTCCACCCTAACGTCACAACGAGTTCTTGAAGAACAGATCCTTAGGCTGCGGGAGTTTTCCTAGTCCAGGACTATTGATTTCTTCAAGGACTCATATATTATGCATGAACCATTATTCCTTAGGGGTTCATTCATGACGTCTTCCGCTGTCCGACTCACGTCAATGCTAACATTCTGAGGTAATTCTCAGGTATAAATATACCTTCCCTAGCCCCTGTAAATCAGAGGAGACCTCGACTTCAGAGGAGCCCGTTTCCCGGCCTGACGCACTGAGAAGATGCTGTCATCCCTGCACGCAGAGTGTCCAGCTTCCAGTGATCTAACTTCCCTTGCGGGGTGTTGGAGTTCGAGTCTGGCAAAGAGATTCCTACCCCTCTCATTCTTCAGGTATGGAGCAGACTAGAACCTAGAGGGACTCTTGGCAATCTAGGCATACTAGGCTTAGCATACTCTTAGTATACCATAGTAAGGAATACTTCACCTACTTCATACCTCGTCCTACACCTAGGTTAGGTTAGGTACATTGGGGTAGAACTAGATTAGAAACGCATCGTATGAGTACTCACATTTTTAGTCTGTGTTATTTATGTAACAGCATATGTACTAAAAGATAATGCTCTCGCAGTATTATTTATTTCTACTGCTCACACTGTACATTATTTATCTCGCATACTGTCTTGTGATCGTAACAGCACATTTTACTTACACCAGAAACAAGACTGTTCAATAAATCTTTTATTGAAACGCCCGTCTATTTCTTTCTGTGTAACTTGGACAAAACTAAGCATGCACGACTGAGCCGAGTGAAATAGTTATCTATTGTTTCCACGACTCTGGGACACGTTCTGATTCTAAAGGGAAACCCAGTGGTCATGTTCATGTTTTCCGGCTGTCAGAAACTACTCCCTTCTTGTTGTCAAGGAGTTTCTAGTGGCCTCTGAGCTAGCTGGCACAAGTAATTAAGTTTAATATACTCGATAGGGACATACTGACCTTAGTCCTATGTCAAACCTATAGGATATATTATTCGCTTTATAAGTGACATGATTGATTGATTGATTGATTGATTCCAATGCGCAGAGCCTATTAGGGAAATAGGAGCTACACTACAAGAGCACTTTTAAATATGTCACTTCAGGATGCACACATCCCGAAATCACATATTTAAAAGCACCCTAGTTTCTTGTACGCTTTTAACCTGCAGGAGCGTTTCACTTTAGTACTCAGGTTATACCACTATATTCAGAGGCATTTATTATATAACTGTTAATAAATGCCTCTCAATATAGTGATATGAACTGATGTACTAAAGTGATACGCTCCTACACGCTAAAAGCATACAAGAGACAAGGGCACTTTTAAATATGTGAGTACAGGATTCACACATCCTGAACTCACATATTTAAGAGTTCTCTCTTGTATGCTTTTAAAGTGCAGGAGCGTTTCACTTTAGTACATCAGTTTATATCACTATATTGAGAGGCATTTATTAACAGTTTTAATAAATGCCTCTCAATATAGTGATATAACCTGATGCACTAAAGTAAAACGTCCCGCATGATTAAAAAGCACACAAAGGGAACACTTTTAAAAACATGCGTTCTGGATGTGTGCGCTGCTGTGCCAGCCTGCAGTTTATTTTTATTGTTTCAAAACCAGTAAAAACGAACCACAGGCTGGCAGGCATGGTGGAAGGCCTCCATCCTCCTGTCCTACTTACCTGGCAAAATCCTGCTCTGGAACACGCATGGCGGCCCGCAACAGGGTGTGCTGCTGCTCCAGTCCAGGATGGGAGGCTTGAGATTGCCAAATGTGCCCTCTCAGCCTGCGATGGCTCGAGGTCACAGTCTTGTGATTCTGTGACCTCGAGTCACATGCCTGCAATCCTTCCACAGACTGCAAGCAACACCCTTTCCTGACACGCCACAGGTGACGAGTTGGGAAGGGGTGTTGCTTGCAGCCTGTGAAAGTGATTGACAGGCAGCCCAGGGAATGCAGGGCTTATGCCCTGGACGCCTGGGACTGCTTGTAAATATGACGCTGCTGGCGTCATGAATGGGAGGTCTCTTCAGACCCCCAAATGCTGCAAGCACTAGGCCAGCTCTTAGCCTGCAAAGGGATTTTTTTTTTTTTTTTTTTTTAAATGAAAATGCTGAGGGACATATGCTCTAGCGAGCATATGTCCAACTCAAAAGTGCCTGGATGCCTGACTCTCATTGAGAGGCAGCCAGGCACCTAAGCAGCACTCCACGGGCTTAAAGCCCTCATTTAAATTTTTTTAAAAGTATGTGGATGGTAATTGCTCTTTGCAATTACCATCCACATTACATGAGAAACGATGTGGGCGGCTTAGTAGTCTCTTAAATTGCAATTCTGATTCAGTTTGCTTCAAGTGCAACAGGAGAGAGTTCCAAAGCTTCTGCGCAATATAAGCAAAAGAGCAACCTCCGGATCTCTTAATTCTGGGGACAGTAAGCAGTAACTGATTAGACAAGCGCAGTGATCGCATAGGCTTATCAAAGGTAATGAGGTCCTGAATCAATTTAGAACCTTTTTATGAATTGCTTTGTATACAATGCAAGGCTACTAGTGCTGATCTTGTTGACTGGTGTTTAGGTATTTTTTTGGATGATGCGCTGTGGCATTTTGCACGACCTGCAGTCTTTTCAAGACTGTCCTGTGGCTTCCAAGATATAAGGAATTGCCATAGTCCAATCGAGAAATTACAAAGCCTTGAACCACCAGCTTGCGTGTTGAGTCAGGTAGCCCTCTTAGAAGTCTCTTAGGGTATGAAATAGGCCGAAACAAATGGCTGTTAATTTCTTGACCTTGACATCCATTGTCAGTTTCTCATCATGCCATACTCTTAAACCTTTTGCCTTTGTTTTGGGAATAGGCTGGTTACCCAGGGCGGCTGGCCAGTTCATTTCCATCTACCTAGTGGGATTGTTGCCCACAACCATCACCTCGGTCTTATCACCGTTTAGCTTTAGGCTGCTAGTTGCCATCCAGTCCATTACGGGTGTAAGACAAGAATTAAGGAGAGATGAGGTATTTTCAGTTTGATCATTTGCATGTCGTCCGCTTAGGATATTGAGGTTATACATTAAGATTTTATATCTGCTAAAGGCGCAACATACAAATCAAATTGTGTGGGGTTAAGGGACGAGCGCTGATAGCACTCCACACTTAATAAAAAAATATTGAATTGCTTATCTTCTTCTAGTACTTGAAAAGTATGCTTGTGAAGGAAAGATGTAAGCCATTTCAGGGCTATGCCTCCAATGCCCCCTTCCACTAGCCTTTTAATCAATGTTGGGTGCAATACCGTGTCAAATGCAGCACTAAGATCAAGTAAGATTAGAGCCGTGGTGCAACCCGTCTCGAATATGGCCCTCAATTCTTCGGTAGCAGCTGGGAGAGCAGTCTCTGTATTACTCCCTGTCCTGAATCCTGTTTGGGTGGAATGCAAGATCCCGTTGGACTCTAGGAATAAGGAAAGATGTTTATTTACATATTTTTCCAACATTTTGCTTGGACCAGGTAAAAGGTATATTGGGTTTTAATTCTTGCACAATAAAGGGTCAGCCGTCGTTTATTTCATAAGTGATCTGACAATGGCATGTTTCCACGTAAATGGGACGTCACCTGATTTTTAAAGACTGATTAAACATATTAGTCAAGATTTTAATGACTGGTGTTCCTCCCTTAGTCATGATATCAGGAGGTACCGGACCCTGAGGGGAGCCTGATTTAAGAGAGGACAGAATGGCTTGAGTGTCTTCTACGGTCATCTCTGGGAAATTGCTCAACTTTTCATTCCCCTGTTCTAGGGGTATGATAGTCTCATCATCATCTACTAGAGTATGAAGGATAGTATTGACTTTCTCTAAAAAGAAATTAGCCAATTGATTGCAGCGTGCACCTGAGTTCATGTATTCATGTTCAACTATTCACCAGATTGTATAGTTCTCTAGCAGAATTTGGTGCATTCTGTATTTTGTTAGCAAAATAATTGCCTCTTACTTCCCTGATAGCATGATGCTTCTTAGCTGCTTTTTTTGTACTTACTTTTGCTAGTAGCATCATAGTTTTTTCTCCATAACCTTTCTGCTCGTTTAGAGTCTTTTTTTTATTCCTGGAGCTCCTTAGAGAACCATGGTGCTTTCCCTCCTGTGGGCATAGATTTGTTGTTGTTTTAAAGGCACCAGGAGGTTAGCGGCAATAGGAATCCACATTTTTAAATTATTATATCTATCGGTTATATCTCTGAACATGACAGGGGTCGAATTGGATTGCATATTTTCCCATTCTTTGGTAATTAGCTTTGACCAGTTTTTTCATAGTCTAGGATTGGTCTGTACTTCTACAGTATGGCTGACCCTGGTCAGCTGAAATGGAATCATTTTATGATCCGACCAGATAATGTCTACAGGGTTCCCAATGGTCAGGTCATGTATATTAGAAAAGATGGGATCAAGTACATGCCCTTGATTATGAGAAGGGCCATTAACATTAGTTGGACCGCTTTCAGGTCCATTAACTAATTGTTAGTCATTTCACAGTTCTTATTATCCAAGTGAAGATTAAGATCTTTTAATACTGAGAAGTTAGGTGTTGTGAGACTACATTCTACCACAACATCTGGGAGTGCTTAAATAAATTGCTCAGGGGGTCCTGGCAGTCGGTAGAATAGTAATCCAGAGAAGGTGAACGTCGGTAATTAGCTCCAGGGAAAATAATAGCCCTTCACACCCCACAAGTGGTATCAGGTTAGTTTTAACTTTCATTCCTTCTCTGTGTAGAACAGCGACCCATCCTCCTCTCTTACCTCCTTCTCTACCCCTTCTGGTGATGGAATATCCCTGATGGAGTGTCATGGCTATGTCAGGGATGGAGTCTTCCTGATGCCACGTTTCCGTAAGGAACATGGCATCTGGATTTTCTTCTTCTATAAACGTAATTAGATCTAAGCTATGTTCGGATAGGGATCTACAATTAAGTAAATACGTCTGCCAGTGAGAATTTTAAAATTTCTCCAATGGGAGTGAGTTATTAGTCACAGAGTGGTGGAATCCTGTTGGGCTTCATTTACAGTTATCACATTTCATTCCTTTAATCTCAGGGTTAAGTTTGTGCATGCACGTCTTACCTTCTAGTGAACTAAATGCCTGCAATTCCTCAGCCGAGCAAGTAATCCTACTTCCATTTGGCTCAAAACTAGCAGAGGTCCTGGTCCCTGGTCTCAGCTGGGCGCAGACGGGCTTCCCTTGGGCGCACCTTTGCCTTTCCTGATGTGTGTGTGCTGCACTAGCACACGGACAAAGAGGGAAAATGGTTAAAGTCAGTCTATGCATAGTATATTGTACTGGAAGGCTATCCTTCAGTACAAAACCTATGCTAGACTCATGGCCCTTGCACTATGGTGCAAAGGTGTCTCAGTGGCGCACAGCAGCTGATTTCAGCACCGGCGCTAGGGAGTGCGCCATATTTCTGTAAATATGGCGCTCTCTTCCCCTCTCCTTTTCACGCAGCGCAGCATTTGTGGCTGCTGCACTGCATGAGCAAGAGGTAAATCTGGCCCCTAGACTCCTTTCACGCTCATGCAGAGTCTCAAACCGTAGGGAAGAGGCCCTCTGTGTAAGAAGCTACACACTTTGCCAGTACGTGCCCCACACACACAGTTAAGTTTAGGATGTTCCAGATGCGGTGTATGCAGACCACTTAAAAAATATTACGTACAGGTAACTATAGTTGGCTTGCATGCACAAAAAACACTGCTGCGATGTTAATGCATTGAGTCCCCATTGGCCTTGGGCTATGTTAATAATAATATTAAAAATCTTAATTTTATCAGTTTTATTAAATACAAGATCGAGAATCCCATATGACCCATATAAGCAAGAGCAGCGCATGGCTGGGTTTCCTTTTTGAGTTGAAATGATACAGAAATCAAGTATACAAATATTGGTATACCCGCTTAACCACCTAAAATGTAGTTTGGTTTCCCAGCCATCAACCTCCAAGGCGCAAGGTGGCCTCCTCTTAAAAGGAATTCAACCTGCCGTACTCGTTGGCCAAACCGCTAACCCGGTCTCCAATGCAACTACAACACTGTTCCTAATTCTTTCGCAATATTACGCCTTCACAATAAGTGATAATATACTCCCATCTAGTGGCCAACCAGAATATAAATATCTTCGGAAACAAATTGCTGGTTTATCACATATTACTTATTAGAATAGTTTTTGAGCTTTATACATGTTGAATCGATATACATGGCTGCACCAGGCCACGACAAAGTAGCTGAAGGGAACAAGGAGTATGATCTGAGGCCCGTTCGGCTTAACTCTTACTTCACAAGTCTACACAAAGGTGATGGTGGTGATCACCGCCCATCTCAGATCTAGAATCCCAGTTTTCCCTATTTGGGTGGCTGGCTCCTTAAAACCAAGGGGCTGATTTATCATTATTTGACGAAACGCAGCAAGACAACTTGCTGTGTGAAATGGAGAGGGCAGGAATGTGCCTTATCTATCAAGATATGGGGCATTCCTGCTCTCGCTGAGCTGGTGCACTGAGTGCTGCTCTGTCAAGTAAAAGCAACGGTGCCTCAGCGGAAACTAAGACAGACTTTAAGCCCTTTGCCCTTCCCTTATGTAAGAACTAGGTGGGCATAATGATTAGTACTGTAACTTCTTTTGATTACCCGAGAGCCCACAAACCGTTTTAACTACCTAAATAAGGTTCTACAATCGATTGTGAACTTTTAACATGTTTTGCAAGGGGCTAGAAACTAAACAATTAGGATCATTGGTAAAGAACGATCAGTTATTTAACGCACAAGGCACCTTAGAATAACATTAGACTTTAATTGTATTATCTGCACTGTTTTCATACAATAGTTAGGTGGCCACTATGTCTGAATTGATGAAGAGGAACAAACAGCTTTTAAGGTCAAAACTAGGTTTTACAGGTCTTACAATCGACCGTGAGGTTTTATCAGGTTATGCAAGGGATTAGTAACTAAATATAAGACACTTTAGACTTCCCAAGATATAAAGAAAAGGCCACAACTAAAGAACGTTTTGTTAAGAAAGGAGGTCTGATTCCTTGTGGCAAACTCAGAAAGCACTATGCACTTTACAATCACGGAAACCCAGGCTGTCCCAGAGCTGAACATGAAGCATAAACGGTTGATAAACTTTAATCAAGGTTTTTTGGGTCTTATGAACAACTGTAAAATGTTATCAGGTTCTTTAAGGGACTAGGTCATCCTTGTCATATAGGAACAAACGGTGGTCGATGCTTGTAATTTGAGCTTTGATAGCATTAAGTATTCATTTTTGACTATACATTCTTGCATTGGTTCATTCACCTCACAAGTAATTCTGCTTAATGTGAAGCGAAGTTAATTGTCTTATTGAATACATTTTTACGGTGATCGGTTTTATTTCATGCTACAATTGTTAAGGTTTTAATTAACTAAACAATAAGCTTAAACTTGAAACGGAGTGCTGCGGAGCGCCAACGCAGGCAACCATGTGTCATGGTGCAAGGGTGCCTGCGTTGTCGGCAGGATTGTTTTTGTGCAGGAAGGGACACGTTTCTGCACAAAAACAATCCTTCGGGATGTTTTGCTCATTCTAGGTGTGCTGCAGAATGCAGCACACTTAGAACGAGGAAACAAGGAGGAGAAATAAATATTTTTCTCTCGTGGCACCTCGCATCGGGAAGGTGTACTATTTTGATGCATTCCCAGGTTAACTAGTCTTGGTAAATCTGGGAATGCGCCAAAATATATGGATGGATACATGGAAAGCCCATAATCCAACCAAGTAACCCCTTCAAGGTGGCCTTGCGTCGCTTGGGAAAATCTGACATAAGGATCACCTTGCGTGACGCAAGGGCAATGCAATCCTATGATAAATTTGGCTCCAAGTCTCAAGAGATGGTGTTGCATCACCTGCAGCTGACAGCATCAATGCTGTAAGAATTGGGCTTTTCCATCAAGGTATTCAAGTCTCACCTGAAGAGCCCGTTCAGCACACCCTGTTCATAGGGTAAGTACTTTACACTACAGGGAGTTGCCTTTAGCCCTCCTCAGAGGATAAGGGATAGTCCTGCTATGATTAAGATATTTCAGAATGGAGCAAGCATTCCAGTCCTCCTGGTTTTAGGCCTGCTATCTTCCTGGACCCTGTTCGTCCGTCACACACTCTGAAATACTAGGGCTCTACAGTGGTGCCTCTGCAAGCAGTGCTTCCAATACAGCTGTGATCTCTCGCACTACATAATGATCTTGGGGAACACTCCAGAGGATTTGATGTGCAGGAGAGCCTAGTTCAAGGGATGCCATTCTAGCCTCCATATGTTTATCTAACAGGGGAGTGATTCAATTAAGGACTGGGAAGGCTGGAATCAATACATGAAGAATCGAAATGGGGGTAGTGCCTCCCAGACCATCAATCAATTTACACTTTAAAAGAAGAAACCAAAGTGTTGTTCCTTCAGTTGTCTTTGATTGGACTCATTATTTTTAAATTTTTCACCCGGAGTGTACATTTGGATATATCACGCCTGTGTGTGTTGTTCTTAGTAATACTTCATGGAATAAATCACTGATCCTTTTTCTTTGAGTCAATGCATTTTCTTTTGCATGTATTTATAAAAAAGATACTTTTAAAGTAACATGGTGTACATTTACAGACATAATGACAAAGGATAAGACCTGTGATGGGCACAACTTACATGACAACACTTCTTGATTACATGTACAGGGATAATTCAGAAAACAATTTATATAAACCACAAATATATATCACCACAACTTAAATACATTAATTTATAAACATTCAACCAAACTTGTGAGGTTGGCTCATTGGTGTCCTATAGTATATTATCATGGGGACCTTTACTACTTCAGTCCTCTTATGTGTAGTGCTAAGCACTACTACTGGGCCCTATTTAGGTTTGAGGTCAGAGCTTGGGTTAATGCCAGGATGGAGTCCTGGATTCTATCTCTGGTGGTGCACAACTTTTGTGCACAGAATGAACCAGTTTATGAATGCTCTTGGCCCCGTGTTGTGTTTACGCCAACACGTTTCGACCTTCAAAGGTGGGCCTGAGATGTGTTTCCAGAAAGGTCTTCTTCAGGGCTGATGACTTAGTGGACACGTTGTAAAAACAGCTTTGTAGGCGCCTTGTTGAAAGCGTCTGGCTGGTGTCTGATTGCGAGCTCCTGTTTAGTCATGGGGTCTTGCGTGGAGGTTGGACCTTACTGTGGGTTTAGCTGAGACCATCCATCCGTTATGGTCCCGATTCCTGCTTGAAATTGGTCATCCGCCTTGTCCTCGACAGGTTTCTTTTTTTCCGCAAGTTTAGTACTAAGCCTCCGGGGACCTATTATCCTTTGTCAGCCGGCGTCTCCCTCGTCTGACGGTGAACTCCATAAGCAGTGATCACAGTGGTAAAGGACACTTCACTCAAGAGGGGAGAGTGCTTTTGGAGGAGCTGGAGATCAGAGGCCTTTAGTCTCCGGAAGAGCAGATGTTACATATCACTCTACAGAAGCTGTGAGCAACTTGGTTGCCAATCAAGGCCTTCCTGCCATCCCTTCATGGGCAGTCCATCAAGATGTTGGCTGACAACATGGCCCGAATGTGGTATATCAACAAGCCAGGAAAAGTGTGTGTGTGTGGTGGGGGGGGTAACATCTTGAAGAACAGGTTACTTACCTTCGGTAAGGCTTTCTGGTGGATAATCGAACTGCAGATTCCTTACCTTTAAAATATCAACAGGTAGCAGTCTGGGTACTGAAACCATTCATAGCAGTGCTCTTGCATGGTGGTAGATGATGCTGTGCAGCTCAACAGTGATTCATTCAAAAGGGGTGAATTGGGTTCCCTAGCGCCCCATTGTCCGATGCACCGGTCGCACATCAGTGAGATCCGACCACTTTGTTTAGCTGTTTTTATATAATCTCTGCAGCCTTTGTGTATTCTTTTCTAGTACCTGGCAATTCTGTATTAGTAGGTCACTAACCTCCATTTTTGTGGGCAGGGTATAGTAGACCTCTTACTTTTAGCCTTGCCCGAGCACTTGTGTTAAATAGAGCTTGGGCGTTTTATTCTGCGTGGGAGGTTTTCTACCGGGGGCTAGGTGATCTCAAACAACGCTACTTGGGCTGCACTACAGTCTATTATAGACTCTTTCTGTCTGCTATTTGCATATTCACTTTCGCTTTGGCCAGCTAGAGCCGCCATGTATACCATAATACATTGTATTCTCTGTGATGTGCTCTGCTTACATATTACTTCTTTCCAACTGTAAGTATGTGTCTTTTTGTCTCATTTTCCTATGGCCCTCTAATTTGAACCTTACCTGCCTGTATTTGAAGATCTCGTCATCGTCCTCATCTGGCATTACTATCCCCTCCCAGTTTTATCCATAGGTATGTTTCTCAGTCGTCATTTGTATGACTTGTGTCTCTACATCTTCCTTTTTGTAACTTTCTTCTCTATACTTTCCCAGTTCTCCTTCTTTCTCTTTTTCCTTTACCCTTCTCGTATCCCTCTGTCTTTCCTTTTCCTTCATCCTCACTGTGGTTCCTATTCGTTCCAGTGCATTACTCATTCCTTATCCATTTATCTTAATTTCGTGTTCTATTCTTTATTGCAGCCATACAGACAGTTCATAATTTTGTTTCAATTTTGCATTCTGGGTTACTTCATGGAATATTAAGGGGTTAGGTATCCCTATTGAATGACAGAGAGTCTTCTCATTTAGCTAAACTCAAGACAGATGTTGCACTTCTTCAAGAATCTCATCTTTCTTGAGTTAGAAGCTGCTAATTTTTTTATTTTTTTTTAATGCCGAGTTGGTAATGTGTGTTTTTCGAACCTGCTAAGGGGAAAAAGAGTGGTGTAATAATCCTTTGCCATAAGAAACTTCAAATCTCAGTCATGCACCAAGAACATGAAGCAGAAGGCAGATGGTTTATTATTAAACTGCTTGTTAATGATACTTCACAGTTGCAATATTCAATGATTATGGTCCAGTCTCTGTAGACAACACTTTTTGGAATACTATTTCTATCAAATTACATCAACATGATGATTACAATATATTTGGCGGTGACTGTAATCAGGTTATTGATTCTATATTAGATAGAAGCTTAAAACATAAATTTGTCCACACTAAAACACATACACAATTTAGATCGGTCATTCAAAATAAATCTCTAGTTGATATATGGCTGCTATGTCATCCAGATCTCGGTGAATACACATTTTATTCTCCACCTCACCATTCTCAATCTTGTATAGACTACCTCTTTTTCAGTAAGAGTTTAGTTCAACACACTCTTCACTCAGATATAGGATCCATTTTAATCTCAGACCATGCCCCAGTATACACAGACTTCAATCTTGTAACTTTTTCACCACACTTGGGTAGACGGCCTTTTAACAACTCTTTATTATTGGATGCTAAATTGTCTCTCAATTTGAGGAATTTGCCCACGTTTTTTGTTCTCAATAACATAAAGGACTCCTCTTTCCATTGGCATGGGATTCCTTCAAAGCCGCAACCTGAGGTTTTATCATAAACTTTGTCTCTCCTAAAAAGAAAACCTTAGCAGCCCAATCAGACGGTTTTCTTGATATTATATTAAAATTGAATACACATATTATAATTCAAAGAATGAAGTTTCTTTGCAATAACTAATCAACGCTAAACTAACCTTCAATAGCTTAACTACTAATTCTGCTTCTATATATTAAAAAGCAGTGCAAGATATTATTGCGGCCAAAAGTAAGATGAGGAAATTACTTGCCAACTATTTAAAGATTAAGAAAGATAGAACGTAAACTGAATCTTTAATTAACAATAATGGTGATGTCCTCTAAGATAACAATAGTTTGAATTAATTAATTCATTTCTATGCACATTTATACCTTTTTGACATTTTCTCAATATTTTATTGCATTTCTCAAATGAACAAACATAAATCATATAACATTAACCAAGGACATTTTGTCATGAGTATCTGGAGTCCAGCAATACTAAATATTTGGGGCTTTTCCTAGGCAACGTAATCTGCACAAACCTAATATGAGCACATCATGAAATTGGGGCATAATCCTTGTTTATAGTGCACTGTTCACTTCATGACATATAAAACTAGGGTCTATGTGAAAAGTATAAAAATAATATATTTTCCAATTCTATACGACCTAAGGAGTCCGTTGTTGCATGCCACACATCCCTTATCCTGACTGGCAGGCTGGCTGAACATGCATTTGTCAGAATTTTAGCAACCTTGGTACACCCCCCCCCCCCACTGTCCTAAATGCAAGAACATATCCCTGCCCAGGCCTGAAAACACAATCTTCCTCATCGGACATATCCATTTTTTTCAGTCCGTCCCTCCCCCAATCTCAAATCATTGATCCTGCCACATTAGGAAAATATATTTTGCTCTCCGAAATTACTCAGGCAGGTTCTTTCCTACAGAGATGGAGAACCCCTGGACCTGACCATTTTACTATTGGATTTTAAAGCCACTTTGCAAAAATTCTCCTTTACTTTTACTTAATTTCTTCGTTGAAAATTAATCTTCTCAGGAAAATTTCAAGAAACAAGGATTGCTTAATTCCAAAAGATAATAGAGCTCTTTAATGTAAAAATTATCATCCCATTTCCTTAGTTAACACAGACTAACATTTTTGGGAAAATCTTGGCATTATGCATCGATCCTATCTTGCCGGATATCATCGGCCCAGAGCAGTCCAACTTTTTTAAAGCTCGATTGCTGCCTGATAATGCTGGTCTTTTTCAATGCCTGAAGTAAAACTTCCATGTTAGACTATCCCTTGGCAGCTATTGCATTAGACGCTGAAAAAGCTTTTGACAGAATTGGTTAGGATTTCAGGTTTGAAGCACTAAAATAGAGTGGCGTTTCCCCTAAACTGTGTGATTTAATTTCTTATATTCAGGCCCTAAAGCTGCTATCTTTGTATCTTATCAGACTATTTTATTTTATCCAGAGGAGTACGCCAAGGATGTCTTCTTTCTCACCTTTTATTTATCATTGATTAGACCTTTCTTAACCAAAATCCGTCAAGATTCACGCATCATGGGATTTTAAATTGGTAATCAGCAGATAAAAATGTCCACATATGCGGACAACATCCTTTTATATTGTTGCTTTCAACTATTTCTCTTCTCATTTTTTTTAGAGCATGTAACTGTTTTCTCTCAGATATCAGGTTATTAGTTAAATGCAGACAAATCTGAAATATTGCCTCTAAATATTGTATATACTAAACAGTTTTCCAATTGTTCAAACTTTACTTGCCAACCTGTTTAAATACAATACCTTGGATTATGATTCACAAACACAATTAAAAATACAATAAATCGAAATTTTGATCAGATTACCAAGTCTCTACATGATACAATTCTAATATGGGACCCGTTATTTCTTTCTTGGTGGGGCAGACTAGACTCCATTAAGATGATGTTGACGCCTATGATATTATACATCATTTCCATGATCCCAATTCATGTCTCAGACCTCTATTTTAAAAAGATAGATTCTCTTCTTAGACCATCCCAGATAGCTTTGTCCAGTTAAAAAAAGAGGTAAATCTGACAGTGGCTTTAACTTCTCTATTTTCTGGCAATATCATTATGCTTTCTTAAAACAATCAGCTCACTGGCTTAATCACGCTCATACCCCTCACACACTGTGGGTGTCGCTAGAAAAATCCCAAATCGCCCATTTTGATTTCATAGAATTATTAGTTTATGAAACAAATTTACCAATTACGTATCCCAGTTATTGCGCATTTTGACACCCTTACTTTCAGCTATTCATATTTCCATTACTAATTTTCAACAACAATCTTTTTTGGCATAACAGTCTTATCCAAATCAATAATCATTCTATTGATTGGAAAACTTGGAGGGATAGGGGAGTATGTTGGATAGCTCAACTATTTGACAATGACCAGATTTGATCATTTTCTGGTCTTCCAAAAATGTTTTACTTGCCCACTACTTTTCAAAAACAATATGAACTTCTCCGGACCTCTATGAATAACTCCATATTGAAACTACCCCTAATCTACCAACCCAAATCCGATGTGTTATTTCCACTATTATCTGTCAATCCCAATGCCCATTTCATTTATAAAAATAATACTTTTTTCTAAAGATAGGCCAAAATAAAAAACTGAATTGGCATGGGAAATAGATTTATTGTAATGTAGGTCTACTGATCTGTGGAACAGCATTTGACTTAAAATTAACAAATTCACTAGAGCTGCAAATACTCGACAAACACTTAAAGAAGCACAGAGAGGCAACAAACATTTCAAAATGCACAAATGCACAATAGACAAATCAATCCGGACTCTTCAATGATGTTAAATATGATCCTTTAATGGATTCTTGGACCACATATGGCGTGAGGTGATGGAATAGTACAGCCAAAGTGCAGCCAACGCGTTTCGCCCTGAATAGGGCTTCTTCAGGGCTGTAAGCATAACATAGGCACAATCAGATGTTCTGTTTGTAGCACAGTACAATTACATCGTGTACATCGGTATAGTCAATTACTCTTCAAAGATTCACACGTTTAACATTGCTACCAAACTTGGTATTGTAATCATCATATTGGTATTTTACACCAGTGGTTCAAATTCGTCTACAAGTAACAAGACCCGAAAAGAGAGCCCGGAAAAGAGAAAAAAACTGAAAAATTTGTAGACACCCAGTGAGTTCTTGAAAGGTTCAAGAGAAAAGCCCGACAGCAAAGCCAGCATTGAACAATGAGCTATCAGAACTATTGCTTAAAAATCCAAAATTGTCATACACAAATTAAGTGTTAATATCGCTAAAACCCGACCACAACATGTACATAAACAATAAGCACCCACTAGTGCCAGCCAATTATGACCAATAACCACAACTAGACTCAGTCCTCACCAGTAGTCAAAATACTCCAATCTTATGATGGTCACGGAAGTACCTGGATCATTATATCATACACTGACAAGAGAAAATACATGATATCAGCGATATGGCCTAATTCTGTATAATGGCATCACAAGCACTACTTGATCATGGGGAAGCACAAATCAACAATACCTTCAAATTGGTGCGAGATTAGTCTCCAATATGCGTAGTGCAATCCAAGTTCTGATTTCTTGTGCTCACTATGATAGGTGACACATCTAGGGCTGTGAAAGAATATTCATAATTATCCCATCTAGCTGTCATTATTTCCATTTATGCAAGTTATCGAATACTGGTCTCATGCTTATTAATTCAACTTGGTCAGAACAATTTAGACCACTGTGCCCACATCTACATATTTCCATTATTGCAAATGCATATCGACAGCTAATTTAGACAGGAAATTATGCCTTCAACACAGTTCCCAATTTCTTATTCAGTCAGCTGGGTTTGTATTTTGTCACCAGCCCCCCGTTCCAAGAGTCATCCCAGACTAACCGCAATCTCCACGATTTCATTAAATCAATACATGTAAACAACCCATGGAGACAAACCATTGCGCTTTCAAACGTAATTCTAAATGATTGTGCAGTCAACTGACCTTGTATTATCCCAATGTTCTGCCTTAATATGAGACGTCCGCACATAACCTACCTCATTATATTTCCCGTCATAATCTTCAATTTAAAAATTGTCTGGTAGCGGGTTTTGTGCTATAATTACGCCGATTACACAAGCTTCGAGGAAGATAAATGGCTTTATAATAAACAGTAAACTCGGACCGACATACCCACAGCGCCTGCATGTGGTCTGTTGGCAGTGGACCAGGGAGGTGTGCAACTTTGACCTAAAAGTGTGTTTACGAATTGTGTATAGCTAGGTGGTGCGGCTTTTGATTATCCCTTACTGCCTTCTTTCTTGTTTCAAATACTCTACAAACCCTTTACTTCATTTATCATCACTTGTTGGCCAACCCCACAAGCATGAAACGTTTCTCCAAAGACCTAGATCCGTCTTGTTGGTCCTTTAATTGCTTGAAAGCAGATTCAAAGCATATCTTATTTGACTGTCCCCCTATTTAACTTTTTCGGAAACGGGTTTGGCACAAAATTAACACAATTTTTAAAGTCAACATCCTTTTCTTGCTTTTCAATATTTTCTTAGGTAGTATCACCCCTGATTGGTCTGTATTAGGCTCAAGGTCACAAATCGGTAGACTGTTGCCTCTCATCTCATAACCTCTAATTCGAAGCATGCACATAATGTTAATTTTCAATCTTGGTGGTACGCTGTATGTTTCAACCACAGACTAGACTAGATACTGGTTATCTAATTAGGTTCTAATTATGTCTCTCCCATTTCCTTAGCTATAAAGAGAGACTTATGTCTTATAATTACTAACTTTTTATCCAAATCTAGCTTACTTGCACATAAGAACATCTCCTTTCCTGCTGAAGTGCGGAAACAACCATAAATGAGTATGTATAGTACCAATCTGTCTTTATTCATGGATGTACTATTGTATTTAGAAAATGATTGCTCATTTTTATAATGTGCCTACAATTATCTTAATGTACAAATTATTTGATAACATATTTCCATACAATTTCGTTTCCCCCCACCCATCTGTACTGTTATTTTTCATTATATTGTTCCACAGAAGGTGATGTATGTTTTTTTTTATATTTTCAAGTTCTAATTTTCTTCCATATTATCTGTTGTATGTTTATCTTGCATATTTTTCAATTGTTGTTCTTTTAGTCATTATTGTTCACATCATTACTCAACTGCTGTTAAATGTAAAAATAAGGGACAAACTGAAGTGCAAGACAGAGTTTAGATTGATTGCGGGGAATCAGAAGGAATAGTAAAAATGAATTAGGTGATGCTGAAACAGACGAGTGTGTAGGAAGGAGTAAAAAATTTCTTCCTCCTCCTCAACACTTATTTATTTTTAGAACTTCTCATAGTGACCAGAAAACAGATAGGCCAGCAAAATGGGTGTGACGTAACTTTCTGTAAGTGAAAGAATTCCAGACACATCCTAATAATACTGACCATCTCAGGAAACAAAGTAGAAACACTTTGGTAAGGGCAGCCGTGAAGCGGCTGGGGCCTCAGCAGGCATTTGTATTTGTGGCAGAGAAGAAATCTCCATGTGCTAAAGGCCATGTGAATGCGACATGAGATTTTGTTTGCACATTTGTTGCTTGTGCTTATGCCCTGGTGCCAACAGGACCCAAACATTGGCCTAAAGATATTCATCAAAAGAGCAAACAATGATGAACCAACCCAAAAGTATCAATCAGAGAGAGAGGGTATGGTCATGATAGGGAGTCTCATGGATTTCCCCATGCATTAGACTAAAGAATCTTCATAATATCATTGAAAGTATGGTTGGGAAACACATCAACGGGTCTACTGTCCTGTACCATGTGGCACCTAAGCAAAATCTATAAAATCTGAGAAGTATGTGTACTATTAAGTAATTTGGGCAAACAATTTAAAAAATAAATGTTTACTTACATTGCTTCATTTATTACATTGCTTTCAAACTCAAGTAAATACTGGAACCTCCTTGATGCCCAGAGCCCAAATATATCATTGCTATATTTGGCTCGATCAACAAAGCCTTCGCACAAGGCAAGTGTAGATGTAGCAGATACAGTGGCATTGGTATCCATCAGATCAGGCAAAAAAAATAATTAAACAAAATATACATATAGCAATAAAAATGGGGGCCAAATATCAATTAGTCAAAATTGAGAAAATGGAGCAAATCCAGCTGAAAATTGGTTCAAAATGGCATACCGGGTTTCTTCCACCTGTTTTGGATTGAGGAAAAAGGGGATTCGGGCAGTGTAGACTGTGGGTGTGGAAAAGGGCAGGGGTGATTAAACCGGTCTTACTGAACCATTCCACAACCTGCTTGTCTTACTGAGATGCCCCAATAGTTAACATATCTGCATGGTTTGTATGAAAAGATATTCTACTAAGCCTATTGTCACAGGGCTGACATCCTGTACATGTATAGAAAAACCTAAATGAGGTGGACAATGTAATATTATATACAACAATATACAATGCCATCAGGTAGAGGCAAAACAGCAGAAATACTTTTCTCTAAGGAACGCTACCTAGAATAATACTTTTCCGAACTGTCAATAGCATGCACAGTCATCAGGGAAAGGAAGGAGTGTTTCTCTTTATTGGGGTAGATAGCAACTGCAGACTTAGTCAGGGCATATGGGAGTACTTAGTGACCCAATGTCCAAACTTTCAAAAGGAAGTCACTTGAGCCTTTGCAATTGCTGCACTGATATAATGGCGAGATGAAGAAAATCAGATGATTTATTAAAACACAATGGTCTACTGCATTACATAATTTCCACACTTCAAATCATTGAAAAGGCTGCAGCCTACGTCATCTTGGTCCACTATTGTCGCACTTCCATACCGCCCCACTTTGTAATGCTTTGCTGGTTATAAACTGCTGTACGCTCTTTCTTCAAGTGATTAGACTTTGCCACAGAGCAGGGAAAGGACCACTCACCTGCAACAGCATTTTATGCTAAAGAATGGTCCCTTTCACCAATCTTGCCACATAGCCTCATGTTTGCAACCCTCATCTTGGCGGTCTTTTATTCTCATTTCTGGTTGCCCAATATTAGAGCTTGCTACGTCTTTCTTCTTCTGTAGAATTATCTTATTTTTCATAAATAATCTGAGCCTCTATATTGAGCTTCCATCTAATCCTCTTCTAGGTCATTTTAGTCCAGTCTGCCTAGCGCTATTACATCCTTTCTGGGTATTTGTGCACACTACAAATGCGTAGTCACTGTATTTCATTTTCAGGACCCCGACATGTGAAATCCCCTGTCCCTTGTAGGAATGAAGCACTTCTTTCAGCTTGATGGATCAGGATCATGGACAAGTTAACCAACTCAAGAGGTCAGATACTTTTAGCATCCGTCTGGCAGACCCCCCTATCTGTAATCCCTGACCCTTTCCTAGCATCATTAAAGACTTGGTAAGGATAACAGCCCAACTGGAGTAGTGATCCTGAAAGAACATGTCTATCGGAGTCACAAGATGACACAGATTCAAAATACTGAATAAGATGTATGAAGGGGTACGGCCTCACCACCATCTGCGAGATTACATACATGCTCGTACACCTCCCAATTTAGGACTGAGGACTTCGGCCAAGCAAGTGCTCCCTTATGTCATGTTCGAAGTACAAACCTCTACTTAGGTCTGTTATAGTGCATAATGACTACATCCATTTCACAGTTTTATTGCAATTAGGTTTGAAATTCCATATTAGGGTTTTGGGGATGAACCCTGAAGACCTGGACAGCCAACCTTACAGGCATATGTCATGCTGCGTAGTAGAACTTGTTTAGAGAGCACTCCAGGATGTTGATCTATTTATTTTCTCTCATAAATTGCCAGAACTATAGTTAAGCATCCGTGGTCGGAAGTACAGGTTAATAAGATTAGCCCCTCACACATGCCCAGAAGAAAAGAACATGTGCTTTGAGTAAGAAAGACAGTCTCATCCACAGCAACTTCTAATTGTATGTAAAGGCTTCAGAGACAGAGGTGAGTCAGGGCTTTTCAAGATCTCCATGTCATTCCAGAACAGCCAGAAAACTTTTAGGTGGGACACACCATTTTCAGTTCAGCAATGATACGGTTTAGAAAAGTGCCCAATCCTATCACTCGAAGCACTTCACTCAACATGTTCACAATGGGATACTTGCTTCTGGTCAAGCAAAGCCCCAGTTAGCTCTTTGGTGTATCCGGCCCACATAAGAGTGCAACACCTCTGACTCATGGTCAGATGAGGTACAAGAAAGGTCCCTGAGGTCCTAACCATCACAAGAGAACCTCAAAGATCAATATGCTTCAAAGTATGGTAGACAGCGAGGCTCTTGCACCAGAGGTGTTCTCAGTATTTGAAACACCAAAAAGTATAAAGTTGCAAATGTGATACATAGGTAGCATCATTCAGGGAGCGATAAATAGAAAAAGGCATAGGCGTTTCCAGACTAGAGGTACTCCCAGAAAGCTTAAAGATGAACAAAGACTGGGTAGCTAAATTTTCAATAGCAGTGGACAATTTGGCTCACAAACAGCATCTGGTACTACGATCATGGACGAGACTACATATATCACATTGCCCTGGGGGCTGGAGGTGAAGGAAATTTGTAAAGTGCTAATTTATGGTCCTTCAATCTACATTTTCACTTTTAGAAGCAACGCAAGAGGAGGGGCTTTTGAGTGATTTTACCTTTAAAGTGATTAATATGGCTTGATGGCTCTTTTTTCGCCAAATTTGAATTTGTTTTATCAACCCATCGCCTGGGACTGATCCTGGCGAAAATGACCAGAAGTACTTTTTGTTCATTCGGTCTAACTTGGGAAGTGCATTTGCGCTTGCGAGGCATACAGTAGTGGAGTATGGCTTTGAAGCCCCGCCCATATTTTTAACTGGCTTGTGTCATTGTCCTTCATAAACGCTGGCTTCCGAGTCATTATTAGGCTTGTTAGTCTCGAGTGTTGGTGATCGAGGCCCTCCTCCACCCGCAGGTTTCCCTGCGCCTCATCCCTGGTGGTCCAGTGGACCTCTGTCTCCTTCCTCTCACTCTGCTCTTTCACTCGTTTTTCTACCCTTTTCTATCTTTCACCTTTCTGCACTTTTCTGCATCTCTGCTCTTTTGTGCCTTATTGCTGCTCATTTTCCCTTCCTCTCGCTCTGCCCTTTCACTCGTTTTCACTCGTTTTTCTACCCTTTTCTATCTTTCACCTTTCTGCATCTCTGCTCTTTTGTGCCTTATTTCTGCCCATTTTCCCTTTTTTCTTTATCCCTTTTTTCCTCCCTTTACCTTTCCCCGCCGCTGCTGGCCCCTCCCCCCCAGCGCAACCGGCCCAATCCAGCTCCCCTCCCCGCCTCCCAGCTGTCCAGCCCTCCCCGACCCCTACTTAATGGCGGCCACTGCGGGGACAGGCGAGCAAGACCATTGACTCATTGTCAGTGAAATTGCTCTCCCACCCTCGCAGCTCCACCATTAAGTGAGGCCTGCTCCTGCCCCTGCACTCTCGAGTGTTGGTGATCGAGGCCCTCCTCCACCCGCAGGTTTCCCTGCGCCTCATCCCTGGTGGTCCAGTGGACCTCTGTCTCCTTCCTCTCACTCTGCTCTTTCACTCGTTTTTCTACCCTTTTCTATCTTTCACCTTTCTGCACCTCTGCTCTTTTGTGCCTTATTTCTGCTCATTTTCCCTTCCTCTCGCTCTGCCCTTTCACTCGTTTTCCTACCCTCTTATCTTTCACCTTTCTGCACTTTTCTGCATCTCTGCTCTTTTGTGCCTTATTTCTGCCTATTTTCCCTTTTTTCTTTATCCCTTATTTCCTCCCTTTACCTTTCCCCGCCGCTGCTGCCCCCGCGGCCCCTCCCCCCCAGCGCGACCGGCCCAATCCAGCTCCCCTCCCCGCCTCCCAGCTGTCCAGCCCTCCCCGACCCCTACTTAATGGCGGCCACTGCGGGGACAGGCGAGCAAGACCACTGACTCATTGTCAGTGAAATTGCTCTCCCACCCTCGCAGCTCCACCATTAAGTGAGGCCTGCCCCTGCACTCTCGAGTGTTGGTGATCGAGGCCCTCCTCCACCCGCAGGTTTCCCTGCGCCTCATCCCTGGTGGTCCAGTGGACCTCTGTCTCCTTCCTCTCCCTCTGCTCTTTCACTCGTTTTTCTACCCTTTTCTATCTTTCACCTTTCTGCACTTTTCTGCATCTCTGCTCTTTTGTGCCTTATTTCTGCCTATTTTCCCTTTTTTCTTTATCCCTTATTTCCTCCCTTTACCTTTCCCCGCCGCTGCTGCCCCCGCGGCCCCTCCCCCCCAGCGAGACCGGCCCAATCCAGCTCCCCTCCCGCCTCCCAGCTGTCCAGCCCTCCCCGACCCCTACTTAATGGCAGCCACTGCGCGGCCGCTGCCGGCTGCGGGCCGCTGGCGCGCCAAAGGCAAGTCCGTCTGCGCCCGACCGCGACCAGCGCCAGGAACCCTGGACCTCCGCCCCGCCAACGCTACGACCCAGCAGCACTCCACGCACTCAACCCAGGCCGCAACAACAACTGCAAGCTAGCATCACCTGCCGACTCCCACGGACCCTTCAGCTGTCACCGCTGCCGGCACACCTGCAGCACCGCCAAGAACACAGATCCAGCACAACCCGCCCACAAGACCACAACCGAACCGAAGACCCTGCAATGCATCCTCCTCAACGTCCGATCCCTCCACAAACACGCCACAGAAATCTGGGACCTCCTCAACAGCACCACCCCGGATGTAGCGTTCTTCACCGAAACCTGGACCAACACCACCTCGGGACCGGACATCGCCATCCCCCAAGGATACAAGATCTCCAGGAAGGACCGCCCCACCTGCCCAGGAGGAGGAATCGCCATCGTCCACAAATCCAGCCTCCGCCTGAGCACACTCCCTGACAAGCCCACAGAACTGATGGAACACCTTCACTTCAAGATACTGGCCAGCCCCACCGCCACCCTCCGAGGAACCCTCATCTACCGACCCCCTGGACCCCGCGGACCCTTCGCCAACTCCATCACGGACATTATCTCCCCGCAGGTCATCGCATCCACCAACTACACCCTGCTGGGAGACCTCAACTTCCACCTCGACAACCAACTGGACCCCAACACCACATCCCTCCTGGACAACCTCCACAACATTGGACTGCGCCAGATCGTGACCGAGCCCACGCACTCAGCAGGACACACCCTCGACCCCCTCTTCACTACAGGAAACTCCATCACCTTCAGCCACACCACCGAACTCCCATGGACCGACCATCGTTGCGTCCACTTCACCATCAGAACACCCACCATCCACAGACACCAGCACCTGCTTCCACGAAGAAACTGGACCAAAATCACAGACGACCAGCTCACCTCCTCACTCAACAACTCCACCCCAACCATCGCGGAAAACGACAACCCCAACACCGCAGCCCGAACCCTGCATAGATGGATATCGGACAGCACCAACACCATAGCCCCCCTCAAGAAAAACAACAATACCCGCGCCAAGAAAGCCAGATGGTTTACCACCGAACTTCGAGAGTCCAGAAGAACATGCTGCCGCCTCGAAAAGGCCTGGAGGAACACCAAATCCACAGAAGCCCACGACAACTTCAGAGCCGCCACCAACGCCCACCATCAACTCATCAGAGAAACGAGGAAAAAAGCGATTGAAGACAGAATCTCCACCCACGCGCACAACAGCAAGGAACTCTTCAGCATCATCAAGGAGTTCACCAAACCCACTAGCGAGTCTACCGACATCCCTCCCTCACAAGACCTCTGCGACAAACTCAGCACCTTTTTCCACCACAAAATCAAGAGCATCTACGACAACTTCGACGAAGACAACCAACACACTGAACCCTCACCAACCACCCCCGACACCCGGAAACCAGTGATTGACGACTGGACAGCCCTCACCACCGAAGACACACTGAAGACAATGAAGTCAATCCACTCAGGGGCCCCCACGGACTCCTGCCCCCACCACATCTTCAACAGAGCCGCTGACACCATCGCACCCATGCTCCGCCACACCATCAACCGTTCCTGGCGACCGCCTCGTTCCCCGACGACTGGAAACACGCCGAGGTCAACCCCTCCTAAAGAAACCCTCAGCGGACCCCACCGACCTCAAAAACTACAGACCCATCTCCCTGCTCCCGTTCCCAGCGAAAGTCATCGAGAAAGCCATCAACAGCCAGCTCGCCACATTCATTGAAGAACACAACATCCTCGACTCCTCCCAATCCGGCTTCAGAAAAAGCCACAGTACGGAAACCGCCCTCCTCGCCGCAACAGACATCCGCACCCTACTGGACAAAGGAGAAACAGTAGCCCTCATCCTCCTCGACCTATCAGCGGCGTTCGACACAGTCTCCCACCGCACCCTAATACGCAGACTCCACGACGCAGGAATCCAGGACAAGGCCCTCGACTGGATCCGCTCCTTCCTCTCCGGCAGGACGCAGCGGGTCAGACTCCCCCTTTCCTCTCAGACCCCACACCTACCACCTGCGGAGTCCCCCAGGGCTCCTCCCTCAGCCCGACGCTCTTCAACGTCTACATGGCTCCATTCGCCCCCATCGTTAGAACCTACGGACTCAACATCGTGTCATACGCAGACGACACCCAGCTCATCCTCTCCCTATCCAACGAGCCCAACACCGCCAGACGCAACTTTCGAGAAGGCATGGAAGTCGTCGCCAAATGGATGAAAAACAGCTGCCTACAACTAAACACCAACAAAACAGAAGTACTCATCATGGGCCCAAACCCCGATGCCTGGAGCGACACCTGGTGGCCCCCGCCCTCGGAAACCCGCCAACCCCCAGGGACCACGCACGCAACCTGGGAATCATCCTGGACTCCGAGCTCAAAATGGACCGCCAGATCAACTCTGTCTCGTCTTCCTGCTTCCACACCCTCCGCCTCCTTCGTAAGACCTTCAAATGGATCCCCCTCGAACACCGAAAGACCGTCACTCACGCCCTGGTCACCAGCAGACTCGACTACGGCAACGCACTCTACGCCGGAATAAACAAAAACCTCACCCGCAAGCTACAGAACATCCAGAACGCCACCGCAAGACTGGTCCTCAACCTGCCAAAACACTGCCACATCTCCCAGCACCTGCGCACACTCCACTGGCTCCCTGTCGAGGCGAGAATCACCTTCAAGATGCTCACCCACGCACACAAGGCCCTCCACGGCACCGGACCAGCATACCTGAACAGCCGACTCAAATTCCACGCACACCAAAGGACCCTACGATCAGCCCAGCTCTCCTACGCCATCGTCTCCCGCACCAGAAAGACCAGATCGGGAGGCCGCTCCTTCTCCTTCCTCGCGGCCAAAGCATGGAACGCCCTTCCGCTCCACCTCAGACAGACAACATCGCTCCCCATCTTCGCAAGAAACCTCAAAACCTGGCTCTTCGACAGACCCCCTCCTTGATGGATGGAACCTGCAACCCCCCCCCACCCCTAGCGCCTTGAGACCCTTACGGGTGAGTAGTCGCGCTTTAACAAACCCCTGATTGATTGATCCTTGTCCTTCATAAACGCTGGCTTCCGAGTCATTATTAGGCTTGTTAGTCCCTCCTTGGTACCACCTTGTCTGCATTTGTTACCTCCCATAACAACAGGACCTTTTACTTGTCTTGTTACACAGTCTGCCTTATCTTGGCTGTGATACCAAAGGGGATGATGGACGGAGCGCTTGAGCTAATCAAACACTCACCCCCAGTCAACTGATCTGGGTTTAATCCATCATCATTCTTTAGCTCACTCCACCACCCCAGTACAGACATGGCCATATGCAAATCAGTCTGACCCTGTGCCTCATGGGAACAGTCCAGCCCGAACTGCCAAGCCATGTCTTCCCTGGACCGGAAACAAGCATCTTGGCTGTGAGCACTATTTTGTTTAATGATTTGCCCCTATTCCAGCCACTAGGTCGCAGCACGCCACCCACTTTTATTTTACTCATTAATGGCGGGCCGCTTTAAATATAGCGGCTGCGTTTCATTTTTTATTTTACTTACTGATGGCAGTCCGCTTTGTCGAAAGAAAGGGGCATGGCCTCCATGAATGTAAAAGTGCCAAACAGGCGCTAGTAAACAAACAAATATTTGGAATGCAATAGGTCTCACATTTGCGAGAGTTTAAGCTATTGTATTGCCAATAACTCAAATTATCGTAAATGCGAGACCTATTGCATTGCAAATGCTTGTTTTATATATTACTGCCCCTCTCTGATACTGGAGAATTCAGAACTGAAAAGTCACTGTATATAGTGAAGATGATCATGTGGCTATGCTCAGGCTGTACTGACTCCACAAATGTTGACAATGTACCAGATATCTAGCCTATAGTGTGATTTTCAAACAATCACGGATAATTTCACAGTATTTTAACATATCTATCTAAATTTATTTTATCATTGGAGGGGATTCGTGAGGGAGGACAAGCAATTTGCAAACATAACTGCGAGCAGTTAACCTGAATTCATAGGTAAAGGATGCTGACTTTGTAAGGTTCATGTGCAGACTATCACTAATCTTGCAGTCTGTGAAACGGAAATGCTTAAAAATGACAAAATGCATTTAAGGAAATACACCTTGCGTCAAAAACACCTGCATGCCGGAAAAAAGTAAATAAACAACCCCTCAATACACCCCCAGAAAAAAAGGATATCCTAAAACTACATGAAGAAAAGAAACTAAGTGAGCCAATGCAAAGGAAATGCGTGTGGCATGGGTAGAGATGCATCAAGGATGCCACAAGTTTAAGCAAGAATACAAAATTATTTAAAGGCAATTGGAGAGTCTAAGAAAGGTTAATGAACCTTCATTTAAAAAAGAAGCTTCTGTACATTTACAGATGCATATCAGCAAACATGATAAAAACACCTACAGTTAACAAGTCACTGAACTTTCAGTGTTTCTTAAACACGACATCCTTTGGGGGCCAGATATAGAGATATCTTCTTTAAAGCAAAAGGTGTGCACCGTACCCGAAAATGTAGAAACAAAATTAAAGTGCAGAACAGTGCTGTACAAGAAATTAAAGTAGTATGCTGCATTGCCTTACACAAGCTTGCACACAAACATTTAACTCCCACAAGAAATCATTAGTGATTAAAATATATGAACGCTGCTGAAGGGTTTTCAGCCTAGAGTCTTTTGTAAACGCTGTATAATTTTCTCTCTCTCCATGAATATCTCCATTCGGCGCAAAATTCTTTCAAGTTTTCTGCGAAGACGTAGCTCTTCAAATTCATCCATGGGTTTTGAGGCAGCTATAGTTTCTTTAGAGGACTTCAAGCGGCATATTTCGGATTGAGTTTTCATTAAGTTCTCCTAGGACATATAAAAACATGAAAACACTATTTGCATTGGGATCTCAAATAACATGGATTAGCTGACTCATAAGAGAGAGAAAGGAAAAATATGTAAGCTGCAACAATGATTTTCAGGTATGGGTATCCTATAAAAAACCAATGTGCTTTTAGGAAACCCGCGCCACTACCTTTAGGATTAGAGATGTACATACTGCTTCATTAAGAATCAATTATTACATTTTTGTATTTTACCCATCAACCAAGACTCCCTTACCCTGTTTGTGCTTTCATTTGAGTGCCCACTCTCAACAGGAAAATAAGTACAAATCCCATTCCTATTGACACAAACATTGGTCTTAAAAGCAGTAATGCATGGCAATGTAATGTTTAACAATTAGTCACAGCGCAAATGGTTGCCCGCTTTGGGAAGAGTGGTTGCACCAATACAGTGTATGGCCTGCCTAGATAGGGCTGCATACAATGAAGGCACGAAGCTTGCAACAGAAGTTCATATTTAAAAGTAATAAACGGTAAGTTTTGAAATATAGCTTGCTACCGTAGTTGTTCTGTTTCATTACCCTGTTTCAGGATTTACTATTGTCTAATCTGATGCCTGTGAAAATATGGGCCCTTCAAGGATGACAAGTTTGCAGTTCTTATTTTGAAATGTTCACCTGAGGATTACAAAGAGACGACTACAACAGTGCTCGATTCACTGAGTAACCAGAAATATTGAAGACGAAGGGGTTTGATGAGTGACATCCTGCCATGAAGAAGTTTTGACCACAGAAATAGTGAGAAGACTCCAGCCCTCCTATGCCGCAACTCAAAAATGTGTGGAGCAGCAGCAGAAAAATGGGCTGAAGGAAGAGTAGATAGATGGCCGTGAAACTGAGCAGGGTTACTGAATCGTCCGAAAACATTCCTAAAACCATTTGAAAACGTAGATCTAGGTGCTTTAATAATAATTTGTATTTATTGAGCGCAACATTCATCCCAAGGGACATCACGGAGCTAGGAAAGCATTATCCTGATATGGAAATGGTGATTATCCGGACAATTGAAGGACTGGGGCCTCAGTCAAAATGACAGTAAGTAACTTTGGCTATGTTTGGGGAAACAGCCTTGTTTTCAGTTTCTTCCTAAAGGACAAATATTTGTCCGTTAGGCGAAGGTCTAAGGGTAACTCGTTCCAGTGGACGGCTGCCAGATTAGAAAAGGATCGCCCTCCTGCTCTAACCTTCTTGATCCGTTTGGTCTTGGCCAAGGCCTGATGGCAGGATCTCAGATTTCGTGTGGGCATATAAAACTTGATTTTATCTCTTAAGATTCGGGGGCCATTCTTATGTAGCGCTCTATGAGCATAACACAGGAGCTTGAACTTAGCCCTTTGGCGTACGGGCAGCCAATGCAGTTCCCTCAGACTTTCAGATGCCGAGCTGTATTTGGTTTTATTGCAGACCAATTTAGCAGCAGCATTCTGGACCACCTGTAGTCGGGGAAAAAAGATAGTCAGGCATGCCCACATAGAGCGCATTTCCATAGTCAAGTCTGCTAGAAAGTAGTGCCTGGGTAATGGACTTTCTACAGTTTAAGGGGATCCATGAAAAAAAGTCTGCCTAGTAGTTTCATCAAAGCGACGCTTTTTCCGCACAGTGCTCGGACTTGGTCTTGCATTGTTAGAGCATTATCGACGCGAATGCCCACGTTTTTTGCCACTCGCTTAGGTTCTGGGGCTGTGCCCGGGGCCACCAGGTATTGTCCCAGACGAAGTGTGCTCCACCGAAAAGCAGGATCTCAGACTTTTCAGCATTTAATTTCAAGCGGTGTTCCGTCATCCAGGGTGCTGTTTCTGTGAGACAGTTAATGAGATTGTATTTGGTATTCTCATGCCTTTCTTCAAAGGCAATTAGCAACTGTGTATCATTCGCATGGGAGCAGATATTGAAGCCCCATTTCCTGCTGATCTCTGCCAGGGAGGAGACATATGCGTTAAAAAGAGTGGGGCTCAGGGAGGCCCCCTGTGGGACTCCATATTTGATAGTTCTTGAACTGGAAGAAAAAGGGCCCATTTGGATTTTTTGTGTTCTGTTGAATAGAAAAGAAGTGAACCACTGAAGGGCTTTTGAACATATTCTTTTTTCATATAAAATACGTAACAGGTGGTCGTGGGAAACGATATCAAAAGCTGCTGTTAGGTCTAAAAGAATCAGTGCAGCGGCTTTACCTTGGTCCACCAAGGATCTGATGTTATCTGATACTGCAAGTAGGGTGGCTTCTGTATTGTTGTCAGCTCTAAAACCGGTCTGAGAGGGATCTAACAGTTCATTAGTTTCTAAGAAATTGACCAGTTGTTTATTTACCAGTTTCTCCAATACTTTAGATAGGTATGGTATTTGAGAGATTGGCAAGTAGCTTGCAGGATTATAGATTTCCAGGCCTGCTTTTTTTAATAATAGAAATACAATGGTTTCTTTCCATATATCTGGGAATGATGCTGAATCCAGAGATTTATTAAAAATACGAGTGACATGCGGACTTAGGGCCGATACAAGTCGTGAGAAGATAAAGTGAGGGCAGGGGTCGAGGGGAGATCCTGCTTTAACCTCAGTCATAGCTTTTGCAACCTGTTCTTCCGAAAAAGGGGCCAGGTTGCTTAAGTAGGCATGTGCTTTGGGGTGTGGTGCTAATGTCTCCTGATCCAATTTGTTAGCGGTTAGTTGGCTATTGAAGGAGGAGTATATTTTGGAGACTTTATCGGTGAAGAAGTTGTTAATTATCTCACAGTTGTCTGTAGAAGGAGTCATAGTATGGGACATACTAGCTGGTTTACAGAGTTCCTTCACTATTTTGTATAATTCTTTAAAGAATTACAGTTATCTTCAGTTCGTTTTGCATAGTAGTGTTTTTTTCGCACTTTCGAGGGTATTATGATAAGATTTTCAGATCCTCTTTGTAGAGCTGTTTATCATTGCTTTCTTTGGATAGTCTCCACTTATGTTCCAGGGATTTACATCTCCTTTTTAATAGTTTTAATTCTAATGAGTACCATTTCTCTGATTGTGTTTTCCTGTTAAATGTACTTTCTAGTCTAGGGGCGCACTGGTCCAATGCATTGGTGATCTCATTATGCAAGAGTTCAGCCTCAGCCTGAGCAGAGAGCGTTTTTGCAATGCTTGGGTCACATGGGTAGAAATGGGAAGCAAACAAATCAGGGGTGATAAGATTCCATGGACTTTTTACCGTTGTTGACGGTGTGGCCGCATGGTTTAGCTTGATTGGCAGGTTGAGAGAAAAGGGGATTAAGGGAGTGGTCAGACTAGGACAGTGGTGTGATCTCGGAGACGTTGGTAGCCTCTATGTTGGAAAATAGAAGGTCCAATGTATGCCCAGCCATATGGGTTGGCCCTTTGATCCATTGTTTTAATTGCAGTATGTGCATATCACTTTCTAAGTGTTTAACCACCGGGTCCATGGAATTTTCTAAATGAACGTTGAAGTCACCAATAGCTAGGAAGTGTTTATGTTTTAGGCAAGTGGGGAATAGTTGGGACAGGAATTTGGTGCTAAATTCTGGTATGTATCCAGGGGGGATTATAAATTACTGTCCCCTGAGTAGTTTTTGCTCACTACTGGACACTGAAAAAGCCAAGATCTCGTGTTCACCTAATTTGGCCACTGACTCAGGAACACAGATAAAGCTGTCTTTGAATAAGATAGCTATATCCCCCCCCTCCCTTCTGTCCCTTACTATCCCGTTTTAATAGCTTATATCCAACCAGTAGGGCGGTGGCAATGTCAGGGGAATTGTTATCATCTATCCAAGTTTCTGTAATAAATGATAGGTCAGGTTTTATGTCTGCTAAGATGTCCCAGATCTTGAGGCAAAGTTTAGGCATTGATCAGGAGTTAAAATAGATGCAGGTCATTTGAAGGCCATCCAAGCTGATAGCTTTCCTAGTATGCTGTTCAGATATTGCTTGGCAGCCCCATTTACAGTGGAGGCATGCGAAAGGACCCTCAGTGTCCCCAGGAGATGTTTTCACACAGGTTTCCATATTATCTTGCTGCACTTTGGCCAGTTTCAGAAGCATCTCTCTGGAATATTGGTGGTGAATGTTGGGGTTTTGTATAGAAGGGGCAGGGTTCCTGGCCCCTGGTCCCGTTCGACACAAAAGGGGATGATGGACGGAACGCTTGAGCCAATCAAACACTCACCCCCAGTCAACTGATCTGGGTTTAATCCATCATCATTCTTTAGCTCACTCCACCACCCCAGTTCAGACATGGCCATATGCAAATCAGTCTGACCCTGTGCCTCATGGGAACAGTCCAGCCCGAACTGCCAAGCCATGTCTTCCCTGGACCGGAAACAAGCATCCTAGGACCGGTTTCTGGCATTCCAGCCGTCATCAGCCAGGCCTGCTTGAATCCAGTGGCAAAGCGAGCAAGGGACCCACGTCTGGGCATACCCCCGCCAACTTAGGGGCGAACAAAGCGACACAAAAGGGGATGATGGACGGAACGCTTGAGCCAATCAAACACTCACCCCCAGTCAACTGATCTGGGTTTAATCCATCATCATTCTTTAGCTCACTCCACCACCCCAGTTCAGACATGGCCATATGCAAATCAGTCTGACCCTGTGCCTCATGGGAACAGTCCAGCCCGAACTGCCAAGCCATGTCTTCCCTGGACCGGAAACAAGCATCCTAGGACCGGTTTCTGGCATTCCAGCCGTCATCAGCCAGGCCTGCTTGAATCCAGTGGCAAAGCGAGCAAGGGACCCACGTCTGGGCATACCCCCGCCAACTTAGGGCGAACAAAGCGACACAAAAGGGGATGATGGACGGAACGCTTGAGCCAATCAAACACTCACCCCCAGTCAACTGATCTGGGTTTAATCCATCATCATTCTTTAGCTCACTCCACCACCCCAGTTCAGACATGGCCATATGCAAATCAGTCTGACCCTGTGCCTCATGGGAACAGTCCAGCCCGAACTGCCAAGCCATGTCTTCCCTGGACCGGAAACAAGCATCCTAGGACCGGTTTCTGGCATTCCAGCCGTCATCAGCCAGGCCTGCTTGAATCCAGTGGCAAAGCGAGCAAGGGACCCACGTCTGGGCATACCCCCGCCAACTTAGGGCGAACAAAGCGACACAAAAGGGGATGATGGACGGAACAGCTTGAGCCAATCAAACACTCACCCCCAGTCAACTGATCTGGGTTTAATCCATCATCATTCTTTAGCTCACTCCACCACCCCAGTTCAGACATGGCCATATGCAAATCAGTCTGACCCTGTGCCTCATGGGAACAGTCCAGCCCGAACTGCCAAGCCATGTCTTCCCTGGACCGGAAACAAGCATCCTAGGACCGGTTTCTGGCATTCCAGCCGTCATCAGCCAGGCCTGCTTGAATCCAGTGGCAAAGCGAGCAAGGGACCCACGTCTGGGCATACCCCGCCAACTTAGGGCGAACAAAGCGACACAAAAGGGGATGATGGACGGAACGCTTGAGCCAATCAAACACTCACCCCCAGTCAACTGATCTGGGTTTAATCCATCATCATTCTTTAGCTCACTCCACCACCCCAGTTCAGACATGGCCATATGCAAATCAGTCTGACCCTGTGCCTCATGGGAACAGTCCAGCCCGAACTGCCAAGCCATGTCTTCCCTGGACCGGAAACAAGCATCCTAGGACCGGTTTCTGGCATTCCAGCCGTCATCAGCCAGGCCTGCTTGAATCCAGTGGCAAAGCGAGCAAGGGACCCACGTCTGGGCATACCCCCGCCAACTTAGGGCGAACAAAGCGACACAAAAGGGGATGATGGACGGAACGCTTGAGCCAATCAAACACTCACCCCCAGTCAACTGATCTGGGTTTAATCCATCATCATTCTTTAGCTCACTCCACCACCCCAGTTCAGACATGGCCATATGCAAATCAGTCTGACCCTGTGCCTCATGGGAACAGTCCAGCCCGAACTGCCAAGCCATGTCTTCCCTGGACCGGAAACAAGCATCCTAGGACCGGTTTCTGGCATTCCAGCCGTCATCAGCCAGGCCTGCTTGAATCCAGTGGCAAAGCGAGCAAGGGACCCACGTCTGGGCATACCCCCGCCAACTTAGGGCGAACAAAGCGACACAAAAGGGGATGATGGACGGAACGCTTGAGCCAATCAAACACTCACCCCCAGTCAACTGATCTGGGTTTAATCCATCATCATTCTTTAGCTCACTCCACCACCCCAGTTCAGACATGGCCATATGCAAATCAGTCTGACCCTGTGCCTCATGGGAACAGTCCAGCCCGAACTGCCAAGCCATGTCTTCCCTGGACCGGAAACAAGCATCCTAGGACCGGTTTCTGGCATTCCAGCCGTCATCAGCCAGGCCTGCTTGAATCCAGTGGCAAAGCGAGCAAGGGACCCACGTCTGGGCATACCCTCGCCAACTTAGGGCGAACAAAGCGACACAAAAGGGGATGATGGACGGAACGCTTGAGCCAATCAAACACTCACCCCCAGTCAACTGATCTGGGGTTTAATCCATCATCATTCTTTAGCTCACTCCACCACCCCAGTTCAGACATGGCCATATGCAAATCAGTCTGACCCTGTGCCTCATGGGAACAGTCCAGCCCGAACTGCCAAGCCATGTCTTCCCTGGACAGGAAACAAGCATCCTAGGACCGGTTTCTGGCATTCCAGCCGTCATCAGCCAGGCCTGCTTGAATCCAGTGGCAAAGCGAGCAAGGGACCCACGTCTGGGCATACCCCCGCCAACTTAGGGCGAACAAAGCGACACAAAAGGGGATGATGGACGGAACGCTTGAGCCAATCAAACACTCACCCCCAGTCAACTGATCTGGGTTTAATCCATCATCATTCTTTAGCTCACTCCACCACCCCAGTTCAGACATGGCCATATGCAAATCAGTCTGACCCTGTGCCTCATGGGAACAGTCCAGCCCGAACTGCCAAGCCATGTCTTCCCTGGACCGGAAACAAGCATCCTAGGACCGGTTTCTGGCATTCCAGCCGTCATCAGCCAGGCCTGCTTGAATCCAGTGGCAAAGCGAGCAAGGGACCCACGCCTGGGCATACCCCCGCCAACTTAGGGCGAACAAAGCGACACAAAAGGGGATGATGGACGGAACGCTTGAGCCAATCAAACACTCACCCCCAGTCAACTGATCTGGGTTTAATCCATCATCATTCTTTAGCTCACTCCACCACCCCAGTTCAGACATGGCCATATGCAAATCAGTCTGACCCTGTGCCTCATGGGAACAGTCCAGCCCGAACTGCCAAGCCATGTCTTCCCTGGACCGGAAACAAGCATCCTAGGACCGGTTTCTGGCATTCCAGCCGCCATCAGCCAGGCCTGCTTGAATCCAGTGGCAAAGCGAGCAAGGGACCCACGTCTGGGCATACCCCCGCCAACTTAGGGCGAACAAAGCGACACAAAGGGGATGATGGACGGAACGCTTGAGCCAATCAAACACTCACCCCCAGTCAACTGATCTGGGTTTAATCCATCATCATTCTTTAGCTCACTCCACCACCCCAGTTCAGACATGGCCATATGCAAATCAGTCTGACCCTGTGCCTCATGGGAACAGTCCAGCCCGAACTGCCAAGCCATGTCTTCCCTGGACCGGAAACAAGCATCCTAGGACCGGTTTCTGGCATTCCAGCCGTCATCAGCCAGGCCTGCTTGAATCCAGTGGCAAAGCGAGCAAGGGACCCACGCCTGGGCATACCCCCGCCAACTTAGGGCGAACAAAGCGACACAAAAGGGGATGATGGACGGAACGCTTGAGCCAATCAAACACTCACCCCCAGTCAACTGATCTGGGTTTAATCCATCATCATTCTTTAGCTCACTCCACCACCCCAGTTCAGACATGGCCATATGCAAATCAGTCTGACCCTGTGCCTCATGGGAACAGTCCAGCCCGAACTGCCAAGCCATGTCTTCCCTGGACCGGAAACAAGCATCCTAGGACCGGTTTCTGGCATTCCAGCCGTCATCAGCCAGGCCTGCTTGAATCCAGTGGCAAAGCGAGCAAGGGACCCACGTCTGGGCATACCCCGCCAACTTAGGGCGAACAAAGCGACACAAAAAGGGGATGATGGACGGAACGCTTGAGCCAATCAAACACTCACCCCCAGTCAACTGATCTGGGTTTAATCCATCATCATTCTTTAGCTCACTCCACCACCCCAGTTCAGACATGGCCATATGCAAATCAGTCTGACCCTGGCTGATGACGGCTGAAATGCCAGAAACCGGTCCTAGGATGCTTGTTTCCGGTCCAGGGAAGACATGGCTTGGCAGTTCGGGCTGGACTGTTCCCATGAGGCACAGGGTCAGACTGATTTGCATATGGCCATGTCTGAACTGGGGTGGTGGAGTGAGCTAAAGAATGATGATGGATTAAACCCAGATCAGTTGACTGGGGGTGAGTGTTTGATTGGCTCAAACGTTCCGTCCATCATCCCCTTTTGTATCGCTTGGTCAGCTCCTAAGTTGGCGGGGGTATGCCCAGACGTGGGTCCACTTGCTCACTTTGCCACTGGATTCAAGCAATCCTGGCTGATGACGGCTGAAATGCCAGAAACCGGTCCTAGGATGCTTGTTTCCGGTCCAGGGAAGACATGGCTTAGCAGTTCGGGCTGGACTGTTCCCATGAGGCACAGGGTCAGACTGATTTGCATATGGCCATGTCTGAACTGGGGTGGTGGAGTGAGCTAAAGAATGATGATGGATTAAACCCAGATCAGTTGACTGGGGGTGAGTGTTTGATTGGCTCAAACGTTCCGTCCATCATCCCCTTTTGTATCGCCCTGGTCCCGTTCGGGCACAGATGGGCTTGCCTTTGGCGCGTCCGCTGCGCACGTTTACTGCGCGGCCACAGCCCTGTTTTTGTAGTCCCCTGCGTTCGCACAACTAGAATGCTGCCCCTCCTTCAGCGCTACTTCTGGTAGCTTCTGGTTTGCGCTGAGGCCTAGCTGCGGTTTCGCGCCCTCCTAATCGGCCGAATTCAGGTTGGCTCAATCACATTCAATTTACTTCAGTTTAAAATACAGTCACAGTCTAAAATTCAGCCGTTTTCTAATAAATGCAGGTTAGCTCAATCAAATTCACTTTGATTCAATTTAAAAACAACCACAGTCTAAAATTCACAAACCGTTTTTTTAAAATGCAATGATGCGGGAGAAGCAAGTGCTAGCCTAATGCTCCGTGGGAATGCAGAGCAGACTTAAGGTGTGATCGGGTTATTAGTGCGCAATAACGGAACATGAGACCTTCCTAGGCCATGTAGTTCTTACAGTCCAGTATTTATGTTGTATTGTGGTATTTTAAGTCCTACAGAATCAAAGCAAAATCATAGGCTGGATGAGTTACTCCTGCATTGCCTTGATACACCTTTTTTTAAATATTGAAGGCATTTCTAAGTTTTACTAGTAAAATCTTGGTATTTTTGATAAATATGCTCTTATCACTCTCCAGGAAACGTGGCTTTAGTTAGATTTTGATGCAACTACTTCTGTAGTTCATTCTTGTCCTGCTACCCCCATTGCAGAAGCTGGACTGGCAGTTTCACAAAGATCTCTGTATAAAATGCATTTGCGCGTCCTGTCTTGAAACATTGAAAAATAATAATGAATCTAATGTTGGTTTGGCATCACATTTGGACAGCCTCTACTGCCACTGCTTTACAGTATAAAAAAATACTTTGTTGCTGTGTGCTAATAATTGTACCATTTTGTAAAGTTTTCAGTTGTTGATTATGTTACATTTTATCAGTTTTAAGGAATTATGTTAAAAAGAGTTCTGTGGATTTATACCGAAAAACTTCAAAGCTTAGAAAAAATTGAAATTTTGAGTTCAACATATTAATGTTATTCCTCTGGGGTGGGGCATTTGGACTCCCTCTAGTTGACAGCCACGGTTGTAGAAATACAAACAGAAATACTTTGTTCCTGGATTTTACTTGACTAAGGCCAAAGATTGCTTGTCGGGTACCAAGGGAACCAGTACAGGCAACCTGCAGTTTTTGATGGTAGTAACTATTAGTTCACGGTGTTTGCTTTAATCTCGAACTAAGGTTGCAGCTTTCACTGAGGGCCCCTTCTGGCTTCTCTTTACAGCGACTTAACACTTTACTAAGCGATTCCTTTCGAAATCCGAGCATCTGCATTAGGGGTTGTATCTCTTACCCAGAAGGTGCTGGGCCTTAGTGTTTTCTGTGTACATGTTATTTTAATCATTTTTTAATTACAAATATTAAAGACCATGGGGGTGGTAAACGTCACAAAGATGCACTTACAGGACTGTTTTACGCATGTTACTCATGTATTGTGGATATCACGTGTTCACTCAGACAATAAGAGGGCAACTGGGGGTGGACGTCAGAGCAAGAATGTGACTCCCAATGTTTTGACCCTACCCAATTAGTTGATGTAACCTGAATATTGTTCAGTGTATTCATCAGACAGTGTCTCAGACTAGTGACGTGGCCCTCCCTAAAGATCCTTACCACAGTCGAAGCAAGACGGATGCGACAGGAGGATTAACAAGGACATTTCCAAGCCATCCCTGGGATGGCGGCTTTTTGAAATTGGGGGCTACGAGACAGGACTGCATTTGAAATCAGAAGGGCCTATTACAAACATTAAAGGTCCGACCGGAGGGTCCCTGACGAGAGGGTGTTCGAGGATAACCTTGATTATTTAAAATAAATAATGAACAAAAAGGGAACGAAGGTTAGTTTACAGCAATGGAAAGTTTCCCTCAGTAGCTAAGAAGCCTGCAAACAACACGAACAATCGCACATGCGTATTATTAGTACAATCTTGCAAAGAGACACTAAAGTGAAATCTCTTAAGCAATCTGTCACAACTCCCAAGGCCCAAAAACGAATCCCAAGTTTTAGTCCCAAAGAAAAAGCAACAGCAAACATTAGGGCCATTTGTGCTCAAACAACTACAGGAGGTAGTCAAGAAGGTGGAAGCAGTGTGGACTTGGAGCCAGCCTCCTTAAGGTACAGTGCCCTGACTAATGAGGCTATCCACCATTTGACCTTGCATATATAAGGAGTTGAAAAAGGAGGGGCCTATGATCAGAAGGTCACAGGCTTTAAGGAAAGGAAATGGAACAAAGGGAGACAGAGGTGACTGAAGGGCTGTTTGATGCTATGGACCTTCTCCATGTCCTGGGTGTGCATGTTGGTAGAAATGGCAGCAAGGGGCCAGTAATACAAAGCAAAGGAGGTCCAAGTAGAGATGGAGGGAAGAATGAGAATAGTAACGACCTTTTTGATGACCATATCCTTGCAGGCCGTCCCCTGGGACAGGACAAAACATTTATCTACGTACCTTAGATGCATGGGGATGCCCACAGTTTAGCTAGGAATGTCCGAACCTTTATGGAGGACCCTGGGAAACGTACCCAGCCCCTTCAGTGCATCATAATATTTTATAAGCCATCCTATCCAGACATCCTTGCATTGATGTCTGTAATACCGTCACATGACAATGGCAGAAAGTAAAAAGGAAAGTGCAACGGCCCATTCAGCCGCCAAACCAAGAGAAACAAGATACTGGGGCTGCCGCAGACATGGTGAAAATGTTTAGGCAGGTCATCCTAACAGCCCTAGAAAGCTTGGACTCCAAAAAGACTGAGTGGACTAAGGAGGATGTGGCCTAACGGCTAGAGCGGTCGACCTTGAAGCTGGGGAACCGGGTTAGAGTCTTGGCAGGGATGCTCAACATCTTGTAATTCTGGGTAAATCACTTCATCTCCCCGTGCCAAACAAAAAAAAAATGAATGTATCCATCTGTAATGCAACTTTACTCATGTAAAGCGCTCTGTTACTGATGGAGCAAGGTTTCATAAATGAAACTTGCTTGTATTCAATCCTCCTCACAGTATTAATTTATTAAACTTGTATTGTTAATACTAACCTTTTGCATTCACGAACACGAAAGAAAAGGAAGCTTGCCTATGTGTTTTACTAATGAATAACGCTTGTTTGTAATTCAAAATGGCCGCTATGCGCGGGAAAACTCAATGCGCATGTCGCAACCATATCACATGGTGTGACGTCTTTCTTTGCTTGGTGGGAAATTTCTGCTTCTGCGCAGTGGGTAGTAAAATGGCTGCTTGATGTTTTCACATGCTTCAGCTTGCTCTCATGTCATTACTAAATTGTCGTTTCCTAATGCTACTAACGCGGGATAGAATATATAATTAAATGGGAATAGAATAGAAAAAGTGGGCATACAGTGAAACATTTTATTTTGTGATTTTAATATTTTCTTCTTGCACTTTTATTAGTTCGTAAACTTGGGCCTGGGTTGGTGTTCTGAAACTCGAGAGGCAAATGGTTCTGCGCATGTGTCCTGTGTGCCTGCCAAATGAAGTCAATCTGGACGTCGTCCAAGGCCGCGACCCGATGACTGAAGATGATGTACTTTGCCTTTCCTGTTGTACATTGATACATTGTCTATGAAAATTGGTTTACATTTGTCATGAGACGGGTGGGAAATAAAGCGAATGTATTAAATTGAAGGGGTGGGAATTTAAAGACAATAGGCTTTACAATTTAGGCCAAATCGATATGGTGCGACAATCCACCCCCTGTCCAATCAGAAGTAGTGGCCCCATATTTTAGCAACATTAAGGGGAGGTACATGGGCGTACAAGGGTATAATAGAATATAGCATTAGTTAATTAGTTAGAGCATGCGTTCACGAAGAACAGGCGTCCATGCTGCCAGAGCGCTCTTAGCTCCAGACTGCCAAA
Organism: Calotriton arnoldi; assembly: GCA_963921515.1. Lineage (NCBI taxonomy): Eukaryota > Metazoa > Chordata > Amphibia > Caudata > Salamandridae > Calotriton > Calotriton arnoldi. Next base: position 746,498 of record CAWUFW010002244.1, on the reverse strand, counting down.
CTGATCGGTTGCGGACTGAATTCCTGTCCAGAAGAGGTCCTGAGGAGGGGGCGGCGGAGTCCATTAGAAGGGAGACACGGGAGAATCGAGGAGAAGCCGAGTATCAGAGAGGGAACGACGCAGGCGTCGTTGTAGAGAGGTCACCGGTCCTGTCCTGATCCTGGAGGAGGTCTTTGCTCTTCATCCTTCCTGGGTCTTATTCTTTCAACTCCTTGGCTAAGGGGTTTGGTTCTCGCACTTAGGTAAATATAATGCAACCTTTAGTTGCGCTGCTGTCTCTATTTTCTCCTCTTCTTTAAAACCGTCATTGATTAGCAATAATCATTTCTATGCTTAATCTTGGGTATTGCGATTAAGTACCATGTGGCTCTGTATTTTACTCTGCTAAATCTTTAGATAAACATTTTAAAACTTCCTGACTCAGTGGTTATTTCATGATTATGTACTATAATGAATGTCACTCATTTTAAACTTCCCAATTAGCAAAGGATTCATTGGTAAGTCATTACTCTTCAATCAGAAGGTAATTGGTAGCAGGGATTTTGATAGAGAGTAACAACTGATAAAACCCAGCGAAAGTATTAGCGTAGTATGAATGTATGGGCCCAAATGAGTATCTAGTGTATGAATGCTGTTTGCTAATATCGCGCTGGATCAGTTTTCTGGTAATCAGAGGATGGTTACTCTTTGTTAATTGGGTAATGAGAATTTTTATTTGTATTTTTATGAACTAACATCCGTGTATTCAAAGTTTTGTTTTATGTTGTCTAGAATCCCCGGGGTAAAAGGAATAGCGGATGGTAAGTGGAAGCCATACTGCAGTGAGGTTATCTGCCAGGCAGAAATAGTACTGAAAAGCTAAGCAGGACTTTCAGTACTCGTTAGGGACTCTATGCGTGTGAGTAATAGCAAAAAGAGTACGCTGGTAAAAATTTGATGTTATATCACCTAGAAAGGGTAACATTGGAGAAGTAACAGGTACTTCTGGAGCTTTTGTGAAGAGTAGACGGAAGTGTTTTACTCGTAGTGTATGTTTAGTAAACGGAAAGGTTTTACTAAGTGTGAGAGAAAAACTATCTTTCCTATTTTAGAGAAACTGGCACGATAGCGAATGTTTTATGTTGTTACTGAAATTTAATTAAGATTTATAGAGAAGATAAGTTTGCGTAAATTTTTGTAAAGGGAGGGTCAGTTGCCGGAGAGGGAGCTGACGTCACAAAACGCCACGCTGAGATTGGTTGAATCAGCGGGTGTGGAAAAACCCTTGTAAAGGAGGGGTCAGTAGTCAGGAGTAGTACTGACGTCACAGGTGCCGCGCTGGAATTGGTTAAACCAGCAAGGACAGAAAAGAGCAGATTGTAAAGGAGGGGTTGACAGATAAACGTCACCAAAAGGCCGCGCAAGGATTGGCTCGGAAATAAAAGATAGCAGACATTTGATTGGTCAAAATTATAGAAGCGAAATTCTTAGTGGATAAGGGTTGCATGTTAAAACGCAATCCGACTTTAACAGGAATTCGTCAGGATAAGAGATATTTAGGCTTTGCAGAATATAATTTTATACATCGGTACTTACCCAAAATGTACGGAGAAAGGAGAAAAATGTCATTTTTACAAAAGATTAAGAATTATTTTAAAAAGGACAAACCAATCAAAACTAGAGAAGGAATTATTATTCCACCAGCTAAAACGCCCGTTTCATTCATGATGATGGAGAGAGGTTATCATACTTGTGTATGGATGGAGAATTGGATAGAATATACCAAAAATGATGGAATACTAGCATTTCCCGAGAGTGGCACGTTCAATGGGCGAATTCTACAAAACTTAAGATTGAGGATGAATGACTTAGAACCCAGACCTAGATTAACTCAGTACGAAGCTCTAGAGGAATGGGAAACCGAGGCATTTGAGCGGGACTAATCTAGAAGTAATAGGAGTTATCCAGGATTTTTCCCCAGATACCTACATGAGTCTAGGAATGGTCAGATGAAACAATGGAGAAGGGCAATGATTACAGAAGGATTATATCCATTGTTCCCAGCAGAGGAGAAATTAGGAAGTAAGTGCACAGAAAAGACAAAACATTTAATGAGAAATGAGGAGTCTGAAGATGAATTTATGGAGGAAATGTTGAGAAACCCCCCACCATATCAGGAAGGGACAAGTGGATGCAACCCAAGTGCACCACCGAAAACTCCATTAGTGCCACAGGTAATGCATGAATTCACCACGAGTAGAATACTTCATGACAAAGAAAAAGAAGCCCTAGAAAAGACCAGAGCAGAATTAATACAGAAAATAACCCAGATAAAAGTACATCCTGATTCGTTGACCATACCTGTAACAATTGGTCCAGTAGTTCCATTATATGGTACTCAGGGAAGCTGTCCTCCACCGATACTTACACCTACTGCTGTGAATAATCTCAAACCTGAAGCTCCAGTTATAATTGAGGATCAATTTAGTGACTGTGAATCCACAATATCACTCATGGACTTGCCTATTCGAGGTACTGTAAATAGCACTCCCAGAAAAGATGTACCTGGATGTTCAAAGGATGTAAGTTTAATAACTTCATCGGGAGCAAAAAGTGCTACCATAGTAACACCTGAAGATCTAGAAAGATGGGTGCAAGGGTCAGTTAAACAGTGCACACCTCCGAAAATAATGGACATTCATAAATTAAAAGTCGAATTAGAAGAAATAATAGCAGGAAATGTAGGACTAGAACGCTTAAATACCTATGATGAAGAAGAATTATTGTTCCTGTGCAGGAGTATCACCAGAAATGTAAGGATATTCCATGAAAAATTATCCAACTTAGCACTACAGATGGGAATAGAAATAGGGAGATCAAAGGTACTACAGAAACCCTATAGAGCAGAATTTTCAGACAAAGATTTAGAAAATATGAATGCCTCTGGAAGAAGATTACAAATAAGAGAATTAATGTTAGTTTTGCAAAAATGGGGAGACCTAGATAAATGGAAAACTAGGTGGGCAAAGAAAAAGGAAGAAGCACGAACAAGTAGAACAGAATCTGAATATGTGATAAAGGAAACAGGGAAAGCAGACCAAATGTATCCCATGCGAGAAGTTGCGGGAGGAGGGTATGTACATGTCCCATGGAGCAGACAGGATATTTTGTCATTTACGAATGATTTTCCAAAGTTGAGAGAAAAACCAATTGAATGGTACAAGCAGGTTGACAGGTTTGTGAAGGTGTCAAAGGTATTGTTGAAGGATTTGGATGGGTTGTTTGATATAGTGGTACCTGCCGATTTATGGACAGATTGCAAAATCACAGTGGATTGGCCAAGTGACGAGTATCCTAGAGATCCGAAAACAGGTGCCCCGTCAAATGATGTGATGAAAAAGTATCAGCAAGTGATAACATACCTGAAAGGGAAAATACCCCCGAAAGAAACAAATTGGGTAAAAATAGATCGAACTACCCAAGAAGCTAATGAATCAGTACATTCCTACTATGAGCGTCTATTGCAGGTATTTAAACAGTATAGTGGATTTGAGGACATTGGAGACAAGAACATGAGTCAGTTTGTGTATCGGTTTGTTCACGGTTTAAAGCCAGAGATTTGTCAGATGATTAAACAGCAGATGCTGTGTTGGCAAGGGAAGCCGATTGATGAAATTTTGAAGTATGCAAATTATTGTGGAGACGATATTGAGGATAGACATAAGAAATTGCAGGAAAAAGTGATGTGGGCACAGGTGAAAATGGCTGAGAAACAGGGAATTAATTTGGAAAATCCGAGTGAAAATCAAGGAAAAGATTCTGGAACGAATGGTGATACTGGGAGTGGTGGAAAATTTAGAGGACGAATGAGTAGAGAAGAAGCTAAAAAGAAATTTCCTTGTCATGACGGTGGAAAATTGGGGCATTGGAAGGATGAATGTAAAAAGATTCGGAATAATAATGGCCCAAATCAAAATTTAAATCCACAGACGCAGAATGACTCACAGCAGGGTGTAAATCTTCAGAGTCAGTTGCCACCTGCACCTATTCAGGGTAATGTAAGCAGAGCAAAGCATGGTACAGACATCGGCTATCCAGGAGGAAGTGGTAAGAATGATTATATGACATCACAATTTCTTTTGCAGGACGATTTCTGTCAATTCAGTCCATGACGGTGCCTAGGAGAGGGGAAGGAGGAGTGCATACTTGGCGCATCCTTACAGGTAGATCAGTCAGGTCCATATGTTGAAGGGAATGTGAAAGGTAATAATATTACTTTCCTTTTGGACACTGGTGCTACCCGGTCTACTGTGAGAACAGCAGACATTCCAGACCTTCCTCTCTCTGGTGAAAATATCCAAGTAGTGGGGGTAGCTAATCAGCGGATTAGAACACCTCTTACCGAACCAATGGAAGTTAAAATTGGAAACTTCAGAGAAATGCATCAATTTGTAGTGTGTGATTCTAGTCCAGTAAACTTATTAGGTAGGGATTTGTTGTGCAAGATGAATTGTACAATTTTCTGTACACCGGATGGTGTGGCAGTTCAGACACCAGATGAAGATCATGTATATAAAATTATGATTGCAAAACAAGGTATAGAAGTAGACGAGATGTTTTCGTTAATAACAAAAGATGAGTTGCCAGAAGAATTAAAAGATACAGTAAACCCCATAATATGGGATTTCACCGGAAAGGAAGTAGGACTTATGGCCAAAATAGATCCAGTTAAAATTACTGTAAAAGAAGGTGCAATTTTCCCAAATACCAGACAGTACAAAATGAGTGCAGGAGTAAAAGCAGGAGTCATCGAAGAAATAAATCGAATGGTAGAACAAAATATCGAAAAAAGAAGTAATGAGTAGCCCATGTAATTCACCTATAATGGGGTTAAAGAAACCTAGTGGAAAATATAGGATTGTTCAGGACCTGAGGAAAATAAATAAAATTGTAGAACCATGTTGTCCCATAGTGCCAAATCCTGCAGTAATTCTATACCAGATCCCTTGGAATGCAGGATGGTTCACAGTAATTGATTTGTGTCAAGCGTTCTTTTCAATACCATTACATCCAGACAGCCAGTATCTTTTTTCATTTAAATTTGAGAACAAGGTCTATGTGTGGAATCGTGTTCCTCAGGGGTACACAGAAAGTCCTTCTATTTTCAACCAGATACTGAAAAAGTGCCTTGAAAAACTAGTGATGCCAGGAAGCTCAGTCTTAGTCCAATATATCGACGACTTATTGGTGGCATCGAATACCAGAGAGGACTGTGTTGTTGATTCCATAGCATTGTTAAATCTTTTGGCAGAAGAAGGACATAAAGTCTCACCTGAAAAATTACAATTCTGTACAACAGCTGTTAAATATCTGGGACACCAAATTGAGAGGGGAAAAAGAAGAGTAACAGCTGAAAGAGTAGCTTTAATAAAGAAAATGCAAATGCCTGTAACACAAAGAAAAGTGAGAATGTTCCTAGGAATAGTAGGTTACTGTCGACAATGGATACCAGGATTTTCCATGTTGGCTAAGCCCTTAATTAACATGACAAAAAAGAAAGCAAAGGACCCTGTTGAGTGGGAGGACGAAAGTGTAGAAGCCTTTGTAAAATTGAGAAATGCCCTATGTTCAGCACCTGCCTTAGGCGTGCCTGATTATAAAAGAGAATTTGCATTATTCTGTCATGAAAGAGAAAATTGTGCACTTTCTGTCTTAACTCAGAGACATGGATTAGAAAGACGTCCTATAGCATATTTTTCTGCTACATTGGACCCAGTAGCAGCCGCGTTGCCAGGATGCTTAAAAGCAGTGGCGGCTACTTGTTTGAGCATTGAACAAAGTGAGTCAATTGTGATGGGACACCCTGTAAAAGTGTATGTTCCACATGCAGTTGTCATTCTGTTGACAAGAACCCGAACTCAGCATCTTACTCCTAGTCGGCTGACTAAATACGAAAGAATCATAATGGGTGCTGAAAATGTGACCATGGTAAGGTGTACTATAATAAATCCAGCAACCTTACTACCAGACCCATATCATGAGAGAATTAAAGATAGAAGACGATGAACATGATTGTATACAAATTACAGAATTATGCACAAAACCACGCCCAGATATAGAGGAACAGCCTCTTAAAAAGCCAGACAGGGAGCTATTTGTTGATGGTTCATGTCAAAGACATGAAGATGGTAAACTAACTGCTGCCTATGCGGTATGTGAATTAACTGGAATAGTTGAAGCATCTTATTTACCAGGAGTCAAATCTGCACAAGTAGCTGAATTGATTGCGTTGATAAAAGCATGCAAAATTGGGAGGAATCAGAGAGTAACCATATTTACAGATAGCCAATATGGTTACGGGGTTGTGCACGATTTTGGCCAACTATGGATGCAGAGGGATTTCATGACTTCTTCAGGATCCCCCATTAAAAATGGACAATTTGTAAGGGAATTGCTAGAAGCAATACAATCACCAAAAGAATTGGCTGTGGTGAAATGTGCCGCACACCAGTCAGGAGATGACTGGGTGGTAGTCGGCAACAGATATGCAGATCTGGTGGCTCAACATTGTGCCAAAACCAGAATGTCAGTCAATAAGAGGGTGGAAAGAATGGGAATCAGCTGCCAACTTATGTTGTATATGCCACCTGAAACTTGGAATGACGTCAAGAAATTGCAAGATGAGGTTGATGAAAGTGAGAAGAATTTGTGGATCAAAGTGGGTTGTTCCCAAAGAGGAGATGATGAAGTGTGGATCAGTGCTGATGGCAGACCAGTCATGCCAGACTGTTTACTCTCACAAATGGCTAGAATGCATCATGGAGACACACACATAGGGAGAGATGCAATGATTAGGCTGTTCAGACAAAATTGGTACAATCCCAAATTCAGGGCTGTTGCAGAGAGTCTTTGCCAGAGATGTCTAACTTGCCAGATGCATAATCCGGGGAGGAAGACAGTAATTGGATTTGGAAAAATTGGAAAGGCAGAGGGTCCATTTATGAGACTTCAGTTTGATTTCATACAGTTACCACCATGTAGAGGGCTGAAATATGTACTAGTAATAGTGTGTCTATTTTCAAAGTGGGTGGTGGCTTACCCTACTAGGAGAAATGACAGCATTACAGTTGCAAAACTGTTGCTACGTGAGCTCATTCCTAGGTTTGGTTTTCCAGTAACTTTGGAATCAGATAGAGGAAAACATTTTAACAGCGAAGTGATTCAAATAATCTGTGAAGCATTTCAAATAAAACAGAAACTGCACTGTGCATATCGTCCAGAAGCTTCTGGAGTGGTTGAACAATTGAATGGCACTGTAAAGTCAAGACTGGGAAAAATGTGTGCATCAACATCATTAGAGTGGCCAGATGCATTACCACTCGCTTTAATGGGACTCAGAAGTATACCTGACAGAACCACAGGATTGAGCCCACATGAAATAATGATGGGAAGAGCAATGAGACAAACACATGTTCCCACAAACAAACTGGTGAATATATCTGATGATATGGTTCTGGACTATTGCAAAGGATTGGCTGACCTAGTGCGTTCTGTCTCTCATCAGGTTGGAGAAGACGCAGTTTCCAGGCAGCCCGAGCAAGAACATGATCTGAATCCTGGTGACTGGGTGGTAGTGAAGAATCACACCAGAGAAACGTGTCTATCACCTAGATGGGGCAGACCGTGTCAAGTCATACTGACAACGAATACAGCAGTGAAGTGTGCTGGATTTCCTAATTGGATTCATGTAAGTCACACCAAGAGAGTACCAGATCCCGAGGAAGAGAATCCTCAGACAACGCCAATTACTGAAGAAGCTGAAGGTTGCCCAGCTGAAGGATCTCAGGTTCGAGATTCCGGAGAAGCTGAAGAAGAACAACCGAGCACAAGTCAGGATTGGATACCGGTGGTAGAGGTTCCTGAAATATACCACAGAACAAGAAGTCAAGCGAAATTGGAAGAAATTGAAGAAGATCAGATAGGTGAAGAAGAAGCAGTTCAGGAACAAGAAGAAAAGACACTAAGAAATCCTGAACAAGGTCAGATAGGGAAAGGAAACTGGACTCAAAACAGTGAAGACCTAATAGACTTTGAACAGGGACAGACAGGTCTAGAAGAATCCGGTCAGGCTGCAGAAGTTCACAGTGCAATAAGCCCTGATCAGAACAAGTTAGATCAAGAAAAGTACACAGAAGAAGAAAACCTTGAAAAACATGAACTTGAATAAATAAATAAAGAACAAGGTCAGTTATTGGAAACTCACAGTGGAGCTGTTACAGAGAAACCAATTAGACCTGAAAAGGAGCAAACAAGAAACACAGTAATTGAAGAACACGAAACAGTGCTAAGCAGTGAAATTAAAAGATTTCTGAAAACAAAGATAAAGAGACAGTGCCAACAAAGAAAACAAGAAAAGGAGATCATTGGCCAAGTGTCATTAAAAGAGTAAAGTGCCACATAACAACCAGAAGTGAAGATCCAGACCAAGTACCTGAAGTATCAAGTCAAACCGATCAAGAGAAAAAGACAGAGAAAAGAAGAAGTAAAAGACTGAAACTTGTGAATAACAAATTTAAGGGTCCTGACTGGACTTATATCATTCTTGAAGATTTTGAAAGCTCAGAGTCAAGTGACAGTGGTAGCGAAGGAACAAGTGCAGAATTGACGTACGAAGAAGAAACAAGACCACCCTGACTAAGCAAAAGAATAAGCTAAAGAAAAGAAGAAAAGATAAGAAGAGCAATCTTCCTTGTCGAAAAATGCCTGACGATAGAGTTGCTGGGAGACCAAAACAGAAATGTAGAAGATGCTGTGCAATATGCATATGTAGTCTAGTAATGGTGCTTATAGTATGGTTAGTCCTGATTGTAGCAATTCCTTACCTTATGGTAATAGATAAAAAGATTAATAATGAAACTAAGGAGAGGACAGCAAACATGAAGGGCAATAGAGTAGAACTAATGGCAGAAAGTGAACCAGAAATTCATCATGAAGTAGCTGACAACGACACTAGTTTAAACGTTTTCACAAAGTTATTGTTTCAATATGTAGACACAATGGAAGTTAGTAATTGTTATGTCTGTATGAAGTTACCTGAATCAGTAGCAGAAGGATTAACATACCATCACTTACCACTGACATATGGCATATCATGTAGTGTTTTGTCTAGTTTATTTTATAGAACAGGGAGACTTCAGTATTATTATTCAAACTTAGATGTGATATTTTCTGAGGTTCCGATTCGCAAGAGTATGAACCCAGTGCTTAGTAGTCAAGACGCACAGTTTATGGGAGAATTTTTCTTAACAATGAAATCAATAGACATAACACATGCACATAGACACAATCTAACATGTTCTTTACTTGAAGAAGAAAAGATATTTTTGAATTTAGTAGAAGATAGAAGACAAGATTTTCAAAAGAAAGCTTCTGAGCTAAGGCTCATTTACCACCTTGGGCTGAGAAAGAAGGGAGTTACACACCTGGCAAGGCTCAAGCTGCTATGGCTCTGGATTTTGTAAAGACAGGAAAAATTTGTCTTCATAGGTTAAAGACTGATTATAACAATGTTTTCATCGGTACCAGTGAATGCGAACACAATTTTTTAATTCTTGGAGGTTGGGGACTCAAAGGAGGAACAGATTCAGTTTTTCCTGGAATCTATTATGTGTGTGGGAATAAGGCTTACTTTAGGCTTCCTGCACGGTGGTATGGAAGTTGTTATTTTGGAATAGTATTTCCAAAGATATACCACGTAAAAAGAAACACTGGGAGCAATGAAAACAATAGCGAATTAATACGTAGTAAAAGAGCTAGTTTTTCAGAAATTGTAGGTGATATATTTGGTGCATTGATACCTTCAGTGGGAATAATCTGAACTCAAGGAAAATATGTAAATTGTCTACAGTAGTTGATCGTTTATCAACGGATACTGCAGGAGGTTTTCTAATGATTAATACGGAAATGGTTGCGATTAGATCTATGGTGATGCAAAATCGACTTGCTCTTGATATTATATTGGCAAAAGAGGGCGGAGTCTGTAAATTATTGAAGACGAAACATTGTTGCACTTATATTCCTGATAAGAGTGCAGAAATTGGAACGTACATACAGAATATAACTAAACTTGAGAAAGAACTTAAACCACTGGAAGTTGATAGTGTATGGGAAAGATTGACAAATAGTATATCGTCAATTGGAACCTGGTTTGCTAATGTAGGAAAAGGACTTATAGGTCAAATATTAGTACCCTTAGCAGGGATAGCAATAATAATATTGGTAGTAACAATATGGTGCAAATGCTGTAAAAAGAATGGAACATATAAGGTGACAGGAAGAGGAAAGAAACGAAAGGTAGATGAAATCGAACTTGAAGAGTGGAGGAGTGAATTATACAAGAAATTAAAAGGAGATTGTAAAAATGGAAAGTGTAAAGATAAAAATGAAGTAATTTGCTAGAAGTTGGCATCTGATTGAGGGTAGTGTTTTGATGGCTCAGAAACGCCATTAGAGAGGGGATTGATGGAGCAAGGTTTCATAAATGAAACTTGCTTGTATTCAATCCTCCTCACAGTATTAATTTATTAAACTTGTATTGTTAATACTAACCTTTTGCATTCACGAACACGAAAGAAAAGGAAGCTTGCCTATGTGTTTTACTAATGAATAACGCTTGTTTGTAATTCAAAATGGCCGCTATGCGCGGGAAAACTCAATGCGCATGTCGCAACCATATCACATGGTGTGACGTCTTTCTTTGCTTGGTGGGAAATTTCTGCTTCTGCGCAGTGGGTAGTAAAATGGCTGCTTGATGTTTTCACATGTGTTAGACTTGGCATCTTTTGGCGTGTTTCCCCTGACTTTTTGCTTTCTGACCTCCTGGTTTTGACTCTGTTTTTGCTGGTGTAATGATTCTGCGCACTTTCCTGACTGCTGTCCAGTGGGAAAGTGCAAGTGCTCCTGTATAAAATGTGTTATGGATTGGTGTTTCCATGATTGGCCTATTTGATTTATGTGTCAGTCCCTTGTAAAGTGCACTGAGAGTGCCAGGGCCTATAGATCAAATGCTGTTGGTGGGCTGCAGCACTGGATTGTGCCACCCACGCAAACAGCCCGTAAAGTGTAACTCTGGCCTGCCATTGCAGAGCCTGTGTGCAGCCTGGGGCTGCCATGTCGACTTGGCAAGTGCACACACTTGCAAGTCCCTAAACCTTCCCTGTTCTACATGTTAGTCACCCCTAAGGTAGGCCCAAGGTACCCCTGTGGGCAGGGTGCATTGTATGTGAAAGGTAGGACATGCCCTGGTGTGTGTGGCATGTCCTGATAGTGAATTACAGCCTATTTCGTTTTTCACTATTGCAAGGCTACCTGTTCCCCGTAGGCCAGAATGGGCAGTTTTGATTATTACAGCTTATAATCCTAACTGACCCAGGGAACATGGTAGAAATTCGAGTTTAGTATGCCTGGACTCAGAATGATAAAATGCATCTTTTAGTGAAGTTGGTTTTAACATTCTGTGTTTGAAAATACCACTTTTAGAAAGTGGGTATTTTTTTTTCTAACCATCCAAGCCTGCCTCTGCTAGGTTGTGTAGTCCTTGTCTGGAGTGTGAGTGACAGGGGCTGGGGGATGCCAGGAGACAGGGTGAGTCAGCACAGGGCTGAATAGCAAGATCTACATGTAGATGGGTGGGAGGAGATGCACCTGGGACCTGAATAGGGCTGGGCCTTCCCTCCACAATGCTGGCTCCACCTCCTGTGGTGCGTCTGATGTCCCTGGCATGCACTGTGAAAGGAAAGAAGGAGACTTGTCAACAAAGTGCTCCAGGACTGACCAGAACTGGTTTGGACTAGGCAAAGGCCTCTCTGCCTTCAGAGGACAAAGAGAAATTGAGGATAAAAAGGGGACCCAAACCCCAGAAAATTGGAACTCTTTGGGATCAAGAAAACTGCCAAGAAGAAGAGCTGGAGAAGCTGTGAGGAGGAACTACCACTTTGCTGTGTGCTTTGCTGTGTTGGCCTGCAGTGGCTGCTTCTGTCTTGGGCAGTGAAAGGACTGGAACTGAACTTTCTGCAATCTACTTTGTGAGGTGTCTCCAAGGGCTTGAGGTAGAGCTTGCCCCCTGTTCAAGAAGTCTCAGGAACAGCAAAGACTTCAAGCCCGACGCCGTCTACGACGCCGCTGCCGACTCTGTGTCCTGAAGGCACCGCAGAGGGCACCGCCGCAACGCCGCACCGCGACCCTGGTCTCACCGACGCCGCCTGCTGACGCCGCCACCGAGCCGCTGCTCGCACCGCGACCTGTGGGCACCGCCTCGCTTCACGCCGCCGCCGTGGTATCGCCGACGACGCCGCTCCACGCCGGACTCGACGCCGCTGCTTGCACCGTGGTTCAGGGGCACCGCTCGTAAGTTACACAACGCACCGCCCTCACCCGCACCGCAGCCCTGGGCCCACCGACGCCGGTGCCATCGACTCCAAGTTCGTCAGCCGACGACAGCGCTGCAGCTACGACGACGCTGCTGCTGCACCGTGACCTGCCAGCACCGTGACTAGCACCGCCTTCATCTCACACCGTGACCCTGGTCTCACCGACGCCGCCATCCGACGCCGCCACCGAGCCGCTGCTCGCACCGCGACCTGAGGGCACCGCACGCCGCACTTCGCACCGCAGCACCCGACGCCGGCCAACGCCAGCGCTCCTGACTTCAACAGAGAGGAGATCGATCTGCAACGCATGTGACTTCAAGGGGCCCGACGACGCCTGCACCGACCTCCGGACCCGACGCCTGCGGACGCCGTGTTTTCGGAAGCTCACCGCGAGATCATCGACGCCTTGCATTTCTGAAAGGTACTGTTTGCGGGTCTTCCCGACACCGTAGCTGACCCGCAATGCCGCGGTCAGCCAGAACTGTTTGGATTTATTTGTTCACGACGCCGTGATAGCCCCGGACGGAGCTATCGACATCAAGGAACTGTTTTTAAGGACAATTTGATAACAGAAGATTTTTAAAGTACTGTACTGTGGATTTTTATCGTATTTGGTCTTGTTTTAAAGTATATAAAAATATTGGATATTTTTCTAAACTGGTGTGGTGTCAGTTTGTGGTGCTTACACTGTATTACTGTTGGTTATGTGCAAATGCTTTACACACTGCCTCTAGAATAAGCCTGACTGCTCGTGCCAAGCTACCAAGGGGGTGAGCAGGGGTTATTTTAGGAGTGTAACTCCCTTACCCTTACTAGGAAGAAGGGTCCCTACTTGGACAAAGGTGCAAGCCCTTGCCAACTAGAGACCCCCATTTCTAACATTGGTTGTCAGCGGTGAGGATGGGACTTGTGTTTGCACTTGACTTACAGTGATTGGTGTGCACTACTACCATATCGCAGACCATTACGTACCACATACAGGTTCTTTTTCTTTTTGGCCTATTTTTGATCTTGCCAGTTTGAACTTGCTACTTCAACATGCCTGAATCAATAGTATCATCAATTGCATCAGTAGAAATTGCCTTTGAGGAGGATCGATTGGAAGCCTACAATGTCAAGGAGTTAAAATCGATTTGCAAGAACCTGAAAGTCCAGGTCAGAGGCCTCACCAGGAAGGATGAGCTACAAAAGGCGCTGAGGGCCTGGGTAGCAGCCAGAGGTGCCAGTGGGCAATCTGGTGATCTCAATGGAGAGGTGGAGGAGCCTGTTCCTAGGGTGGATGTGCTTTTGGGAGGGGGGGAACCCTCCAGGCCAGGCAGCAGTAGTTTGTCCCCAGAGGAGCTGGAGGACAGGCGGGAAGTAAGGAGGTTTGAATTGGAGAAACTCAGAATAGAAAGTGAGAGGGAAGAGAAAAGAATAGCCATGGAGGAAAGGAAAATGATACTAGATCATGAGAGAATGATCAAGGAGCTGGAGCTAAAGAGTAGATCCGGTTCAGATGCTGGCAGCAATTCTTCAGTGCACACAGACAGGATTGTACACATCCCCATGAATGTAGGTAAAGAGTACAAAAAGGGTGATGATATACAAAGGTGGTTTCAAGGGTACGAGTCGTCTATTCATATGAATGGGGTCCCTGAAAGGAACTGGGGAGCGGAGTTGTGGCCTCTCTTTCCAGAGGAAGCTAGGGATACTCTGATAGCTTTGGGTAAGGGGCAGGACCTCACCTATGCTGACATGAAAGACGCTCTCCTCACTAGGTATGGGCTCACTCCTGAGAAGTACAGGGATCAGTTCAGGTCCAGTAAAAAGTCTGAGGCCAACACTTGGTTGGAATGTGTGGATATGTTCTGTAGGTCGCTGGATGGTTGGGTGAAAGGCAGTAATGTAACAGATTTTCAGGGGCTCTACATTTTGATTGCATGGGAGCACTTGTCTAGTCTATGTTTTGCAGATCTGCGCCAGCACCTAGTTGATAGTAAGCAAACTGACCCCAGGAAGCTTGCTATGGAGGCGGACCGCTGGGTGAGTACCAGGGTCCACAAGAAAGCGTTTGGGGAGACTCAGCCAAAGGTGAAGCAGGGTCCCCAGCAGAAAGGTGGGGGGGACAAGGGTAAAGCACAAGAGTTCTCTAAAGGGCCCCAAACTAGTACCCAGGGTAAAGGTTCCCAGCCCCCGGTGATAAGAAGAAAGGGGTCTCTACAGGGAAGCCTGTTGAGACCGGCCCCCTGAAGTGTTATGCATGTGACCAGGTAGGTCACTTTAAGAGGGGACCCCAAGTGCCCAAAGGGGACACAGCCACCCACCGGTGGACAGTCCAAAGTGTTGGCTAGTGTAGCGCTTGGGGAGGAGGGGTGCCCACAGGAGGGTGGGGATCCCGCAGAAATGACCCTTGTCTCACTAGGGGACAGTGAGATGGTCCCAGGAAACCAGGTGCCCCCTAACACAAAGAAATATAGCACCTGGGTGACCATTAATGGGAACAGGGTAGAGGCTCTCAGAGATACTGGAGCCAGTGTGACCTCAGTCCGGTGTCACCTGGTCTCTGAGAAGCAGGTAGTCCCAGGGGCATTCCACCAAGTAGTTGCTGTAGACAACTCTGAGCGCCAGTGTATGGTGGCGCAGGTTCCCTTTGAATGGGGGGGTCTCAGGTCCCTTGAGGGTGGTTGTGAGCCCCACCATGCCTGTAGATTGTCTGCTAGGTAACGACCTGGAGCAGTCCTTATGGAAGGATGTTGAGCTCAGGTCTCACTTGGAGATGCTTGGGTTGCCAGAGTGGGTATGCGTGTCTACTCGGTCAATGGCAGCCAGAAAGGGTGATCAAGAGGACTTGGAGCCTGGAACAGTGGCCCAAGTCCCTGCCAAGAGGAAGGGCAGGGGCGCGGAAACCTGCCCCGAAGTTCCCACGGACCGGGAGGAGGCGGACCTCGAGGGGACGCCCGGTGCCTACAGGGGAGCAGGTAGCCGAACTGGGAAACATCTCTGAGCTGACCCATTGGCAGCAAGAAGGGAGTCCCACCAGGGAGGAGTTCTGCAGGGAGCAGAGCGAGTGCCCTACTCTGGAGGGTCTGCGGCTGCAGGCTGCAGACCAGGCAGCTGGTAATCAGTCCGGGTCAAATCTGATCTACTGGGAGAATGGTCTCCTATACAGTGAGCCTAAGGTTGCTGAGCCTGGGTCAGCCCGTGTGCTGGTGGTACCCCAGCGCTTCAGGACCTTCCTACTGGGTCTGGCTCATGACGTGCCTTTGGCAGGACATTTGGGGCAGTGTAAGAAAGTGGCTCTGTATATACTGAACCAAAGTAAGGTTCAGTGTGCACAGGGTCCACAGTCCCCAGAGGTTTGGCAGAGGCTAAAGTTAGATATAACTTTACTCTCTAAAGTGGTAGCTGAGTCAGAGCAGTAAGGCAGTATCAGAGGACAGTGTAAAGCATTTGTTGTACACACTCAGCCAGCAAATGAAGCCACACACTCAAGAACTGAACTCTAGGCCAATGGTTTGTATATAAAAATATATGCTTGTTTTATTTTAGAACCAACAATAGGTATCAAAATATACTTTCTCAGAATGAGATGCATTAGGTAAATACTTTCAATAGGCAATAGACTTTTGAATGCAATAGTTACAGTTGTTGCAAAAGGCAACACCATTTTAAACACAATTATACATTGAGCTCAATGGGAATTTCTAGTTAAATGCAATAGATTACTTTTTGGATTACTTTTCTAACCACAGGACTGGATCCTAGATTCAGTCCTGGGACATCTCCTGTAAACAGTTGAGTAAAAACGTTTTGGTTACAGTTGTGATTTTTAAGGAATATTATTGTATTTTAAAAGTTGGCACTTAGAAACTTTTTACATAGAATCACCAATGGTATCCTATGGGAGGAAATTCACTTAGCAGGTAAGTAGTGTTATCGTTACTTTTCTTACTCAGTGTTGGATCCTGGATCCAGCACTGGTGCATCTCCTGTAAACAGTTGAAAGAATGTGTTTTTGTTATACAGGCGATTTTTAATGAATATTTGTAAGTTTGCAAAATCGACAGAAACTTTTTCAGCAAAAACCAGGCAATGTTATCCTATGGAAGGAAATTCAAGTTACCGGTAAGTACAGTTGTGATTACTTTTTAGGGTCAGTGCTGGGCACCAAGATCCAGCACTGGGATCTCTCCTGATAGCAGGTGAGTAAATTCGTTTTCAGTAATTCGGCTGATTTTAGGTGAATATTTTAAAGTCTCAAAACTCGACACTTAGAAGAATTTCCAAGTGAAACCAGTCAATGTTACCCTATGGAAGGAAATTCAATTCGCCGGTGAAGTTACTTTAACGTTACTTTTGTAATCCAGTGCTGGACTCCTAGATTCAGCACTGGGACATTCACTAAAACAGGTAAGTAATTACGTTTTGTAGTTTGTACGATTTTTAAAGAATATTCTTGTATTTCAAAAGTTGACACTTAGAAACTTTTTCACAAAGAACCACCAATGTTATCCTATGGAAGGAAATTCAATTCACAGGTAAGTTACTTTTTAATTACTTTTGTTACTCAGTGCTGGACACCTAGGTTCAGCACTGGGACCTTCCTGCAAACAGTTGAGAAAATTCTGTTAGGTTATTTGTGCGATTTTTAAGGAATATTCTTAGTTTTCAAAAGTCGACACAAACTTTTTGGAAGAAAAAGTGTCCATGTTATCCTATGAGGAAAAATGAGTTATCGGTTTCGAGGTAAGTAGTCGGTCTTTTGAGTTAGGGTTCTGGGGTTAGACTCAGGGGTCTCCCAGGGTCAGTGATGCACTGTTGTTGCACCCTCAGCGGCACTAGGGCGGCCGGGTGCAGAGTGTTGAGGCCCAATGTTATCCTATGGAGGATAGGGGGACTCCGGTTGGTGGCGGCTGGCAAGCAGGCCACGGGGTTGTGGGAGCAAAGCTCCTAGGGTTAAGCTCAGGGCACGTTGGGGACCAAGTTAGCACAGAAGGGGCACCCTCAGCGGCACTAGGGCAGCCAGGTGCAGGGTGCTGTTTTGAGGTCGGGTGCCCTGTTGATTTCAATGGAGATTTTTCGGTTTTGGTTTTCAGCTGCAGGCTCGGTCCAGGAAGACTTCCAGGAGGAACCAACAGCTGGGCAGGTAAGTTGGAGGGTTCGGGGACGTAGGTGCACCTCGGGTTCCTTTCTCCAGGGCGCAGGGCGGCTGGATACAGGGGTCTTTTGAGGTCGGATTTCACCTTACCGGGCCACTCGCGGTTGGGGGGGTCTCCGTGCAGAGGCTGCAGGCGACGTCGGGGAGTCCTGGAGAGGTCAACCCACGGTGGAGTCGGACTCTGGAGAGCTGGGGGACCTCGCTGGGACCAGTGGGCCACTTGAACTCGGGCTGTAGGCGACGGGTGCAGTGGTGGTTCCAGGCGTTGGGTTTCTTTTTCCTCAGCAGGCTCGGAGTCTTTGTTTGGTGTTTCTTTTGAACAGAGCTGCTGTTCACAGGAGATCCGGTCTTTGTTGAAGGCATTCAGTCCTCCCCGGGGTTCTGGAGGTCGCTGGCTGCAGGACAAGACTATTTTGGCGCAGGATCTCTGGAAACTGCAGACGGGCCGGTAGGGCTGGGGCCAAGTCAGTTGTTCTCTGCAGTCTCCTCTGCTGGGCGTCTTCTTTCGTCCTTTTTCTTCTTAGGTTGCGGGAATCTGAGGAAGGAAGGTTCAGGGTGCCCCTAAATACTAGATTTAGGGGCGTTACAGGTAGGTAAGGGCAGGGACCAATGGGTCCCTGCCCTGGGGTGAGTACACCCCTATCCTGCCACTCTCCTGTGGGAGGGGGCAGGAGCCTAGTCCTGATTGGGCAGGTCTCCCCATCTTCAAGATGGCGAGAGCCCGGAGATGTGCTTCACCTCGCCTCCCCCACCTGAGGGGTGGGGTTGGCACAGGCTGGTACACCCCCTTTCCTCCCTTGGTGTTTCCCGCCAGTCTTCCCACCAGGATGGGGGGAAGAACCGGTGGGGACCAGTTGCTGAGTACAGCAAGTGGTCTGGGGAAGCTCACAAAGGCGGAATGCCTTTGAAGCTTCCCTGCCCATCCTGGGGAGGAGACCTAGCACCTCGCCCAGGACATGCATTGTTGCAGGCCGGGAGTGCGGATGGCTCTCTACCCAGGGGTCCAGCAACATGTCTGCTATGTGGCAGCCTAGGCAGCCCCTCAGACAAGGCGTGGATTGTAGGTTAGGTTCAGGGGGCAACTCTAAGTTGCCCTCTGTACGTGCATTTACAGTAAATCCCACACTGGCATCAGTGTGGGTTTACTGTGCTGAAAGTTTGATACCAAACTTCTCAGTCTTCAGTGCAGCCATCATGGTGCTGTGGAGTTCGTGCTGGCGACCTCCCAGCACCATATACTCGGAATGGCAGCACTGCACTTACAGTGCCCAGGAATGGACCTGGGTACTGTAGGGGCACAGGGCTCATGCACCTGTACCCTCACCACTGGCATAGGGCACCCAGCTAGAGGGGTGACTGAGGTATGCCAGGGCAGTGTGTTTGTGGGCATGGCACACAGGGATGTGTGCCATGTCGACTCTCTGTTTTGTTCTGCACCAAGACACTCAGCCTGCAAGGGCAGTGTGTGTGTGTCAGGGTACAGGGCCTCTAAGGGTGGCACAATAAGTGCTGCAGCCCTTAGGGGTCTTCTCTGGTCACAGTGCCCTGGGTACCTAGGGTACCATTTACCAGAGGGCTTACCTGTGGCCAGAGATGCCAATTGGGTTTAGGCTTTAGTACAGTTTTTAGGGAAGGAACACAGGCCCTGGGTACCTGATTGGCAGGGACCCAGGGCACACCAAGGAAAAGTGCATCAGTTATCAGGCAAAAAGTGGGGGGGTTACTGCAACAGAAACCCACTTTCCTACAGGCAGGACAAGACCTTTGACAGGCTTGTCACCCACTTCTTTTGGCCCCAAATGCGAAGGCAGTCAGATGCACACTGTAGGTCTTGCCAAACTTGCCAGGCAAGTGGCAAGAGTGGGAGGAAGGTCAAAGCTCCTCTCCAACCTTTTCCTGTTGTTGGGACACCCTTTGAAAGGGTAGGGATGGATATTGTGGGGCCACTGGATCCCAAGACAGCCATGGTCAACAGGTACATCCTAATCTTGGTGGACCATGCCACCCGGTACCCGGAGGCAATCCCTCTCAGGACAACGACTGCGCCAGTGGTGGGCCGGGCGTTAATGGGGATCTTTTCCCGTGTGGGATTCCCCAGAGAGGTGGTTTCTGATAGGGGGACCAATTTCATATCCAAGTATATGACATCCCTGTGGAAGGAGTGTGGTGTAACCTACAAGTTCACCACTCCTTACCACCCACAAGAAACGGTCTGGTGGAGAGATTCAACCAGACCTTGAAAGGCATGATCAAGGGTCTAACAGAACCCATGAGGCGTAAGTGGGACGTCCTCTTGCCATGCCTACTCTTTGCATACAGGGGAGGTGCCTCAGAAGTCTCTTGGGTACAGCCCCTTTGAGCTCCTGTATGGCCACCCTGTCAGAGGACCTCTGAGTTTGGTAAAGGAAGGCTGGGAGGCAGCTCCCAGGAAAACTCCCCAGGATGTGTTTAGCTACATGCTGGCCTTTAGAAACCAAACTGCCCGCTTCAGGAAACTCGCTCAGGCGAACCTAGAAGCAAGCCAGGAAGAAATGAAGAGATGGTATGACCAGAATGCCACTCTGGTCGAATTTCAACCTGGGCAAAAGTGTGGGTCATGGCCCCAGTGGAACCTTGTGCCTTGCAGGACAAGTGGACTGGGCCATATGAGGTGAGTGGAGCGCAAAAGTGACGTCACCTACCTGGTGGATTTGCAGGCTCCAAGGAACCCTTTGAGGGTCCTTCACGTGAACCGCCTCAAGCCCCACTTCGAGAGGTTCGAAGTGAGTATGCTCTTGGCGACAGATGATGGGGTGGAAGAGGAGAGTGAGCCTCTCCCTGACCTCCTGTCTACCAAGGAGCATGATGGGTCAGTAGAGGGTGTGATCCTCTCCCCTACTCTGACTCAGGAGCAGCAGGGGGACTGTCACCAGTTGTTGGGACAGTTCGCCCCACTGTTCTCCCTGACCCGGTGTTACTCACTGGTGTACCCATGACGTGGACACTGGTGACAGCCCTCCTGTGAAGCACAAGATTTACAGGTTGACTGACCGGGTCAGGGACAGCATCAAGGAGGAGGTCTCGAAGATGTTGGCGTTAGGGGTGATTGAGCCCTCCAACAGTCCTTGGGCCAGCCCAGTTGTCTTGGTCCCAAAGGCTGCTGCGCCCGGTGCCACTCCAGAACTCCGGTTTTGTGTGGACTACCGTGGGCTCAATGCCGTCACCAGGACTGACGCGCACCCCATCCCCAGAGCTGCTGAGCTCATTGATCGGTTGGGAGCTGCCCGGTTCCTCAGCACGTTTGATTTAACGTCTGGGTACTGGCAGATTGCCTTAACCGATGGGGCCAAGGAGAGATCAGCATTCTCAACCCCAGAAGGTCATTACCAATTCCGGGTGATGCCCTTTGGGTTGAAGAATGCCCCTGCCACCTTTCAGAGGTTGGTCAATCAGGTGTTGGTTGGGCTGGAGGATTTCAGTGCCGCCTACCTGGATGACATTGCTGTGTTCAGTTCCAGCTGGGAAGAACATTTACAGCACCTTGAGAAAGTGTTGAGGGCTCTGCAAGGTGCAGGCCTCACGATCAAGGCCAGTAAGTGCCAGATCGGGCAGGGTTCTGTGGTGTACTTGGGACACCAGGTAGGAAGCGGCCAGGTGGCGCCCCTACAACCCAAGATTGACACCATTCTGGCTTGGGAGCCCCCAAGACCCAGACAGAGGTGAGAGCCTTCTTAGGTCTCACCGGCTACTATAGGAGATTTGTTAAGGGCTATGGCACCATCGTTGCCCCCTTAACAGAGCTGACTTCTAAGAAGCAGCCCAGGAAAGTGATCTGGACTGAGTCCTGCCAGAAAGCTTTTGATGCCCTGAAGGCAGCCATGTGCACGGCGCCCGTGCTCAAGGCACCTGACTTCTCCAAGGAATTCGTACGTGCAGACTGACGCTTCAGAGCATGGTGTGGGAGCGGTGCTCTCACAGCTGAACGAAGAGGGCCTGGATCAGCCTGTAGTCTTCCTTAGCAGGAGACTACTCCCCAGGGAGCAGAGGTGGAGTGCCATAGAAAGGGAAGCTTTTGCTGTGGTCTGGGCACTGAAGAAGCTGAGACCATACCTGTTTGGGACTCACTTCCGGGTTCAGACAGACCACAGGCCCCTCAGATGGTTGATGCAAATGAGGGGTGAGAATCCAAAACTGCTGAGGTGGTCCATCTCCCTACAGGGAATGGACTTTACGGTGGAACACCGTCCTGGTACAGAACACGCCAACGCAGATGGTCTGTCCAGGTTCTTCCGCCTATGGTGAAGAGAACTCCAATGGGGTTGGGTAGTTCTCCCTACTTTCAGCTGGAGGGGACATGTGTTAGACTTGGCATCTTTTGGCGTGTTTCCCCTGACTTTTTGCTTTCTGACCTCCTGGTTTTGACTCTGTTTTTGCTGGTGTAATGATTCTGCACACTTTCCTCACTGCTGTCCAGTGGGAAAGTGCAAGTGCTCCTGTATAAAGTGTGTTATGGATTGGTGTTTCCATGATTGGCCTATTTGATTTATGTGTCAGTCCCTTGTAAAGTGCACTGAGAGTGCCAGAGCCTATAGATCAAATGCTGTTGGTGGGCTGCAGCACTGGATTGTGCCACCCACGCAAACAGCCCGTAAAGTGTAACTCTGGCCTGCCATTGCAGAGCCTGTGTGCAGCCTGGGGCTGCCATGTCGACTTGGCAAGTGCACACACTTGCAAGTCCCTAAACCTTCCCTGTTCGTCATGTTAGTCACCCCTAAGGTAGGCCCAAGGTACCCCTGTGGGCAGGGTGCATTGTATGTGAAAGGTAGGACATGCCCTGGTGTGTGTGGCATGTCCTGATAGTGAATTACAGCCTATTTCGTTTTTCACTATTGCAAGGCTACCTGTTCCCCATAGGCCAGAATGGGCAGTTTTGATTATTACAGCTTATAATCCTAACTGACCCAGGGAACATGGTAGAAATTCGAGTTTAGTATGCCTGGACTCAGAATGATAAAATGCATCTTTTAGTGAAGTTGGTTTTAACATTCTGTGTTTGAAAATACCACTTTTAGAAAGTGGGTATTTTCTTGTCTAACCATCCAAGCCTGCCTCTGCTAGGTTGTGTATTCCTTGTCTGGAGTGTGAGTGACAGGGGCTGGGGGATGCCAGGAGACAGGGTGAGTCAGCACAGGGCTGAATAGCAAGATCTACATGTAGATGGGTGGGAGGAGATGCACCTGGGACCTGAATAGGGCTGGGCCTTCCCTCCACAATGCTGGCTCCACCTCCTGTGGTGCGTCTGATGTCCCTGGCATGCACTGTGAAAGGAAAGAAGGAGACTTGTCAACAAAGTGCTCCAGGACTGACCAGAACTGGTTTGGACTAGGCAAAGGCCTCTCTGCCTTCAGAGGACAAAGAGAAATTGAGGATAAAAAGGGGGACCCAAACCCCAGAAAATTGGAACTCTTTGGGATCAAGAAAACTGCCAAGGAGAAGAGCTGGAGAAGCTGTGAGGAGGAACTACCACTTTGCTGTGTGCTTTGCTGTGTTGGCCTGCAGTGGCTGCTTCTGTCTTGGGCAGTGAAAGGACTGGAACTGAACTTTCTGCAATCTACTTTGTGAGTGTCTCCAAGGGCTTGAGGTAGAGCTTGCCCCCTGTTCAAGAAGTCTCAGGAACAGCAAAGACTTCAAGCCCGACGCCGTCTACGATGCCGCTGCCGACTTCGTGTCCTGAAGGAACCGCAGAGGGCACCGCGACCCTGGTCTCACCGAGGACGCTTGCTGACGCCGCCACTGAGCCGCTGCTCGCACCGCGACCTGTGGGCACCGCACTTCGCACCGCCTCGCTTCACGACGACGCCGTGGTATCCCCGACGACGCCGGTCCACGCTGGACTCGACGCCGCTGCTTGCACCGTGGTTCGGGGGCACCGCTCGTAAGTTACACGACGCACCGCCCTCACCCGCACCACAGCCCTGGGCCCGCCGGTGCCATCGACTCCAAGTTAGTCAGCCGACGACAGCGCTGCAGCTACGACGACGACGCTGCACCGTGACCTGCCAGCACCGTGACGAGCACCGCCTTCATCTCACACCGCGACCCTGGTCTCACCGACGACGCCACCGAGCCGCAGCTCGCACCGCGACCTGAGGGCACCGCACGCCGCACCGCTGCACTTCGCACCGCAGCACCCGACGCCGGCCGACGCCAGCGCTCCTGACTTCAACAGAGAGGAGATCGATCTGCAACGCGTGTGACTTCAAGGAGCCCGACGACGCCTGCACCGACCTCCGGACCAGACGCCTGCGGACGCCGTGTTTTCGGAAGCTCACCGCGAGGTCATCGACGCCCTGCATTTCTGAAAGGTACTGTTTGCGGGTCTTCCTGACACCGTAGCTGACCCGCGACGCCGCGGTCAGCCAGAACTGTTTGGATTTATTTGTTCACGACGCCGTGATAGCCCCGGTCGGAGCTATCGACATCAAGGAACTGTTTTTAAGGACAATTTGATAACAGAAGATTTTTAAAGTACTGTACTGTGGATTTTTTATCGTATTTGGTCTTGTTTTAAAGTATATAAAAATATTGGATATTTTTCTAAACTGGTGTGGTGTCAGTTTGTGGTGCTTACACTGTATTACTGTTGGTTATGTGCAAATGCTTTACACACTGCCTCTAGAATAAGCCTGACTGCTCGTGCCAAGCTACCAAGGGGGTGAGCAGGGGTTATTTTAGGAGTGTAACTCCCTTACCCTGACTAGGAAGAAGGGTCCCTACTTGGACAAAGGTGCAAGCCCTTGCCAACTAGAGACCCCCATTTCTAACAACATGCTTCAGCTTGCTCTCATGTCATTACTAAATTGTCGTTTCCTAATGCTACTAACGCGGGTTAGAATATATAATTAAATGGGAATAGAATAGAAAAAGTGGGCATACAGTGAAACATTTTATTTTGTGATTTTAATATTTTCTTCTTGCACTTTTATTAGTTCGTAAACTTGGGCCTGGGTTGGTGTTCTGAAACTCGAGAGGCAAATGGTTCTGCGCATGTGTCCTGTGTGCCTGCCAAATGAAGTCAATCTGGACGTCGTCCAAGGCCGCGACCCGATGACTGAAGATGATGTACTTTGCCTTTCCTGTTGTACATTGATACATTGTCTATGAAAATTGGTTTACATTTGTCATGAGACGGGTGGGAAATAAAGCGAATGTATTAAATTGAAGGGGTGGGAATTTAAAGACAATAGGCTTTACAATTTAGGCCAAATCGATATGGTGCGACAATCCACCCCCTGTCCTTGTCCAATCAGAAGTAGTGGGCCCATATTTTAGCAGCATTAAGGGGAGGTACATGGGTGTAGAAGGGTATAATAGAATATAGCATTAGTTAATTAGTTAGAGCATGCGTTCACGAAGAACAGGCGTCCATGCTGCCAGAGCGCTCTTAGCTCCAGACTGCCAAGCTGATCGGTTGCTGACTGAATTCCTGTCCAGAAGAGGTCCTGAGGAGGGGCGGCGGAGTCCATTAGAAGGAGACACGGGAGAATCGAGGAGAAGCCGAGTATCAGAGAGGGAACGACGCAGGCGTCGTTGTAGAGAGGTCACCGGTCCTGTCCTGATCCTGGAGGAGGTCTTTGCTCTTCATCCTTCCTGGGTCTTATTCTTTCAACTCCTTGTCTAAGGGGTTTGGTTCTCGCACTTAGGTAAATATAATGCAACCTTTAGTTGCGCTGCTGTCTCTATTTTCTCCTCTTCTTTAAAACCGTCATTGATTAGCAATCATTTCTATGCTTAATCTTGGGTATTGCGGTTAAGTACCATGTGGCTCTGTATTTTACTCTGCTAAATCTTTAGATAAACATTTTAAAACTTCCTGACTCAGTGGTTATTTCATGATTATGTACTATAATGAATGTCACTCATTTTAAACTTCCCAATTAGCAAAGGATTCATTGGTAAGTCATTACTCTCAATCAGAAGGTAATTGGTAGCAGGGATTTTGATAGAGAGTAACAACTGATAAAACCCAGCGAAAGTATTAGCGTAGTATGAATGTATGGGCCCAAATGAGTATTTAGTGTATGAATGCTGTTTGCTAATATCGCGCTGGATCAGTTTTCTGGTAATCAGAGGATGGTTACTCTTTGTTAATTGGGTAATGAGAATTTTTATTTGTATTTTTCTGGGTAAATCACTTCATCTCCCCGTGCCTAACAAAAAAAAAAAATGAATGTATCCATCTGTAATGCAACTTTACTCATGTAAAGCGCTCTGTTACCTTCGGGTCGAGTTTGCGCTTTGATAACTTCGGGTCGAGTTTGCGCTATATAAAACTCCAAAAAAAAAACAAAAAAAGATCACTACTTGAAAGCAGGGCTAAGGCACGTCAAACTCTACAACAGTACATAGTTAAATAAAGTACTTCAGAGATATTCAGGGATAGAGAGCAGAGCCAATAAAGGCCAGGCTGCCATAGTGTTGGCTTTTCTTAATGGATTATAGCAGAAAACAAAAACCATTGATGGAGGTGCTCACAGGCTGACGGGGAAAGAACCCGTAGGAGGTCCTATATTATGCGGAGCACTGCACAGCTGACCCAGAACTGATGCAGCAGGAAAGCGCTTTTAAATTACTCATCCTCTAAGCGAGTATGGGAAGAGAGCTACCCCAACAGGCCTGAAGAGATTTAGCAAAGAATTAAGGATAGCAAAAGAGGTGTGGAATTAACTAAGGCCAGCATTGCAGAGTGAGACTTGACTTGGCCAGGGGTTCTCTCCAAATCTAGAGTCGGTTGCTGGATTCCCCAACAACCACAATATTATTATGCAGCATTGTTGTGGCTGCAGAGGATTGGGACATGGGAAGTGGTACTGCCCAAACTGGCATGGCCATCTTGAGCTGTCCCTTCTGAATCCACATGGGGCTTCTCAAAATCTAACGTCTGGTCTTGGGAATGCCTTCAACCTCCAAAGATCTTACCACCAAATATCTATTATTGCTCTTGTCAAATATACAGCACATCAGCACATTGTGGATGGCATCATCAAGGGGAATGCTCTGGCAGGCTAGGCAGCTCATTTCTTTCCCCTCATCTTGTTGTATTCATTTCTTCTGTATCCTCTGGAGACCACCACACTGCCTACTGGTTGATCTTGTGAAATTCTGCATCTCCAGATGGACCATAGTCAAAGATCTCTTCCCAGTGTTACCAGCTTCTGATGCATTGTGGACTTCCCACACTGGTAAAGGAATGGCCCCGAGTTTCTTTCAGGACTTACTTGAAGTACCATTCAGTGGCATATGTGAACAAAGAGGAAAGGGCTCGGTATTTTAGCTTCACTGGCATGTCTCCTCTTTTCTTGCAATAACTACACAGTACTGCAATTTCTGCCTTTAACCCGGGACAAGCAATTTGAGTAGAGCAGGGAGCGCAGCCCCTATTTTGGGACCCATTACTAAACATACAGATTGACATTACTCAAATGGAAAGATGCATTAAGCATCAAGTGTGCAAAAGTTGTTGGACATCTGTTCACTAGGTGGTTGGAGCCTTACCATAGTGTACATGCAGACACTAGGAAAGGAGCCAAACTATCGTTGAAGGAATATATTTCCAGATATGGAATCCCAATACAGGTGGACAGAGAGTATGTGACACATTTCACAGGCCAAGTTGTTAAGTAGGTTGGTAAAGTACTAAACATTACTCAAATTCAACTGTCTCTACCACAGCCAGTAGCCATGGACTGTTAAAATGGAATTTTGAAAAACAATGGTGAAGATTGGTGCAGAGACAAACCTGAAATGCCTCAATGCCCTTCCCGCAGCCCTCAAAATGATGTTAAGTACAACAAATAGGATGGGCCTTAAAACCCATGAGGTAGTGATATGCAGACCTATGATCTTGCAAGAGACATTGGTTAGTAATTTGCTTGTGGAGGATGAAATGATACTGGACTATTGTAAAGCATTGTTGCAGACTATTTGAGCTATTCATTCCCTGATATCAGCAGCTTTCCAATAGCCACCCACAGAGTTTTGCTAGGAACTACAGCCTGGAGACTGAGTCAGTGTGAAGGGCCACAAACGGGAGTCATTCTAGCAAGAAAGGTTTAAAGGACCATTACGGGTGCTGCTAGTTGACAATTCTGCAGTGAACTGCCTGGGATAACTGGGTGAACACTCCTAACCAAAAGTGAACTTCTAAGTCTTCTGAAGGCAGACCAGGAGTGCAGTGCAAATGCCTTGAAACCCTCCCCTCCATGTGCAGTCTTTACAGACAGGCCATGCAACAATGGAAAGTAATCCTCCATATATCACCTGCACTCGACAAAGAAAGATACAGGAGAAAACAAGAAAAGTGGAAAGGATCAGTAAAGTACTGTATGTTGTGATGTTTACGATAGAAGCTATCCCCAGAGGACTTATATATGTTCTAATGGACATGATATGAGATACCAACTCAATAGCTATCTGCAACTGGTCGATGAATATAGAAAAATACTAAAATTAAGCCAGTGCTTTGTTTATGCTCATGCGTCAGCCAATACTAAGGAAGGGTGGACAGAACAGGCCATTAGTTCTAGCTTGTTCTGTAACAGGGAATGTCATTCTGTCTGCTTACCAATACAACCAAACCTTCCCAAAGGACTATGTAAGGGATGGAATGTGCATTGATTTGGTTACCCAAAATGATTCAGAAATAACAGGTTTGGAAAGAGTAAAAACAAATAGACCCTTTTGTTTGGGCCACAATGTTTCTGTTCAGTTCCTGGGGTGGGCACATTAAAAGGAAGGGCTCTTTTTTCAAGAATAATAGGAGCTTCTTTTAACTGAGATACACACAAAAGGGGGCTGAGAGGAGGTTTAAGGACCTGCGTGGGCAAACTCCCCACTCGTAATACCTATCACAAAAAGAGCTCACGGGTCCGGAACGTCAGTGTGAGGGGCATGTGAGATGTGACAGCCATGCTGAAGGAGGGGGTTCCTTTTAAAGGACGGTTGCCCTCACACACCAAGGGTGTCATGCTTCATCATAGGGGTGCCTCCTCACGTTGAGAGGCTAGTCTCAACGCGGGCTACAACCCCCTCGCTGCGAGGGAGGAGCACATGGATGTTTTATGGAAGAGCGGGTTACTCTAAAACCCTGTGTGAGCGTGGTGTGTAGTGGAAGGAGTGCAGTGCTGGAGGGAATTGTGAATTTAAACAGGCTACGAGGTTAGCTATGGCAAGCTTTATTCAGCTACCACGGGCCAGGGTTAAAATCAGAACGCTAGTAATGCAACTGCCAACATTAGAGACAGTTACATTTAGACAAAGATCAATCAAATAATCTTTATTCGACTGACTGTCAGCCATAAAAGAATACATCATAAAACATTTAAAAACAAAAGGGGAAACACATACAAGGCGTTATGGTCAATACAATAGAAGCTTCAGTTTCAAAATTTAACAGTCATAATTAATATTTTCCATGAATGACCACCTGAACAACCCCATAATTTTAAACGGAAGCTAAATAATTTCATGTGCAATCCCATAATCCATAAACCCGAAAAACTTAAAATTGATCCTTATTAAAACATTTAATAAAATCATTTTCCGACAATATCCGGTAATCGAACAGCCGAGGAGCTATATCTATAAAATCATTAGACAAGTAAATTCATCTTTTAGAAGCTGGAGATGATATAAAGCAGGCCAACACGTCCTAATATTTAAAAACTTTAAGAGTGGAATAATACAATCGCGCCTTGGAGTGATATAGAGTTTACAAAAGAACATAAAATGTAGTGTACACTGGGTGGACTTAGCATCACAGGGGCACAAATCCAGTTTAGCACCACAATAAGCTTTAAGAGGGAAGGAGACCAAAAACTGCGAAATGCCAAACCTAAATCGTATAAGATAAAACAATTTGGCATGACTAAAATAAAAAGAAAGATAGGGCTCAATGCCTGGAGTGCAAACTAGCAAAGAGTGTTCTAAAATACTTATTTTCCCCTCTTCTACAGTTCCTCTAATTGAATATAAATGAGTAAGAAAATCACTTTTCAATTTCGCTTTTGGTATTTTAGCAATACTACATAGGTTATAAAAACAATCCACCAGCCCCATGGCCTCTAGCTGTTTTTTATGTAACTAAGCCATGGTATTTTTGTCGACTGATCCAGTTTAACACAATCTAAAATGATAGCGCGATTTAGAACTGGTTCATTCTTAGTCCAAAGCGAATGCCACAGTAATATCGGTGCTAACTGTATGTGAAAGGACAAAGGTATTAAACCCACTTCGTTGTGACAGATAGTAGCAGCAAGACTTTTAGGCACTGTCAACAAGCGTCTCATAAAAGCATTCTCTGCTCTTTGTAGATCCCCTACATTACAAAAACCCCATACTCCTGCACCATACAAAGTAGCAGAACAGGAACGCGCTTTATAAATATTAATAATTGTGTTAATTGGTTTAGAGCCTAGCTTTTTTGTAAATCTAAAAATCGCCTCCAGGTTCTCATTAAAACTACTAATCCTTGACTTTACTAACTGATGCCAGGTACTTTTTTGGTCAAAGAGAATTCCCAAGTAAGAAAAGGTGGTTACATAGGACAACTTTTCATTATTTATAAAACAGGATTTTAAAACGGAGGGGGTTTTACCCACCACCATAACATAAGATTTTCCAACATTAGTTTTCAATCCAAATTCATTCATGAAGGCATTAAACCTTGTTAAGAGCCTCTGCAATCCTACCGCAGTTCTAGACATTAATACACAATCATCTGCGTAGAGTAATGCAGGCAACATCCTCCGACCTATCAAAGGGGCATCCACGTTCCCAATTTTAATAAATGTTTCTAAATCATTTACATATAAACAAAATAAAAATGGTGCGAGAACGCAACCCTGGCGGACCCCACAATTCATTTTTATTGGGGCCGTGAGTTCGCCACCTGCTCCATACCGGACTCTACCCTTAACATCTTGGTGCATAGTGTCTAGGAAATGGACAATAGATGGTTCAATGCCCATAGTCAACATCTTTTCCCATAGTCTCCCTCTCTGCACCCAGTCAAAAGCGGACGTAAGGTCCATAAACCCAAGATAAAGAGATCCAGGCTTAGCTAATGTATACGTGCTTATGACCAGGTGCAGGGTAAGACATTGTTCCACCGTTCCTAATCCCCTCCTAAAACCATATTGGATGTCAGAAAATGTCTCACTGTCGGTTGCCCAGGCCTCTAACCGTTCTAATATAACCCTACCCATCAATTTACAAGTACAATCTATTAAAGAGATAGGCCGGTAACATTTAGGGTCAGACCTGTCCCCTTTTTTAAAAATAGGGACTATTGTCACAGTTTTCCACGAGTCAGGAGGTCCCACAATTGCACAGCAACTTAAAATGTTTGTCAACAGTGGGAGCCATAGGGAGGGATTAGCTAAAAACAAATCTGCTGGAATACCGTCAGGTCCGAAGCCTTATTCTTCATGGTATGGTTTAATGCCTGTTCTACTTCATCAAGTGTTGAGTGAGGCAATTCTAATGCCCCATAATTTATGTTAGAATGTGACTCACCGTTGATACTATATAAAGCAGAAAAGTGTTCGACCCAGACCTCGGGCATAATTGTGGCGTCTATATTACTATTATGGGAGCTATTAAAGAAGTCTAAGTTAACGGTTTTCCAGAAAAGTCTGCTGTCTTTTCTCTGACAAGCGGTATGGAGTTGTTCCCAGGCTTCTTTTCTTATATCTTGTTTGCGTCTCCCTAGTGCCTGTTTATACTAGAGTCGCGACTGTCTAACTTCCATTATGTCTCAAGGTTTTTTCTTCAATGCCTTAAGAAGTTTAGTGTGGAAATATGTACAATCTCTGTCAAACCACCTACTATGCCTTCCAGGTTTAGTTTTTATATCCCTAGTTAGGGCAGCAGTTACAGTCTCAATTATAGCCGCAAAAGATGTTAGCATAGTTGATGGATTTAAACTGTCTTTCAAACAGTCTAAAACTTGATTCAAGTTGTCATGATCTATAGCAAAACAAAATCTGGATCAATAGTAGACCATTTCTTCAATAACCCCTTATTTTTGACATAAGATATTGGGCATAATTTAATGGGAATAATGGGATCGGCAACTTGAGTCACTAGTTGGAGATATAGGGGATAATGATCGCTAAAACAAACCTTGTGTATATTAAATATCACGGATTGGGGTTTAAAATAATCGGAAAGGGCGATAAAATCAATTAAAGACCCTTGGCCTCTGCCTATATAGGTGACTGATTCCGTACCATCCTGTTGGATTAAATCAAATGTAAGAAATAGGGAGAATTTTGTAAGTAATGAATTAAAATCATTCCCACAGGGGTTATGATAGAAATGACAACCGCCATCCCTGGTCCCATCTAATAAATGACATGCCGACTGTATAGATGGCGGACACAATTTACAATTAAAATCCCCTCCCCAAAGAACAATAAAATCCATATTCATCTCCTGTATATGTCTACACATTGAGTTTTCTAGATCTTCGGCAATGGCAGTGTTCTTAATATTAAAATTATTATGATAGAAGTTAACAAGGATCAAGGTCATAGTTTTACTAAGAAGAATGTTAATAATTTGAAAATGAGGTGAGTGGAGATGGGACTTGCCTACTCTGCCTGACAGTGTTGTTGATACCAGGGTTAATAATCCGCCCTTGGAATGGCCCCCTAAAGCTACACTAGCTGGAGTATGTATAGAGACGTAGCCATCAATGTGTGCGGGCTCTTTCATCCATGTTTCCTGCAGACACACAATACTATGATTTTTTATAAAAGCACCCCAT
Organism: Calotriton arnoldi; assembly: GCA_963921515.1. NCBI lineage: Eukaryota > Metazoa > Chordata > Amphibia > Caudata > Salamandridae > Calotriton > Calotriton arnoldi. The sequence goes on along the minus strand of CAWUFW010002244.1, from coordinate 714,142 downwards.
TGTTCAGATTTAAATTTATTGGGCAAGCCGGCAATGTTCCAAAAAAGACTACCATAGACAGTTTTACTGTTATGGCTGCAAGACACTACTTCGATAGAATGGACATTTGTCTCACAATTATTTCGAGGTGGTGTTACCATATTCAATGGGGCTGAAAATTGGGCCACCTCGCCCGAAGAAACAGCATTAAGTACTGGCAGCGCTGGCTCTGTTATCTCAGAGGAAGAAGGACTGGCAGAATGTGACACAACCGGTGAAGCAACATTCAGTAATAAGGGAGCTGTCTCCATTGTCTCAGAAAGAGAAGGACTGGCAGCATATGGCACAACAATCGGAACTAATTTTTCTAAGCCACCATAACCACCTTCAGGCATTCTATGTTTTAGATCATGCTTAATTTGTCTCATACAACCACTCCCCAGAGGGTGTAGTCAGTCCACATAGTCCAAAGGAGTAAAACGATTGAAAGTTGGAATAGCATAGTCATATGTGGCATTACCAGTAAGAGATGGGAGCCTATGTACTATGCGTATCTGTGGCTTATAAAAGTACCCTAATGACACTGCCTCAATAGAACCTCTTACATTATTACACCTAGAGAGTCTATCCATGAGACAATGGACAAGTGACCTATTTTTAAAATTTACAACAATGCAGTCACCGTGCCCCGTTTTTAATTGTGAGCCCACCCATGCAACCCGTTCAACATTATTAATATGAAAGAATAAGTCATCGCTTTTTGGCCCGTCCGCCGCTTTAGAAAGCCAATAAACAGTTTTATTCTTTAGCTGATTCTGTTCTTCCTCGCTAGGTGGGAGAGATGGCACATTCTTAATGACTATAACAAAAGGAGTAGCCTCAGGCGGGAGTTGAAGTATTCTTTTGTGGTTTTTCCTTGATGTAAGATGACCAATGACTTGACAATCGTCAGCAAGATTAGGTACTCCAGATTCTTTTAAATCAGAGATAATTAACTGGTCTCTAGATAAATTAGAAGCATTTTTCTGTGGACCGGAAGAGCAAGTTGGAATATTAGGAGCAATGACCGGTCGATCTCTTAGGGACGTCGTCAAGGGAGGAGTTACTGTGGGTGGCAGCTCAGAATTGAGAGTATGTACAATAGGAACAGTATTTGACCTAACAGAGGAGCTGGATAAACTTGAGCCAATCAAAATTTTTAGTGACACATCAATACTATTCAGGATGCCTAGAAAGGGTTCAAGGAGTGACTTCATTACTACTTCCAGAGAGCTAATGAGTTGATTATGCAGCAGTGGGTCCCCATTGTCTAAATGTTTTTTTAATCAAACATCTATTTCCGATTCTAGGGCCCTTGCACTCTTCCTTACTGGAGGTGCCGTGGTTTTCTTACGAGTTACTGGTGGCAGTCCATCTTTCTTAAGTTTACCGCATGCCTTTGACTTTTTGAGTGGGGGTGGGCGAGAGGTTTTTAGAGAACCGCATTGCTGGATAACGCTGGTGTTAGTTGAGTTTAAACTAACTTCTAAGCCATTCAGGGCCATATCTGGGTGTAATACTGAACCAGTCAGTGGGACACACGCCCACAGCATCCACGCCCTCCAGGAAGGGCTGGTTGGCGTATGTACCTTTGGCAAATCGCCCAGGACAGATGCAGCTAATTTCCTAACTTTTGTAGGTTTCAGCGGTGTACTCACTGAACTACAGGACCACTGGTTCAGTATTACACACCGCTATTTGTTAATTTCACACGTCTTTGTTGTTTACTCACCGTCTGCAGTAGCTTTTCACTTGATCCTGATGAAGGCCAAGACACTTCTATAGGTCCCCAGGCCGAAACATGTTGATCATTGTCTAAATGTAACTGTCTCTAATGTTGGCAGTTGCATTACTAGCGTTCTGATTTTAACCCTGGCCCGTGGTAGCCGAATAAAGCTTGCCATAGCTAACCTCGTAGCCAGTTTTAACTCACAATTCTCTCCAGCACTGCACTCCTTCCACTACACATCACGCTCACATAGGGTTTTAGAGTAACCCACTCTTCCATAAAACATCCCTGTGCTCCTCCCTCGCAGCGATGGGTTGTAGCCCGCGTTGAGACTAGGCTCTCAACGCAAGGAGGCACCCCTATGATGAAGAATGACACCCTTGGTGTGTGAGGGGAACCGTCCTTTAAAGGGAACCCCCTCCTTCAGCGTGGCTGTCACATCTCACATGCCCCTCAGACCGACGTTCCGGACCCGGGAGCTCTTTTTGTGATAGCTTCTTTTAACTGACATTTATTCCATTTAAAAGTGCTTCTGATGTTGACAGATAAGGAAACTAAGACCAATCAAAAATTTCCATGGATCACACACTGAGTCAAGAGGAGGAGCTAGAATAAACATTAGTCGATTTGCTGAATGTGCACAGACTCACATGAATTTCCCACCCTAGAACTACCACTTCCTGCCTAAGCCACTACATGTAGATTGGCAGAAAGGTGGATAATCTCAGCCTTTGTTAGGATCCAAATCCTATATAACAACAACCCTGGCCAAATCAGAGTGATTTATCAGAGCTCTGATGTAAGAATGCCCTCCCCAAATGACTTGGATCAATATGGACAAATGTAAGTTTGTTAAAGGACAAGTAGATTTCGAATGCATTCCCATATATTGGACAAGTAGATTTTTATAAAATTCCACACCCCTGATCCAGTCCGCCTCTGCTGAAAAATGAAGTACCAATGGAAGAATTCTGATCACAAGTGCTACTTGCACTTTTATATATGCATCTAGGGTTTTGCACAAAACAAGTTTGCAGCGTAGGCCTGTTTCATATGAAAACATTGTCAAATAAATAGCTTATAAACACACAAAATTTACACCTCAGTAAAGTACACCAGGCCGCTCTGGTTCTATGAATCATATAAAATGTTCCAATTGCGTTTAGCCACAGAGGCAAGCAAAATCACAGCCCTTGAGAAAACACACACTGCTCCATTACCATGCTGTTCCTAAAGCTGGGGTATCTGCTGCTTGGGCATAAATCAGAAGGTTCCGAGTCATCCTGCTTAGCAGAGATAACAGCACAAATGTGAAGAAAGTTGGATATTCCATGCCCAAATCATCCCATGACGCATCTCAGAAAGTCTGAACTGTCACTATAACTGATGAAAACATTAAATAAGTATGCTACATTTACTTTAAAAGCTAAAGGTTTTTTCTTTTTAATATCATGACACTTAAGATAATATTAAGCCTATGGTTTTGGTTAAAATTTCATTGGGACAGTTTTGGAGAGAAGATTAAATGAATAAACAAATTCTGTTATACCATAAAGTGACTAGTTTGGAACATCCACTCTAACAGACCTCACCTGTACTCCAGCCTCTGGTATATATATTTACATTGATTACAGTAATGCTTCAGTTTGCATACTCATTGTTTGCAGAGCTTTACCTACCTCTGCATTGACCACTTCCTGTTGGAGGTTTTTAAATCTACATTTTAATCCATCCACTTCCTCCTGCAAGGGAAATAAATGCACATTTCCACCATTAAGAAAAAAATTGCAAGCAAAATACTTTATTGGCAGGTATTTTCTTAAAAGATAATGCTGATTAGGAGCCCATTATTTTGTTTATGTTTGCACAGTTCCAATCTTGGAGTGGGCAATCGAAAAAGGAACGGAAAGAAAAAAAACGTGACGTGGAGGAGTGAGGTGGGGGGGGGCAATGGTGAGGATGAGGAGGAAAGTAAACACTGCCAAGTAGCAAGACTAATGGGGAACAATTTAAGAGAAGAAGCAGATTGGGGGGCTGAATTTACGGAAAAAAATAACAAAAAGCAGGGTAGGCTAGGGAGGGAAGCAATGGATGAGCTGGATGCTACAGTGAGAGAACATGGGGGAAGCAGCATATGGGAAGATAGTAAGAAAGCACATACTCTCCTATGGAGTGCTAAAGTTGAAAGAAAAAAGTAGTTTCCTAAATACGAGCAGTGGAAGGATACAAGTCATCGAATCAAAAGGACAGTAAAGAAGCTATGCTCCATCGGAGGGGCAAATACAAGAAGAAGGAAAACTAAAAACAAGCAAATGAGTTTGACTAGAAAGCCAAACAATGGTAAACAGTGGGTTGACCTAGAGTGCACTGTAAGCATTGTTGACAATAGGTGTTTACCATCAGATAGCTTAAAGCGGTCTGTAGGTGAAAGCTAAAACTGCAGTGGGGGCCCGGTGTAACAGCATTTTGCAGAGCACACAATCCCAACCCCCCAGACCATTCAACATTAAATATGTACCTGTGTTCGCTGTAGGGTGCATTCTGCCACCTTCACTTGATTATTGTACGCCTCCAACTTCTGACTGAAATAAATACATAAAAACATAATTTATTTCCCTTATTTCGTGATTAAGCTACAAATAATATTACTGAGTGTTATAAGGAGATTTGCTTCAATACTCATAAAAAAAAAATCTTTATTTTGGAATTTGTACGAATCCATAAAAGATTATAAACATACAGTGCACAAGTATATAAAATCAACAATCAAATAGCCTTCTAATTTTGACTGCTCCAGTTAAAAAAGGAACAATTAACTAAAAGGTGAATTAATCAGTCAGTAACTGTAAAAACATCAAAGCTGGCTAATACAATATCTTTCAAAGTGGAGTATAAAAAACACAAAACATGATGAAATTAAGGGTATCCAGTGGAGAATCACAGCCACAAGGACCTACACTTTTGACCGTAATCCATCTATTTTGGACCTCCAAAAGCAGGTGCAATAAAATTAACCTAAACCTTGTTAACACGAAACGATGATTACTAAGGGTAACAAATGTAAGATAAGGTTCAGTGATACACATTGTTTTTAAGGGCACATACGCACATATGGAAGGTTTCGGCAATTCAAGTCTTTCTCCATCCGCTTGGCGCAGGGTGAGAAATGTTTAGCGGGTCCAGATGAGATTTGGAGATCTTTTCAGGGATAACAAATAAATCATGAGGACCCATGGAAGCAAATGAGGTCTCTCGATGTAACTGAGCCATGGGATCGACTGTGCTTTACCAAAGGACAGACAATCCGTCAGCAAATCACAATTTAGGTTTTGTCTCAGGACTTGATCAGATTGTGCCCCATCTCAAATGAGGACGAAAAGCTAATACATCAGAAAGGTAACCTAATCCCAGTTCTTGATGTACTATGGAACTCAGAATACATTGTGGCACACTCAGGAGGCGTCTGGAGAATATATTTTCCATGGTTTGCAACAAAAAGGCATCAATATAACCAGACCTACTATATGCTCCTGCAGTCACACATTTGGACTGATAAATTTTCACCAAAGCTTTCAAAGGATTTTTGCACAAACCGGAGGCAAAATAAGAAACCGAGGCAATAGACCTCATAAGCAGATTTTTCTTACCTCTTAAAAGGGGAGACCAGGTACCAGCACAGTCAAATACCGGTCACACCTAGGTATGAATAAGAGATGGCCCTACAAAAACTTGTCCTTTGACTCAAGTGTTCTAGACCTAGTAGACCTAGGCCTGATCACCAGATGATGCATCGATTTCTTACTGCGACGGGAGGTCATGCATCGTTTCTCCGGACAGACGGCCTTGGTTCTTTACTGAAGCCCAGCGTTGATGTAGACTTGGCGCACAGGTGCGTAGCGTGGAAAATCCGGTTGCGGTGGAGTTGATGCAGCGGTGGCGAAAAAGGCGCTGTGTCGATTCTTACAGCCACAAACAGGTGATGCATTGATTCCTTCAGTCGCACAGCAAGGTCGGAGCAGGAGTCTCGGACGTCAGAGACACGGGGCTCTGTACTCAGGATGTGGAGGTTCTCTCAGCCGCGAACAGGTGCTGTGTCATTCTTTTCTGCCGCACTACGGCGATGCGTTGGTTTTTCAACAGCACAGCAAGCTTGCGGCGGGAAAAACGGCGCGGAAGGGCAATTAATGGATTTTGAACTCTTCTTGCAGCAGAAGCTACCTCCAAGGGCCCAGAACTGGAATTGGCACCACTTGGCAGGTCAGAACGCCCAACAGAGAAGTTCAGGGGCTGCAAGTGAAGTCTTTGATGGCCCTGCGACTTCTTAACAGGAGGCAAGCATTCACAAGCCCTTGGAGAATCTTCTCAAGCAGGATACCAAAGCAAAAGTCCAGTCCTTGTCCTCTCCAAGACAGAAGCAGCAACTGCAGGCCAACCCAGCAAAGCAACACACCAAAGGAGCAGTACCGCTCCTGACAGCTTTCCAGGTCTTCCTCTTGGCAGAGTCTCCTCTTGATCCAGAAGTGTTCTAAACATGTGGGGTTACAGGTCAAATACTTTTACCCCATTTTGCCTTTGAAGTAGGCATACTTCAAATGATAGTTTTGTAGTGCACAAATCCTGCCTTGCTCGGTCTTGGCTCCAGACACACTACGGGGGGAGTGGAGACAGAATTGTGAGAGGCCAGGCACAGACCTAATCAGGTGTCAGTGACAACTCCCCCCACCACCCTAGCTCAGGAAGGCACACCAGCCTGGTGATGGGCCATCAGGTTATGCAGGGCACACCACAGCTCCCTTTGTGTGACTGTCTAGAGTTAGTGCACAACACAGCCAAATTGTCAGTCTAAACCAGACATGGATTCCACAGGCAGAGACACAGAATGGTAAAGCAAGAAAATGCCCACTTTCTAAAAGTGGTACTTTCAAACAAATTATTTAAAAACCACCTTCACTAAAAGATGTATTTTTAAATTCTGCGCCCAGGGAGCCCAAACTCAATATCTCTATCGCTTCCCAATTGAAAGTTACACTTGTAAGAGGTTACAAGGCAACTCCAATGATAACCTCTGAGAGAGAACGTCCTTGCAATAGTGAAAAACGAAATTGGCAGTATTTTGCCACCAGGACATGCAAAACACACAATCACATGTCCTACTTTCACATACACTGCACCCTGCCCATGGGGCTACCTTGGGGCTACCTTTGGCCTACCTTAGGGGTGCCTTACATGTAGAAAAAGGGAAGGTTTGGGCCTGGCAAGTGGATGCACTTGCCAGGTTGACATGGCAGTTTAAAACTGCACCCACAGACACTACAGTGGCAGTTCTGAGACATGTTTGCAGGGTTACTCATGTGGGTGGCACAATCAGTGCTGCAGGCCCACGAGTAGCATATGATTTACAGGCCCTGGGCGCACAAAGTGCACTTTACTAGGGACTTACCAGTAAATACAATATGCCAATTATGGATAACCAATTACAATCACATTTTACACTGGGAGCACTTGCACCTTAGTACTGATCAGCAGTGGCAAAGTGCCCAGAATTCTAAAGCCAGCAAAAATGAAATGCAGCACACAATCAAAAACAGGAGTGCAGAAGCAAAAAGACAGGTGAAAAACATGGCAAAGATGCCAGGTCTAACAATAATGTAAACAAGAACAAAGCCCAGATGCCCCATTGACATGCATTTCTTTTAGCATGGAATGTCAGAGTACAGGAGTCATCGTTATTATAACAAACAGCTGACATGCTCATTGAAGATCGCATAAAAAACCCACAATGGCTGCATCCACTCCCAGGCTCAGGAGCATGTTTCATAATTTGTCTCTATTAACTCTATCAAAGGTTTACGTGAGATCCATAAAGGCCAGGTACAAATTTAAGAACTGATCATTTGTGCCATGTCTAAACTCATATTATAGATCGTGAGCAGTACCCCTGTGCCCTGGTAGGAGGCATCGTTTGGCTCCACATGGCATCGTTCGCACCAGAAGTGACGTGCGCGATGCCTATACAGGTGCCACCTAAGCACGCTGATGTCTGTTTTTTTTTTTTTACTTTCTACGCCTGGAGTGCGGAGCCACAAAGAACACGGACCACTGGTGTGGAAAACTAGGGCCCTGAAAGGGGAAAGCCCTCTCCCTAGAAATCTGTTCGCAGAGCAGGGAGGATGGGTGGGTCAGTAAGGAATCTGCTTACCAGATAAGGCGTTACCGAAGGTGTGGTAAGCTGGCTCTGTATATACTATACCAAAGTAAGGTATAGTGTGCACAGAGTCCAGTGGGTCCTCAGAGGCTTTACAGCGGCTAAAGTAGATAATACTAAATGCTCTCTTTTGTGGTAGTGTGGTCTAGCAGTTAGGCTTATCAGGGGGCTGTGTTAAGCATTTGTTGTACACACATTCAGGCAAAAAATGATTACACACACCCAATGACATAATCCAAGACCAACTGTAAAAATATTACTTTTTGTATGTTTATTACTTAGAACCGAAGATACTTTGTTGCTATAAAATACGTTTTGTGAAATCATAGTTTTTAAGTATAAAAAGTGAACACAGCATTTTTCTAACAGTTCAATGTTAACCTATGGAAGGAAAACAATCATGCAATTTCACAGTTAAGTACATGACTTACAAATCCAGTCTTCGGATTTTAGGACCAAAACTGGGCAAGGGTTGGGTAAGTGTAGAGACTGCACCACCAGCGGCACTAGGTTGGCTGGGTGCAGAAGTCAAATTCGGTCACTGGTGCCCAATGTTAGTCAGTGGAGACTGGGGCCGGTTGCAGGCAGATCAAATCGGAGTTGTGGGTCAACCTCCGGGGTTTAGGACCAGCACTGGGGAGCCACGAGGCAGCACCAAACACACACCCTCAGCGACCCAGAGGTGGCCGCTTGCAGAGTGCCAACACAGCGTTGGTCGCCCAATGCAAAGCAATGGAGATTTAAGATCTTGAACACAGGCTGCAGACTCAGACAAGTAGGCTGCACGAAGAGAACTGGTGGCTCTGGAGGTAAGTTGGGATGTTGAAGGGCACCGTCGGTCAGGCTCCCCAAGGTCGGGGCTGCAGGTGCAGGGGTTTCCTTTGAGGTTGGAAGATCCTTACAGGAGCCAGTTGTGGTTAGAGGACCCTTCGTGTTGAGGCTGCAGGCGTCGTCGTGGTGTCCAGGAGAGGTCATTCTGGGATGGCCTCGAGCTCAGGACCGCTAGGGAACCTTCTTAGCACTGGTAGGCTACTTGGACTCTGGTCCGGAGGGCTGGCTGTGCGGTTCAGCAGGGCACTGGAGCTCTTCTTGTTGGTTTCTTTGTGGACAGGGCCGATGTTCTCAGGAGTTCTTGGTCTTTAGGGAAGGCAGGCAGTCCTCCCAGGGTTGTGGAGGTCGCTGGGTCTGCAGGACGAGTCGCTTTTTGGAGCAAGTTTCTTCGAGGGCTGCAGACAGGAGTCTTCACTGCTGTACAGCTCTTCGGTCTTTCTTCTTTAGGTCACAGGAATCTGAGGATCAAGGTTCAGAGATGTCCCTAAATACTAAATTTAGGGGTGTTACAGTTACTAGCAAGTAGTAGCCAATGGGCTACTTACTTTTAGGGTGACTACACCCTTTGTATGTCCACTCCCTTTGGGGAAGGGGGCATACCCCTAATCCTATTGGCTAAAAGCCTCACATGCAATATGGAGGATTTTCGAAGGAGGGGGTCACTTCAGTTCAGGACACCTTAGGGGTGGTCCTGACAGAGTGGACAGACCTCTCCTGTTTAATAATTTTCCCGCCGACCTTGCCGCCAAAATTGGGGCTTGGTCAGGGGGGCGGGCATCTCCACTAGCTGGAGATGCCCTGGCTAGCATAACAAAGGGAAGGAAGCCTTTGAGGCTCATCACCCTTGAATGCTATTCCTGCTTGGGGGTAGGTGTGAAGCACCTCTACCCAGAGCAGGCTTTGTTTCTGACTCGCAAGACTCCCACCTCAGGGAGTCAGAAACATGTATGGAAGTGCAGGCTGGTGCAGACCAGTCAGCTACACACTAGCGGTTTTGTAGGTTTTCAGGGGGCACCTCTGAGGTGCCCTCTGAGTGCATTTATTAATAAATCCAACACTGGCATCAGTGTGGGCTCCTTAATCTGAGATGTTTGGTACCAAACATCTTGGGATTCGGTGACACTATGATGGAGCTGTGGAACAGGTATTGCTAAGCTCCCAGCCCATGTACTCGGTATGACTTCACCATGCACTTATAATGCCCAAGAATGGACTTAGACACTATAGGAGCATATCTGCTCATGCAGTTATACCCTCACCAGAGGTATCATGCACCCTGCCTCAGGGCTGCAAAGCCTGCTGTAGGGGTGATTTACCTATGCCTTTGGCAGTGCTGGCAGGCCTGGCACACACGGGTAGGTGCCAGGTCGACTCTCCACTTTTAGTTGCACTAAAACACGCAGGCTGCAGTGGCAGTGTGCATGTGTTTGGTGAGGGGTCTCTTAGGATGGCATAATACATGCTGCACCTCTTAGAGACCCTCTTCTGGTCATAATGCCCTTGGTACCACTGGTACCTTTTACAAGGGGCTTACATGTGGGCCAGAGGTGGGCCAATTGTGGAAACAAAGGTATAGTTTTGGGAAAGAACACAAGCACTGGGTGTAGGAAGCTAGCTCTGTATATACTATACCAAAATTAGGTTTAGTGTGCACAAAGTCCAGTGAAACCCCAAAGGTAGGCAGAGGTAAAAGTAGATAGCACCTTACTCTCTATTTGTGGTAATGTGAGCGAGCAGTAAGGCTTTATCAGAGGGTAATGTTAAGCATTTGTTGTACACACTCAATCAGCAAATGATGTCACACACTCAAAAACTCAGACCAATTTGTTTGTATCAAAAATATTATTAGGGGGGCGTCGCCAAGATGGGGGCGAGATAGGACGTGGGTCCCTATCCCTCCGGCGCCGCCGCTACTTAGCCTTGTAATATCGCCCACTTCCGCACCCATCCGTGCTTGCCAGCGGGTGTGTTGACTCGCGGAGCCGCCCTGGACTCGATGGGGGGCTCAGTTGGGAAACACAGGTGACCTGTGCCGCCATATGAACCCTTCCCGGCCCCGGTATTGCTGCGGCCCAGTGGGGGAAGAGCGACCGGTGGGCCGCCGCGCGGACGCACATGCAGCCTGGGACCCCGCTGCGTCCCGCGTCGAGAATCACCAGCAACAGCCACACACATCCCCTCTCGGATAGGACCCTCGGTGGGACTGTCCGAAGCGTATACAGAGCTGGCGGGATCGCGACGGGACGCGATCGGAGGACAGCGCCATTTTGGGAGCTCCGGTGACGGCCTACACGAGGCCTGCAGAAGATGGCTGCCGAGAGCGCGTGAGCAGGAGAGCCTGTGTTCCGGCGTTGGGAGGGCTGCCGATCCGGATCCCCGACTGCTGTGCGGAGTCCTGGACTGGTGGTGCGGCTGAGAGCGATCGCCACCGCTGCAGCGAGGATCCCCCCGGGGGCCCGCAGGTGAGGAGTGACGGCCTGGGGGTGTGGGGCGCAGCCTACGGAGGCGAGACCCGGTCCGCTAATCGGCGGACGGAGCGACGGCCCGCTCGGGCTGCCATCGTTGCGTGAGAGCTGAAAAGCGGGACGCTGCAGCGTTGCCCTGCTCGGGGCATTGGTGTGGAGGGGACGGCGAGGCCTAGTGGGAACAGCACGGCCACGGGATTTGAGCCTCATAAGGGGAGAGACTAGGAGAGGCAGCTTGCATTATGACTTCTGAGCACCCCCTTGAAGGTTTTAACAGCACTCGCTCCCTCCCTAGGGCCTAGCATACATTGCCCTTGGTGGTGCCTGGAGTGATTGAGGACATACCCGCGACCCCCACTGATCGGCAGGACTTCATGATCCGAGTAGGCCCTGCCCCGATGGGTCCTTACTGAATGCTCCCTCCCGGTGTGATCGATCAAGTGGCGGGCTGTGGGACGGCGACTTGGTGGCTGCAGCGCTTCATCTCACTGCCGGTGCTACACCCTGAGGTGCGCTAGTGGTGGGGTGATCGTCCTTGTGGCTCTGGCTCCTCTGGGTGCTGCATAGCTTTGCTGACCTTTGGGTCCGGTGCCTCACCGGGTCAAGATACTCCTTGCGCTGGTCCCAAGCTGCCGGACAGGAAAATATAGGACCGGGGGTGGACGGGCCGGCCCGGGACCGGCAGGAAACACAGAGAGTGCGGAGGTGACGCAAGTCGACCGTGCGGAGCTGGGTGAGTGCTTCCCCCTGCGCGCCGGCAGCATATTGGCGCAATTCGCCGGACCTGTCGAGAAAGGCCTGGTGGTAGTGTGGGTCCTGGACCGTTACTCTCACCCAAGGAAAGGAGCACGAGGAGTGTCCAGTGGAGATCGCTTGGAGCCAGTATGTCTTTGACCAGGGGAAAGAAAGACAAGCCCCTGAAGGACCTTGTGCAGAAAACACCGGGGCACTCTGCAACACAGCCTACAACTGGACCGGCGCTGGTAGACGGGGAGGACGCGCCAGCGACTAAGGCCTTCATGATCGAGCTCTTCTCCGCTATCAAGGAGGACATTCAGAACCTCCGTTCACAGCTCTCTGCGGATCTACGGGAGGTTCGGCGTGATGTTGATGGAATTGGGGAAAGAGTGGCGACATTGGAAGAGCACGATCTGAGCAGGGAGGATGATTTGCACCAACTGCAGCAGGAGATGCTGCGTCTTCGGGAGCAGAACATAAATCTGCAAGCTCATGCGGAGGACTTGGAGAACCGCTCCAGACGTAACAATATCCGGATTCGGGCGGTTCCGTGGAAAGGTGAAGGTGATGACCTCCGTGCCTATGTCAGCGCTTTGTTCCTACAGATCCTTGGAGACGAGGAGGTAAAAGAGATACAAATGGACCGTGTTCACCGAGTGGGCCTTCCACGGGGTGCTAAAGCTCCCCCCCCCTGACATACTTGTCTGCGTGCATGATTTTCAACTAAAAGAACGCATCTTGCGTGGGGCTAGGGACCTCAACACGGTGCAGTTCCGCGGCCGCCAACCTACGCTTTACCAAGACTTAGCAGCTTCCACACTGCTTAAACGCAGAGAATTTAAGCCCATCACCACCCATCTCCGAGATTAGAAGATCCCTTACTCCTGGGGCCACCCGTTCCGCCTCATTTTCAAGCATCAGGGCAAATTGCTTCAGATTCGATCTTTGGAGGAAGCGTATGACAAGCTGGGTATGGAGAAGCCCCCCACTGGGACAGGCGATGCTCAACCGCTCCCTCGCAGACGACGCCGCTCCACTGAATGGCAACGAGTGGGGGGATCGCTACCAAGCCCCGCACCGGACACGGCTACTAGCAAGCTGGAGAGGGAGGCGGCCCTCTCATCAGTCGCACACGTAACGGATAACCCCGCGACACCTTGAACTGCTTGGCATGGCGACCACGTGGGCGCTTCAGGCGGCGTCGGGGGGAGGAGTCCTTCCGACTGAGCGCAAGGTTGTTACACCCTGATCATCGGGGCGATGGACACGTCAACCTTGGTGCGGACTGGGCCTGGGCCACGTTCCCCTAGACACTGGCCACTGAGACGAACCTTTGTCAGGTTTTCTTGTTTTTTCTCTGTCTTGTCTCCTTTAGGGGTTGCTTATGTTGTTGACATGGGGTATTTTCGGGTGATCTATTGGGGCTCCGCATCAGTTCACGGGCGAGACAGGCAGGTAACCCGGTTCTGGGAAATGACCCTCACGGGCTCTGATTCTGGTGGGCTGGGGACGGCACATAGCGTTTCTCTTCCCCACTGCTTTGATGGGTAGAGACCTGAAAATTGTTAGCTTGAATGTACGGGGGTTGAATAATCCTGTCAAGCGATCTGCAATACTCTCCCTCTTAGAAAACGCGGGAGGGGATGTTTGTCTGCTCCAAGAAACCCACCTGTTAGCTAAAGACACCAAGCGTATGAGGGATAGACGCTTCCCACAACAGTTCTGGTCCTCGGGATTGTCCAAACAAAATGGGGTGGCGATCTTTTTTAGTGCACGCTCACAATGCAAAGTAGTCTCTACGGTGACGGAAATAAAGGGAAGGTTGCTGGCGGTCAGGGTGCAATGGGGAGATGTCCATTTTACGGTTGGGTCCTTATATGCACCGAATGAGCGACAAGAATCCTTTTTGCGCCTATCTCTGTCCGAGGCTCTTGCTTCTCCTGATTCAGCGCTCTTGATCGGGGGAGACTTGAATGTTGTGATGGATCCGGAGATGGATAGATCGGGACAGAGGTCTCATCACGCAGGGGCGCTAACACAAGCTGGGAAACAATGGCTGACTGACTGCGGGCTGTGTGATGTGTGGCGCATACAACACCCTAATGAGCGCGACTATAAATTCTTTTCAGCGGCACACAAAACGTATGCGCGTTTGGATCATTTTTTAGCCTCCTCTTCTCTTCTTCCGCACTTACACAACGCGGATATTACTCCTCGCTCCCTCTCAGACCATGCCCTCATTTCAGTCCAGCTCCCAGCGCGATGTGCGCGTTCTGTACCTCTGGGCTGGCGACTCCGGGAATCCCTCCTGCACTCTGATGAAGTCACTCAACGGATTCGGGACGCTATAAAACATTACGTCTCTGAGAATGACCAGGGAGGCATGCCCCTCGCGTCGGTATGGGAGGCTCTGAAGTTAGTAATAAGGGGGAAATTTATTGCGGTTGCGGCGTCTGTCGCGCGACTCCGCAAAGAGAAACGTGCGGAGCTAGAAAAGGAGGTGGGAGAATTAGAGGCAGTTCACAAGCACACCGGGGCACCGAGAGTCTGGAGGAAGCTGGAAACGCGGCGCCGCATGCTGAAACATCTGGACCTAGACAGGGCTGAGCATGCGCTCCTGAGGCTCCGGCATAAATTCTACCTCAGTGGGGATAAGTGTGGGAGGATGCTCGCACACAGACTTCGGGCGCAAGCGCAGGCGTCTGCAATCCCCTCCATACGGGACCAGAATGCAGTAGAACATACCACAGATGCCCTTATTGCCGATACCTTTCGTCAGTTTTACCACCGCCTCTACTCGAAGGGAGATGCCCATTCGCATGATCCAGGGGAATATCTGGCCTCCTGCGATATCACTCCCTTGCTTAAGTCATCCGCTGACAACTTGGACTCCCCTATTCGCATTGAGGAGGTAATATCGGCGATAGCGCGGCTCAAAGTGGCTAAATCCCCGGGTACCGGACGGCTTCCCGGCCTTGTTCTACAAAACATTTTGTGCGGAGCTGGCTCCCCTTTTAACGCGGCTTTTTAACTCCTTCCTTGAAGTTGGGGAAGTGACGCCTTCCATGTCTGAGGCGGCAATTTCTGTAATACTTAAGCCCGGGAAAGAACCTAGCGAGTGTGGGTCGTATAGACCGATCTCGCTTCTTAATATAGACGCGAAGTTATTTGCGGGTGTTTTAGCCTCACGACTTGGCCCCCTCATGGATAATATTGTGGACCCGGACCAAGCCGGCTTTATACCAACGCGGCAAAGAGGGGATAATACTAAGAGGTTACTGCACCTCATTGAGCTGATACACCGATCGCGCACTCAGGCCTTCTTGCTCTCGATTGACGCGGAGAAGGCTTTTGACCGCGTTGATTGGTTTGCGGTGCTACGCACTTTCGGGTTCGGAGATAATTTTATCCGGTGGGTTCGTTGTCTATATGCCTCTCCAACGGCGGCGGTGCGGGTCAATGGGTGCAAGTCGACCCGGTTCCCCATTGCCCGGGGCACGCAACAAAGCTGCCCCTTGTCCCCGCTCTTGTTTGCGCTCTACATGGAGCCTTTCGCCCAACGCATTCGCTCAACCCCTGACATCGTGGGCCTTAAATTTGGAGCTGATATTCATAAAATCAGTATGTATGCCGATGATGTCATCCTCTCACTCACACAACCCCGAACGACTCTGCGGTACTTGACTAAGGAGCTTACTACTTTTGGAAACGTAGCAGGGTTTAAGGTCAACTTTACAAAGTCGCAAATCCTCAATATCTCTATCCCGGAGACGGAGGTGCGGGACCTACAACAAGATTTTGCATTCCAGTGGGTGTTCACCGACATCACATATCTGGGCATTCGCCTGACCTCGTCTATCGCTAGGACGGCCGCTCTTAATTACACCTTATTGATGGAACAGACGACCAAAGCCATGGCGGCCTGGTCGCGTCTCAAGCTGGCGTGGTACGGCAGGATTGCGGCAGTGAAGATGACGGTGTTACCACGCATCTTATACATCTTCCAAATGCTCTCTTTGAGCCCACCGCCGGGCATGCTTCGGAAGCTGCAGGGACTCCTTAATAAATTCTTATGGGACAATAAGAAACCGCGCCTCGCATTTGCACATGTAACCTCCCCGAAGGCACAGGGAGGACTCGGCTTCCCGATAGGGAGTGCCTATTACCAGGCAACTTGCCTACGTTACATCACAGAATGGAACAGGCCCCTATCCAGCAAGCACTGGAATTTTATGGACCAAACCGTGGCCGGACGGAACATATGGCGAGAACTGTGGCTTCCGCGCAGGCAAAGAGCGTGGGGGCTATACTCCTCTCCGGTTACCTCCCCGACTCTCAAGGTTTGGGATCGGTTAGCAGGCCCGAAAGGGTGGACCACCTTTCCTTCCCCTATGTCCCCCATTGTGGATAATCCCGACTTTCAGCCGGGATGTGCATCCCCGATCTTCCATCGCTGGAGGGAGGAGGGTTGTAAAAGGGTGGGTTCCCTGTTCGATCTCGAGGGCATGATCCCCTTTCGTCAGTTGAGTAGAGATTATGATTTACCAGCGTCAGATGCCTTTCACTACGCGCAGGTCGCACACTGGGTTACGCGGTCGGAGAACTTCGCTCTCATGTCACGCCCCCTGTCATCCTTCGAAAAATGGCTGGTGTATAAAAAGGATGATCGTAAACTCATCTCTGAACTTTATTCCATGATTATTACACACACGCAGTGGCACCGCACAAAAGCGCAAATTAGATGGGAAACCGACCTAGGGAGGCCCTTATCGCGCAAAGAGTGGGAACACATTTTTTACAGAGCGCACCATACTGCCTCCAATACAGCGGGGGCGGAATCTGCCTATAAAGTGATTACTCACTGGTATTATACTCCAGTGCGCATTAAGGGTTGGGACAAGTCCAAGTCAGACCTCTGCTGGCGGGGGTGTGGGCTTACTGGCACACTGGTGCATCTGCTGTGGCACTGCCCAAAGCTGGTGCGCTATTGGACAGCAATCATTGATGACATTGATGCAGCATTTCAGATTACATTGCCTCGTACTCCCGAAAATACATTATTAGGCCTTCCCCCATCCTAAGTTCTTCCCGCTTAAATCCTTGAAGGGTAAACAGATCGCCATGGCATTACTTGCAGCACGGCAGGTGCTCCTAGCGCAGTGGAGGTCCCTGTCGACTCCAGACCCTCGAGATTGGATTCAGAAACTTTGGCAACTCTTAGCAATGGAGCGGTTATCGCTCAGTGTAGATGGGAAATGCAAAGAATTTATGAAGCTATGGGCTCCTTACCAAAGATATGAGAGAAGTAACGTGCCCGAAATATCTGCAAATTTTGCGACTCATACCCTTAGAACCAGTTGGTGCATCCACAGATTGAACTGTTAGATGGTTGACCATTGATTAGCGACAAAAGCGCTCTGGCTTAGACAGACTCGAACTGATGCGGAGGGAGGGTGGAGGGTGGGCGGGGGGAGGGAGGTTTTTTTTGTTTTTTTGTTTAATGTTCTTATAAAAGTGGCACTTTCGCTAAGCGCCTTAAGGACTTACTATGGATTGAACTCATCGCGGGGTCGTCCTCAGGGATGTAGACCTGAACGCTGTGTCATTCTCAGTAGTTTTCGCTCTGCCGGCGCTAAGATGTAGGCAGCTAAGCTGTGTACTTGCTACCTAGCGGCCACGTAATAAAAATGATTGATTCCTAAAAAATATTATTAGGTTATTTTATTTCTAGAACTAAGTCAAGCCTGGTGCAGGTAAGTGGTTTTATACTTTGCAGTAAACAGTACAGTTGAATGCAGTTGTAAATACTTGGTTTTGGTTACAGATAAATCACTTGTAATGCAATACTTTGAACTACTGTACATATGCTTTGTAATTACTTTAGTAGTATCGGTTATATTGCTTTGCAGAATACTTTTCTTACACAGTGTAGTAAACCTGGGTACTACACTGGGACATTTCCTGAATAAAGGTAAGTAAATGCGATTTTGTTATTAGAGCACAATTGTATAGGCTTTCATAGATTTTCCAACTCCACACTTAGAAACTTTTTCACAAGTAAACAGTCAATGTTATCCTATGGGAGGAAATAGAGTTATCGGTTAACAGGTAAGTACTTTGTCGTGGGAGTTGGTTTTCTGGGGTTAGACTCGGGGACGAAGATCTTCTGGAGGTGACCACCGGTTGGAGAGGTAAGTTGGGATGCCTGGGGATGCTGGGACACCATTGGGATGGGCCACCCAAGGCCGGGGGACTTCGGGTGCAGGGGTGTCTTTAGGCGTCGGGTTTTCTTACCAGCTCCTGTCGCGGGGATCCTCCAGAAAGAGACTGCAGGCGGCGTCAGGAGTGTCAAGGCAGGTCAGAGATCACCAGATCTCAGGTCAGGATCGCCGGGGAGACCTCCTCGTGGTGTTGGGCCACTCGAACTCAGGCCGTGGGCGTCGGGTGCAGAGTGGTGCAGACTCACGGTTTTGGCTTGGGCCAGAGTCCGTGAGTGAGCAAATCCGGTGCTCACGGGAGACAAAGTCTTTGGGGTGGAAGGGAGGGCAGTTCCTCCGGGTACGCGAGGTTGCTGGCTGCAGGACACACCGGGATTTCGCTGGAGCAGGTTCGAGGTGGGGACAGGCCGGTAGGGCTGGGGCCAAGTCAGTGGGCGTCCTCCTCCTCTTAGATTCAGCACGGCTCTTCGGTCCTCCTTCTTGGTCGGTTCTTGTCTGAGGAGGCAAGGTTCAGGGTTGCCCCTAAATACTAGATTTAGGGACGTTACAGGTAGGTAAAGGTTGGGACCAATGGGTCCCTTCCTTGGGGTGGGTACACCCCCTATTATGCCACCCTCCAGTGGGAGGGGGCATATGCCTCACTCTGGTTGGCTGGGTCCCCCCATCTGAAAGATGGTGGGGACCGAGAGTTATGCTTCACCTCGCCTCCCCTACCTGAGGGTTGGGGTTGGCAAAGGTGGGCACACCTCCCTTCATCACTTGGTTGTCCCACCGATTCTCCCGCCCAAAATGGGGGTCAGAACTGGTGGGGGCCAGTTGCTGGAAGCAGCAAAAGGCCTGAGGAAGCTCACAAAGGCGGCCCATCCTGGGGAAGGAGGCTTGGCATCTCTCCCAGGATGTGCATTGTTTCAGACCCCCGATAGCAGCAGGCTCTTGACCCAGGGGTCCAGAAACATGTCTGGTGGTGGCAGCTGGCGAGCAGCCACTCAGCCTGGACACTAGTGTTAGGTCGTTTTTCAGGGGGCATCTCTAAGATGCCCTCTGAGTGCATTTTTCATTAAATCCTACACTGGCATCAGTGGGGTTTAATGTGCTGAGAAGTTTGATACCAAACTTCTCAGTTTTCAGTAAAGCCATCATGGTGCTGTGGAGTTCGTAATGAAAAACTCCCAGCACCATATACTCTTAATGGCAGTACTGCACTTACAATGCAGAATTGGCTTAGACACTGTAGGGGTACAGGGCTCATGCACCTGTACCCTCACCACTGGCATAGTGCACCCAGCTAGAGGGGTGGCTGACCTATGCCAGGGCAGTGGGTTGTATGAATGGCACACAGGGATGTGTGCCATGTCGACTCTTCACTTTGTTCTGCACCAAAATACGCAGCCTGCAAAGGCAGTGTGTGTGTGTGTAAAGGTACAGGGCCTCTAAGGGTGGCACAATGAGTGTGGAAGCCCTTAGAGGCCTTCCCTGGCCACAGTGCCCTTGGTACCTGTGGTACCATTTACAAGGGACTGACCTGTGGCCAAAGAGTGCCAATTAGGTTTTGTTTTTAATGCAGTTTTATAGAAAGAACATAGGCCCTGGGCACCTGTTTGGCAGGAGCCCAGTGCACACTCAGTCGAAGTACATCAGCAATTCAGCAAAAAGTGGGGGCAGCCATGCAATAAGAGGGCACTGTCTTACACTGGGAACCCGATTAGCAGGGACCCAGTGCACATTCAGTCAAAGTTGCATTCAGAGTCGGGCAAAAAGTGGGGGTTAACCATGCCAAAAGGAGCACTTTCTTACAGAAGGTAAGTAACTTGTTCATCTGATAGAGACTTCTAGCCGCAGATTCCTAATCTTAGAATAGATACCCAAGCAATACCTACCCAGAGGTGGGTCTAAAGATCCCCAAATGGACTGGTGCAAAGACCTGTGTAAAGACTTGGCAGAGGCCAATGGACTGGACACTTCTCCAGATACTGGCATGCTTTCTTCCCCTACCATGGCTATGGGGGAGGGTACGTCCTTTCAATGGTGGTGAGATGGGTGGCTGAGGTCCTGGACCTTAGCCTGCCATCAATGGCATTCAAGATGAATGTCTTGACGTAGGTGCTTCAGCCAGGAGTGTCCCTCAGGATCCAGTGACCTCTTCCAAACCTCTCCAAGTCCTAGCCCATAGAAATCGGGCATAATGCTCCGACCTGGAAGGCATGGCTCCAGTCGGCGCGAACAACACCCCTCCAACTCGGTGTCGGGTCGGGGAACAGAATGGAGACGCTGGCGCTGGGAGCATCGGCGTCAGGACAGACGCTGGGGAAGGTCGAGGAGGTATGACTGGTGCCGGTCCGGATCCATCCGTGGGTCCAAGGGGCCCGACTGGTGCCTGGACCGGAGCTGCCGGTGTGGAACCAGTAGGGGCCTATCCCGAACCCGCGGACCCAAAGGCATGCCGGTGGGAAAGGGCCGCTTAAATAGGAGGCGCATGGCCCCATAAAACTCTGAGTTGATCGGGGGTCGCTCTGGCTTCCAGAAACTCAGGCGCTGGCTCGACCGTGGAGCCAGGACTCAAATGGTGATACTCCCTTGTCTCGTCGGCCCATGAACGAGGCAAAGTCAAAGACCTCTTCGACTTCTTACTCTTTTTCTTGCGGTGGGACTTACCCAAGTGACTCGACAACTTCCGAGTGTGAGAAAGATTTTGGGCTCTGCGTCTGATTCGGGGACCTTCTTCCCATACTAGACCGAGACCGCCACCGCATCCCATGTCCAGCCACCAGGAACTTGAGAGACCGCTCCCTCAATGCCTTCAGATTCATTGAACGACCGTTGACGCAGTTCTTAATGCCGTGGTCGTGCTCAAGGCACCAGAGGCAAACAAGGTGCAGGTCCATCACCAACATCAAGCAGGGACAGGCATCACAAGACTTGAAGCCGGACTTCCTGGAGGACATTCCTGCCACACCAGGAGAAAAACTTTATAATTTTTTTTTTTTTTTTTAAAAAGGCTTTGACAAAAGGCGAAAAAAGGCTAGTAAAAAAGTGACTAGGGGTGGCTCTCTCCGGATCTGCGCAAAAGAAAAGAACTTATGTCAGCGAGCTGGGGTGGTGCCTATATCGGCACTGTGCACGTCACTTCCGGTGCTGACAACACAATGCGGAGCCAAACTACGCCACTACCCCTTTTAGTAGTTTCATATTTGAGGGAGTCATTGACTCTGGATTGTTCGAAACATCGCAACCTAATGCCGAGAGGGTGCATGAAATATGATTGAACCATGGCAGCTTTCTCGATCTGCTACTTGCCCAGATTTCACTAGTTACTTTTACATTGATGGGCAGATCGGGCTTTGTCCATATATGCACACAGTAGAGTACTGGTTTGAGGGCTAAGAGCAATTTAATGGGCCTCATGCCAAGGTCCATCCTTAGTGCAGTCATTGGGGTCCCTAGACCCAGGCAAAGAAGGATGCATAAAAATCTATTTTCTACTTTGCTATTGCCCGTTGAGTTTTTCAATCCCCAAAGTTCTGGGTCGTAGGAGCTTGTCACCACAACTTTCATTTGGTAGGCGCGGAATGCTGGCGAGAGGAGCCTACGGTCACATTTGCAAGAGAATTGTAGTACAGCATTGCTATATTGAGATGCAGTCACTTCACTTTTGGATAGCTGAGCTGCCCAAGACAGCTTTTCGTCAAATCGGGTCCCCAAATAATAGAACATGGATTCTGCTAAGAGACTGACTACGCATGCCAGGGGCCCAAGGAGGTAGAGGACCCCCCCGAACAGAGAGGTCATAAGTGATTTTGCGCTGACAGACTGGCGAGGCCTGTGGAGTCCTGACGGGTTAGGTGCCTGCAAAATGGCGGCTGAGGGGTGCACGC
The DNA here is from genome assembly GCA_963921515.1 of Calotriton arnoldi. NCBI lineage: Eukaryota > Metazoa > Chordata > Amphibia > Caudata > Salamandridae > Calotriton > Calotriton arnoldi. The sequence goes on along the minus strand of CAWUFW010002244.1, from coordinate 692,066 downwards.
GACTGGGTCCTGAACCGGCGAGTGTGGCCTCTGGAGAGGCCTTGCAGTGTGAGCGCGGTGGAGGGAGAAGAGCCCTGAGGTCACAATGCGGTGGGCGTGCCCTGAAGCCAGTACCGATGGTTAACCCACCTGCCAGCCGCCTGTGTGGGCTGGATGATGGGTGGAGAACCAGGCAGTGTAGGGGTGGGGCTGCTGGGCCCTCCCTGCTCTCGGAGCACCCAAATGTTATGTTATTTAATACTTGTAGAGCGCACAGCTACTCAACAGAGTGTCCCGGCGCTAAAGGCAGTACGTGAGTGAAACGGCTTCCAGGGCAGACTTGGCCCGTAAATTATTGCTGGAACAGCCAAGTCTTAAGTTGTTTCCTAAAGATCAGTAGGTCAGTAGTCTGTCTGAGTGTTAACGGCAGCACATTCCAAATGCGGGCCACCTGCACCTGAAAGGTGCGGCCCCCTCTGCGGGAACGAGCGAATTTGGGCACAGTGATCAGATGTTGGTGTGACGATCTTAAGTTTCTGCCAGGGGTATAATAAGTCACCCGTTTCCTGATGTAGTGGGCCCCTGTGCCATGTAGCGCTTTAAAAGCCAACACAAGAGCCTTGAAATGAATTCTGCTGCGGATGGGTAACCAATGTAGGTTCTTCAGATGTGAAGAAATCCGTACTCTGGGGCCCAGCATAAGAATGGCCCTAGCTGCCACATTTTGGATAACCTGGAGTTTATTTAATAAACATTCAGGGAGGCCCAGATATAAGACATTTGCATAATCCAGTCTCGAAGTGATAAGGGCCTGGACCACTGTCTTTCTGTGGGGGAGCGACAGGAGGGGAAGAAATCTCCGGAGCATTTTCAAAATGCCGTAGCAGGTGCCTGCCACCGACTGGACCTGGGTTTTCATAGCAAGAGAATCATCCATCTTTACCCCCAGATTTTTCACGACTTCAGCTGAGGGGGCGACATGTCGGACGGCCACCATTGTTTCCATACATCTTGGATGAAAGATCCGAAAAGAATAACTTCGGATTTCTCCGGGTTACATTGTAGCTGGTTGAGTCTGAACCAGGTAAAGACTTCCCTTAGGCCCTTATTGATCTTCTCTCTGTCAAGATCCTCACCCTTCTTACAAGTGAACAACAGCTGAGTATCGTCAGCGTAGGATATAATTGTTGCACCACAAGTTTCCACCAGAAGGGCGAGGGGGCCAAATACAAATTAAACAACAACGGGCTCAAGATAGAGCCCTGTGGTACTCCGACTTTCAAGGGGGAATGCGGGCCGCGAAGGGTGGGGACCAGACCTCCTGGCTTCTATCCTCCAGAAAGGAGGAGAACCACTTCAGCACACGTCCTGAACTGAGGTTCCAGATCCCCCTGTGTAATCCTGAGGCATCCTGTGGCTCCCTGCCCATGTCGCAAGGCTCCTACGCATGCCAGGGGCCCAAGGAGGTAGAGGACCCCCGAACAGAGCGGTCATAAGTGATTTTGCGCTGACAGACTGGCGAGGCCTGTGGAGTCCTGACGGGTTAGGTGCCTGCAAAATGGCGGCTGAGGGGTACACGGGACTGGGTCCTGAACCGGCGAGTGTGGCCTCTGGAGAGGCCTTGCAGTGTGAGCGCGGTGGAGGGAGAAGAGCCCTGAGGTCACAATGCGGTGGGCGTGCCCTGAAGCCAGTACCAATGGATAACCCGCCTGCCAGCCGCCTGTGTGGGCTGGATGATGGGTGGAGAACCAGGCAGTGGAGGGGTGGGGCTGCTGGGCCCTCCCTGCTCTCGGAGCACCCAAATGTTATGTTATTTAATACTTGAAAAGCGCACAGCTACTCAACAGAGTGTCCCGGCGCTAAAGGCAGTACGTGAGTGAAACGGCTTCCAGGGCAGACTTGGCCCGTAAATTATTGCTGGAACAGCCAAGTCTTAAGCTGTTTCCTAAAGATCAGTAGGTCAGTAGTCTGTCTGAGTGTTAACGGCGGCCCATTCCAAATGCGGGCCACCTGCACCTGAAAGGTGCGGCCCCCTCTGCGGGAACGAGCGAATTTGGGCACAGTGATCAGATGTTGGTGTGACGATCTTAAGTTTCTGCCAGGGGTATAATAAGTCACCCGTTTCCTGATGTAGTGGGCCCCTGTGCCATGTAGCGCTTTAAAAGCCAACACAAGAGCCTTGAAATGAATTCTGCTGCGGATGGGTAACCAATGTAGGTTCTTCAGATGTGAAGAAATCCGTACTCTGGGGCCCAGCATAAGAATGGCCCTAGCTGCCACATTTTGGATAACCTGGAGTTTATTTAATAAACATTCAGGGAGGCCCAGATATAAGACATTTGCATAATCCAGTCTCGAAGTGATAAGGGCCTGGACCACTGTGGGGGAGCGACAGGAGGGAAGAAATCTCCGGAGTATTTTCAAAATGCCGTAGCAGGTGCCTGCTACCGACTGGACCTGGGTTTTCATAGCAAGAGAATCATCCATCTTTACCCCCAGATTTTTCGCAACTTCAGCTGAGGCCTGAGGGGGCGACATGTCGGAGCGGCCACCATTGTTTCCATACATCTTGGATGAAAGATCCGAAAAGAATAACTATCAGTGCTGGATCGAATGACCAAGGTAGTGACAGATGTAGGGGGTAGCATGACAATTATCACCTGGAATGCTCGGGGACTTCAAAACTACACTAAGCGATACTGTGTGCATACATATCTTTGGAGGTATAGGGTGGGGTTGGCTTTCCTGCAGGAAACACACTTAAGTGAGGAAGAGGGAGAGAAGCTTAGAAAGAAATGGAGGGGACATTGTTACTCTACCATATATTCTGCGTATGCCAAGGGGGTATCTATTTGGATAGCCCGTGGGGTGCCATACTCGCATCACGCTTCTTGTGCTGATGTGGAAGGCAGATACATACTTGTGTCCGAATTATTAGATGGTGCTGAAGTCTTTTTAGCGAATGTTTATGCACCTAACTTAGATGATAAGCTATTCTTTCGGTAAGTGCAGGAGATGATCATGCTATATGTGGGGGTGCCCTTGTTGTGGGCGGGAGATTTTAATTGTATACTGGATAACACCCCTGCTATTCCTAAGTGGCGCTTGCAGCGTGAGGCACTTCGGGATGCAGTTTACCGGGAAGACATAGCCAAGGTTCTGGATGGGTATTTTGCCACCAACTTGGGTGCAGCGATGACCCGGGCTGTTGAATGGGTGGTTAAGGTGGTGCTCCAAGGGAGTGCCTTAGTAAAGTATATGGGATAAACCCCACCTGCAGAGGGTGCTTCAGGACCAAGATGCGAAGTTGGCTACATTGCAGAGAAGAGAGGGGGAAGCGGGGCAGCCGATCAATGATACTTTGGAGCTAAATAAGAGCATAGGGGACACGTGTGCAGCATTAGACAGATTAACACGGAGGGATTACAGGCAGTGACTACATAAAGACGGGGATAGGCCGGTTTGTCTCCTTGCCTGGTTGCTTAAGAAAGAGACTCCCCCGCCCATGATTTTTGCACGTACAGGGGTGGATGGTCTACACCCAGATGGCGATAAATCAGTACTTGAGTTCTTACTTGGCTGAGAACTATAAAGCCCCGAGGCAGGGCCGCGATTTACCCATCCAAAGATTTCAAGCGGGATTGATGCTCCCCAGGTTGTTGGATGATGGCTAGAATGCGTTAGAGGCAGACATTACAGTGCAGTGATTCGTGATATGCCATATAACAAAGCCCGGGAGCAGATAGACTCCCGTTGGAGTTCTACCGTGCATTTGCAGCCCTGCTGTTGGTGCACCTGGTGGAAGTATTCCAGGAGGCCTGCAGTGTGGGCCTGCTTCCACAGTCCTTATGCTGCCCAAGCCAGATAGAGACCCCCTTATTACCTGGATCCTACCGTCCATTGTCTATGATATACGTTGATGAGAAAACATGAGAGAAAATACTGGCCAATCAAGTTAATCCTGCAATAGGGGCTTTGGTGCATGATGACCAATGTGGGTTTATTCCCCCTTGGAGTACCATGATGAATATCCAACGGTTAACCCACTTTATGCACATGCTCCATGCGGCAAGTTTTTCAGTGGGTTGCATGGTTATATTCGCACCCTACGGCACAAGTGCGCATGGGGGTATGTATCAAGCAGCTGGGGTGTTGAGAGGGGGACCAGACAGGGGTGCCAGCTCTCCCCGCTATTGTTCGCCCTGGCCGTGGTGCCGTAGGCCATTCAGCTCCGAGGGGCACGAGAGTGAGGAACAATATGCATGTGTTGTCACAATATGCGGATAATATCCTTCTTTATTTAACGCAACTTCAGCATTCCATCCCAAGGCTACTTGCAGAGGTCGGGACGTTTGGGTAGACATCGGGGCTATATGTTAACCGAGGTAAGTCATTGTTGTTTCTGTTGGCATGGCTGTCCACGGTTCTGGTTGCAGGGCTTCCTCAGGTGGGAATTCAGTATGAGATGGATAAGTTCCGCTATTCGGGTAATAAGGTGGCGCACACGACCCAACAGTAGCTGGTTTATAATGTACGTAGGGTGGTGGAGGGAATACAGACTTCTGTGCGCTTTTGGAATACACTGCCCTTGTCTACAATAGGCAGAGTAGCAGTTGCTAAAATGGTGTTCTTTCCTCAGTGCTTATATGTACTGCAGAACTCCCTATGTTCTATACCTCGTACTGTGTTTAAGGAGTTGGACAGCCTACTGGTTTTGGTGGTTTGGGCTGGAAAGAGGAGTAGGGGTAGGACTGATGGTACTCAAGCTAGACCCTGAAAAAGGGGGAACTGTATCTTCCGGACCGGGAACTATATTACATGATGACTCAGCTTGAGCACACAGTGAGATGGTGTTCACCAGGAGGAAAATCGGGAAAAGAGATTGTTAGCAGGGACCGAGAGGGCAGAGAATCGGTCAGTCTGCCTTAAGGCAGGAGTGCGCCAACCAACCACATGCCCTTACATAACCCCCTGAGGGATGACTGGGAATGATGTAGGGTGCCGCCACAAGAGTTTTCTTGTTGAAAAGAGTTGGGCACGGAGTGAGGACAGCCAACTGAGACCCTATAATCCCCTCCCTGCCCCACGGCAGAGCATGCATAGGGGGACCCAGTGGATTATTGTGAACTGCAATGGGCTAACCTCATGGGGCATGTTATCTGGAGCAATGGAACTGCAATCAATATAAACTTAATGCCGGCAATGCTATCTGGTTGTAAGAGGCGGGGTTCTGCCTCTATATGTTGTATTTGCGAGTGAATAACATACTAAAGATTTTTTTAAAAAGATTTACGAGGGTTCACTATCAAGAATTTTGTTTTTGCTGTATTTATCTGGAAGTTCTTGCAGGTGCAGTAGTTCACGAATCAATTGAACAATTTATGCATCGACAACTCGATGCATGATAGGAAGAACTGCATCATCGGCAAAGAGCAGTATTGGAATTATGTCTCCTCCGAAGAGGGGAAAGTCTAGGTTCAGCTTCAGTAGTCTGTCACCTACGTCGTTAATGAAAAGTTGAATAAGTTAGGCGCAAGTATGCAGCCTTGTTTTACGATGCACTTTAAAGAAAAACTGTCCATCAGTTCCCCTTTTGGGCCATATTTGACAGAAGCTATATTATTATGATGTAATAGTCACGCAGCAATCACAAGTTTCTCGGGTAGACTCAAATTGTGCAGGGTCTGCCACAGGATAGGTCTATTAACTGAATCAATGGCAGTTTTGAGGTCAATGAAGGCCACGAACAAGGTCATGCTCTTTATGTAAGAATATTTGAGGCACAAATTATACAGCAATATAGCAAGAGTGAGGGCCCACACAACAAGGGGGCAGAGCACCGTTATTCAACAATATAAGCAAATCTCCCCTTGGGAAAGCACTGTGTTCCACATGTATACTTTGCACACAAAGGCTCTCAATGCGTGCGATGTGAAACCCCTTGCTGGGACCTATGCGGGAATGTTAGAGTCCCCCATTCCTATTCATCTTTGATATTTAAAACTGCCAGAGACCTACAATTGGTCCAAAAAGTTCTAGTGGCACCAATGTTGTCACTGTAAATGACTCATCAACCAAACTTCGATCCAGTCACAAAAAAAGCACAAGGGAACAAAATCCTCCTTCACGCTTTGGCCGCCGCCGTTCAGTTTATGCGACAGCCTTTTTGTTGAAAAAGCAGCTTTTCTCCCACAGAGTGAGAGCCAAGAGGACGCCAATATGCGTTTTTTTTTTTTTATCGCATATTGGAGTGTTTAATGTTCTAAACAGATTGGTACTACTCTAATAGACAATTGTTTGCTGTCTTATGTGTGTATATATATATATATATATATATATATATATATATATAATATATATATATATATATATATATCTCAGCTCCAACTCTCCTCCAGACCAAGGGAAATCCCAAAGGAAGACAGCACTCACGGGGGCAGGTTCCGTAAGTTTATTTTCTCAGAACACTGGCACTCAACAACAGACGCGTTTCGGCAACGGCCTTCTTCTATGTTTACCGAGAACGCCAATATCCCTGTTTATAAACCACATCACTCCCGTGCACAACACAAAGGACTTACGTGAGATCACAGTAAGCCTTCAAAATCAAATATAGCGAACGCCATCTTGTAATGTCAAAGAACTGTTCCTTAATAAGTTACATTGTGTTGAACACCATAAATTCTCGATATCCAATAACCATATAAATTATTACATGGTGTCTTGCCGATACATTAAAGGCACACGGTAAAACAAATATCCATACAATTATTTAGGACACTCATAAATCACGCCCTGAATGGGCTCTCACAGTTCATGGCTTATCCGAATATAAAAGCATATACAAAAGCATATACAAAAATCCCGCCCTATATGGGCCAATTAGGAAAGGTTTTCACCCTCAATTGATAAAAGTGTCGCTAATCACGATAAAATACATACAACAGGGAAAGTATATAGGGAAGGCAATGTATCCATTTGAATACATGAAATGTACAATATTTACACAAATAGGATGGCGAGCTTCTACACAAACAGCGACACCAGTAGAAATTGTCTGTTTTGACAGTCACTGAAAAGTAGATCGCACAATAAGAACCCAAAAAGGCAAACCAAAATAAAATAAAATAAAACAAAACAGAACAGAACAAAATATCATCATCTATACAGTACTCTACTCATTGCTATATACATTGCTGAAAAGGACAAGTTAATCATTCTCCTAAATGTACCGCCAGTTCCTCTGCTATTGAGGCCCTGGGGTGACTTCGTCTGGAGATCAATTATGAAACGAGATTCCAACCGTCTCAACCTTAAGATCCTATCCCCACCTCGTGGATTGTTCGGCACATGATCAAGACAGAAATAACTAAGCAAATCCCTGTTGCGTTGATGTTTATTATCAAAATGACGTGCAACAGGGTAAGCCTCATCCCCATTAGTTATTGCCCGCATGTGTTCCAATATCCTAACCTTAGTAGGATGGATCGTGCTGCCTACATAACGTAGGCCGCAGGGGCAGATAAGACAGTATACAGTATAGGGGGTGGAACAAGTCAGGGATTTTTGATGCTTTTCCGGGTACCTACTGATGGAATCTCATAGGAAAGGACCCTCTTACTGCCTTTACAGGCCTTACATTTCCCACATGGGAAAAACTCATTCAAAGCTCCAAAAGCTGATTTAGGAGTATCAACCAGATGACTATGGACAAGATCATTTTTAGTGATCTCGCCTTCCTGAACGTGACACGGGGGTTAGGCGGTAAATCCCTCCCTATCACGTTATCTGTCTGTAAAATGTGCCAATTCTTCCTAAGGATTCTTTTGAGATCACTCGCATTTTTTGAGTATGTAGTTATAAGGCAGAATTTATCTCCCACCTTTTTGGGATCTGAGGCTTGCTTGTCTTTGTTCATTAGAAGCCCCTCTCTCGCCAGAGAGTTGGCCCTTTGAACGCCTCATCCAGGACTTTCTGACTGTAACCTCGTATCTTAAAGCGTTTGATGCTGTCTCTAGCGGCTACCTGAAATTCTTTATCGCTCGAGCTGTTCCTTTTTATTCTTAGCAGTTCCCCATAGGGGATACTGCTCACCAAATTGGTGGGGTGGCTACTCGAGGCATGCAAGATGGAATTACCTGCAATAGCCTTGCGATACAACCTTGTATTCAGGCGCCCCTTTTCTACATAGATGTTGAGATCTAAATAGTTCACGGATTCAGAACTCACTTCTCCTGTGAACTCTAGATTCACCTTATTGCTATTAAGGACCTTTATAAAGTCTAAAGCTGTTTCGGATGACCCATTCCAAACAATTAGTAGATCGTCAATATAACGATACCAACTTACCACCTGATCTGTCCATTCCTTGTTTGTTTCGCCTCAGGCCACCTGCTCCTCCCACCAACCCACGAACAAGTTTGCGTAGCTGGGGCGAAGCAGATGCCCATTGCTGTACCTGACATCTGTCTAAACATCTGTGTTTGAAAAAGGAAGATATTGTTATGGAGACAAAAATTAGCAAATTCCAACACCAAGGTACTATGTTCCATATACTTCAAAGGGCGCTTGTCCAAGAAGTATTTCATGGCCTCCAAGCCATCCTTATGTGCAATAGAAGTATACAGGCTCGTGATGTCAAGCACCATCAGCTTAAAACCTTCTTCCCAGCGTATAGATGCGATATGTCCCAAAAGATCTTTCGTATCCCTGATGTAGGATTTCAAAGCCTTCACATGAGGTAAAAGAAAGAAATCCACATATATTGACATGTGTTCAGTCAAACTCCCTTGTGAAGCCACTATTGGCCTCCCTGGTGGTTCTTGCTTGTTCTTATGCACCTTAGGGAGGTGGTAGAAAGTAGGGATAGTGGGATTAAGCCGTCTCAGAAACAAGACTTCATCCATTTCCAAAAAGCCTTTACTATGCCATTTCGAAATTAATTGATGATAATCCGTGATACTTTGATGGTATTCTTTCTCAGGGATGGCAACATAATTTCGTTGTTCAGAAAGTTGTCGTATTGTCTCCTTGTTGTAATTTTCCCTCGTCTGGAGAACAATGTTCTGGCCCTCCTGATTCTGGGAACTGAGACTAAATGGAGTGCACTTAACATTTACTGCTAGCATAGCACAAGGTTCAATGTAAAGGGACTTGGATGGAAGTAGGCCTGGCAGAATTAACTGATGGGGATAGCACCATGGAGTTAGAACAGACTGTGACATGGCAGTGACAAGACACAGGAAACATTACGGTGCAATAAGAAGGTATAACCAGCAGAAAAGAGCGGGTTGTATTAGTGTTGTAAAAACCACTGGCAGGCAGCCATCTTGAAGCATTGTGTCAAGTTAAGGAGGACTGCTCTCATGAAGGATGTGGACCCAGAGTCCAGAATGGTATGATCCATGCCAGGTTCCCCATATAGCTAGATAAAGGCGCTTACCCTACATGGGACTAAAGGAAACTACACAACAGTCACTAGGCATTCAGCAAACCTGGCATGAAACTGATCCTACTGGGCCGTCATTGGGCACTGCTAATGTAGACAGATGTAAGCAATACAGAGGCCTACTACCAAATGGTTGCCTGGCTTAAACCAGTCCTATCAGAAGAGGTTTATGAATCGAGACTTTTGTAGATGTGAGAAAATAAAAGATGGACTGGAAATCGGACGTGCACATTCTTTAAGAAAATGAGCACGGTAGATTCTGAAGGCCACTGGAAGAGGGTAAAGATGTAAAGGTGTCAATCCATATGAAAATGTACTTACAACTTGGGATGGTGGAATGTGAAGGTTGGATGCGCACAATGTGCGTTTTCTGCTGTCATGTGTTTCAATGTGGTCTTTCTGACTTGCAGTGTTAGAGGCTGCACATTGTAAAATATTGAATGCGTGCATGTTCCTCTTCTCCCAGATTATCCAGGACCGAATTATAAAACACATATCAAGAAACAGCTTAATATGGAACAAGCATCCCGGAGGACTGTTTGTGCTGCCGCAGTATTCATCATATCTGGGAGACTTTCCTTACTACTATGCTAATCTAGGTAAGTGCATCCTCCTTGGTGACCTTATTCTAATGGGGTCTTCACACAAAAACACCATTGATTACCGAGCAGCTCATCAGAAATCGTTGTCCTTAATGTGGAATGCTGTGTAAAATCTAAGCATCCGTACGAAATGTTCCCGAAACTTGTCGTCTGCCTCGATCAATGAAGATCTGGTAGAGTGCGTGGCCCCTGCGGCCTGTCATGAATGCGTTCTTTGAATTCCTCATGCTTTGTAGGTCTGTGCTTGAATGAACAGTCCGTCATTAAGGCGGCTCAGTCGATGTAAAGGTATTAGTATGGGCATCGTTCCTCTCCTACATCAATTCTTGTCTCCGAGGAAGGCTCCCAACCTGAGCTGATGAACTCTGAGCTCTGTGTGTGCTTGAATCAGGTTTGTAATGAGTCTGTGGCGCTCTGCCTCTTACCTCCAATAGACCCAATGCTGGTTCCTATTTTTACTCCCGAAATGTATTTTGTATTGATTTTGTTAATGTGGATTTATAGATTTTCCTGTTACCTGTAATTGGTGGCTTCTGCATTGCTTGGATGAGATGATGTCATGATTAGTATGCTTCTGTTCCCTGCTAGCTTGGCCTGTACACAGTGCGCAGCCATTTAATGAAATAGAAGTTATGTGCTGTTACAGACCCAGGCCCATTGCAGACTGACCGAAGCTCTATATATGACTCAGAGAATGGAGGGATGCGGGAACACTGGGGCTCAACCTCCACTGCAGTTACTAACACCAAAAAGAGTGCCAGGGACTACATTTCCAAGCAATAGTGGCCAGTGTTCTACGGTCTTAATTGTTACATGACGAAAGCCCGCCCCTGCCCAGAGGTGGCATGTTTCGTCATAGGGCCCTCTCATTGGTAGAGGAGTTCTACCAATGGGAGCTACAGCCCTGAAAAACAGGGGAGCTCTTGAGGTGGAAATACCAGCCACCGTGTCTTTTGGGGGCTAGAATTTCTACTGTGGAGTCTGACTAATGCACAGAGCAAAAAGTATTACATCTGCCTACTGGTAAACTAACAACTTTTATTAGTGTCTTCAATATGTAGGACTAAAAATACAGTCGGTTGTATCCTTCATGTGAGGTTGACATGTCTCAGCCCTTCTAAATGCCCTGAATAGGTGCTGGGGGGCTTTCCTCAGGACTGCCAGTCTGATTATCGTACTCGCACCAATGTGATAGGGCAGATACTCTCCTTCACGTCTGAAGCCAGATGCTAATAAGCTGAATCGTGGGTTATGTAAGCGTTCACATATACTCTAAACGTATGAACGATTGTCTTAATGTAAGGTCTTATTAGATTGCACCGCACCTCAGGTTTCCAGAGATGTGTATCATATTGGGTTTTACAGCGGGGAGGTGGAGAAAGTTTAACATAGGAGCAGGATAGAGGCGTTAATGTACACTTCAAACTCATTTTGGAGTACAGTTGTCTCCATGTGTGATCATAAAGATTGCAACCGACAATAGATGCCACCACCTGTCACCATCTTGGCCACTTGAATGGATCTCCTCCCAAGAAGTGGTGTGTGGCCCTATAGGGCAACATGAGATTTTCCAGCTAGCTTTTATTGATCCCTGTAATAAGAAAATTACATTGAGACTCTACTGTAATAAGTTATCACATTAGAAATTGTTAATTCGCAATGCATTCAGACTAAAAAAGGCGGACAGCGTGAAAACTAGTTTTTTAATTTCTTTTAACCTTGTTTCCCTTGGCAATTTATTTTCATTAGCTGATAAAGACTTTTATGGCATATGGGTATTTTTGGAGCCGCTGGAGTTCATTACAAGAATGTAAGAATGTATCTGCTGGTTACCATACATTGTAACGAATAGTTTGCTTTTGAAAGTGCCTTATGTTTAACTGAAAGTGTATGCAACAAATTATCAGCTGCATACTGGTATGTTTGTCACTGTACAAAGTACACATTTATTGTACATATCACCACCAAGATGATATGGCTAATGAGAAGAACAACAAGAATTTAAGATTTGGGTTGTGTTGATATGAGAGCATGTATTTTAAAGATTAAAATAACTCTTGCCATGCAAAAAGGATATTGCAGGTCACTTCGGAGTTCTCCGAGCTTCTAAAGAAACTGCCTCTTGCCTTGCAGTATTATTTGACCCCTCTCTCTAGTCTTACTTTGTTGTGTAAGTTGAGGAAAGAAAAGACTCATAGAAATGTATGCTACCTCTGTGGCTTCCCTCTCCCTTACTGCAGGATTTAGGGAGGCGAGTGAGGACAGGAGGCACAGTGCGCCTGTGTGTGTAGTCGTAGTCTTGAGCTGGTGTTTGAGTGCAGGGGGTGCCTATGGGGGATTAGTGCAAGAGATATATATATATATATATATATATATACACACACACACACACCTACACCTACACACACACACACACACCTACACACACCTACACACACACCTACCTCTCTCAAAGAAGCACCCGCACAGTTCCACACTCTGCACTTACAATATACAGGCACCCCTACATTCATTCCCTGGAGGTTAACACTCACAGGCAGCTCCTGTGAAAACCATCCGCAGCCACTCTCTTCCCTGCAGTCACACAGGCTCCCCTTAAAGACCCCACTCATAAAGGCGGCCCCGTGCAGGCACCACTTACAACTAACACCCTTCAGACACTACTGCCCTTACCCCCAAATGGCACCCAGTGAGTTTACACAGGGCCCCCCCTCAAACAAAATGGGAGCGCACTGCACGCTCCAAGGCACATCCCTCACACAGGGCTTATGGAGGCTCGCCACTCACCTGGGACTCTCGGAGGCACCCTACTCATCCTGGACTCAGACACACACACCACTCAGGCTGCACTCATACAAGTACACTGTATACTCAGACAGGCCCACTGCTCAACCACTACACTCCCTGACTCAAACACAGTACGTGCTCAGTCTCCATCCACGAGGCTGCCAGGTGTGTGAGCAGTTAGTGGGCCACCGTTTGACAGTGAAGTCGAGACCCCCTGGTCAGTACATTTATTATGTAATAACCTTTCCCTTGGGACTGGGTGGGCCTCCCAGAACGGCGACCCGTCGACTTATCTGCAGGGTTTCACTGTCCACATCCTGTTCACCAGTAACTGTCCGCGAGTGTGCGCGCTCTGCCCTGGCAGCTGCTCTGCTGTAACCCCAAGACGGCTGTCATAGGCACCCTGCCCTGCCTGTGGAGATCCAGAGTCTTGCACTGAGAGTGACATTGATCTCAATGGGATTCGTCTGCCCTCTTGCCTGAGACGCTATGATCTACACAGAGTATCCAAAGACCATAGCACTCTTTCTCCCCCCCTCCTGCGAGCAGTGCAGGCCTCCATCAGTACTCACCCAGCCCAGCCGTGGTGTGATTCCGCACTCGCGTGATGCCGGCTCCTCATTCTCTTTGAAAGCTCATGGCTGCTGCCCAATCAAGCAGTGTACTCAAGCTAACCAACATGTTGCTGCAACCAAAGGTCCTGAGGAGGACTTCTTAAGGCTCTTTGTTAATGGAGACATAAGATTTGTCAACAGCAGAGACACCATCAAACCAAAAAAAGCCCACTTTTTTCGGTTGAAACTCACTTAAAATCAACACCAGAGCACAGAAATAACAAAGGATAAACTAAATACTCCAGGCCTAGGTGTGTTTTGTACCTTTGCATAGTTTTTGGAGAAAGCACCCTGAGCCGTTTTCGCTCACTCCCCATTAAAGTTCTAGATGGCATGGAGTACTTTATCCTATATAAAGAACAGTCTTCCAAGTAATTATAATTGTTTTCATACAACTCTTAAAACTAACTTTTACAGTTCTCTGCTTCCATACCTGGAAATTATAAGTCGACAGCGAATGCCGAACTCGGTGATCACAGGTGGATGGGTTTTAAGTGATTGATCTGGGACTGGGATTCGAATGTACCACATTTGATTGCAAAACTCATTTATTGAAAAGGTTGACCATGTCCCTAACTGCTACATTCCATTGCATTCAAAGACTCAGAAGTAGCTATAGTGTGCCCAGACTATCCAGCTCCTTACACGTTGGCATGGTCATGTTTATTGTAGACCTCAACCAGATGCTGTTCCTGCCTGTTGCAGTTCCTAAACGTTTGTATACTCATTTTGCAAGTCTATAAGTGACAGTACGTGTTCACATTTGGGTTACTAGGTAGGCTACATAGTTATAGTTAAGCAAAGGAGACCTAATTTCTGTGTTTTTTGATTTTTATTTTTTTCCTTCAGGTTTGAAGCCTCCTTCCAAGTTTACAGCGGTTATTCATGCAGTGACGCCCTTGGTTTCCCAGTCACAGCCTATCCTGAAACTCCTTGTTGCTGTAGCCAAATCCCAATACTGTTCGCAGGTGAATATCTTGATTTTCTTTTAGCTTTCTTACATAAGCAGGCAATAAAAATTTCCATTTGATATTTAATACATGTATGTTATGTTATATTTGTTTGTATAGCACACCAATCACCCAAGAGCGTATTCTGGCGCTTGGGAAGGTGTGTAGGTTGGTGGTCCCCATGGTGCTTATACGAAGATCCAGGTCTTCAGCTTTGTGAGGAGGAGGCTTTGATGTGTTGAGGGAGGTCATTCTATGTCTTGGGTGCGATGTAGGAGAATGAGCGACCTACAGTTTTGCTTTTGCAGGTGTGGGGATGTATGCGAGTGAGACAGTGTAGGTGTCTGGTGGGTTGGTGAAAGTGTATGCGGTAATCCAGGTGTTCTGGTCCTGTTGTGTAGGGCTTTGCATGTGTGCGTGAGAAGTTTCAATTGGCTGTGCTTGTGAATGGGAGCCAGAGAAGCTTCCTTGGGTGTGGTGTTGTGGGTGCAGCGTGGGAGGTCGATTATGAGGTGTTCCGGAGTCTGTGTAGGAGTTGTTTGGAGAAGTTGCTCAGTTGATTCGGATCGGCTGTGTGCTTCTTTAGGTGAGCGTTGATTTCTGCAAGTTTCAATTCATCCGGGAAAGTGGCAGACGTGATGGAGGTGTTGATCATGTGGATCAGGGTGGTGCTGATTGGTGATGTTCTGAGGTTGTAGATGTAGTGGGGGCATGGGTCCGTTGGGGCCTCTGAGTGGATGGTCCGCATGATTGATGCTGTCGTTTCTGGTGAGGATTGTCCATTCGGTCAGAGAGCCATATTGGTTGGTGGTGGATAGGTTAGCAACGAGTTCTCGGGGGTTGTGTTGGTGTACAAAGTTGCTGTAGATGTTTGCGATTTTGCTGTGGAAGGGTTGGATAGGTTGTCGCAGAATTGTTGAGAGGCAGCGACAGTGGCTGAGGGTGAGGTGAAATCCTTAATGATCGAGAAGATCTCCTTGGGCTGTTAGAGCTTCCTTCGATGCGGTCCACTAGTGCTTTTTTCTTGATATCTTATTTGCTGGTGATAGTGTCTGTGTGCAGCCTTGTAGGTAGTTATGTCGGTGTCATGGCTATCTCTCAATTCCCTTTCTAGCTGTTTACAGTGACGTTTGTTGTCTTCTATGTACCAGCTGGCTTGTTTGTATCATCTAGTTTGCTTGTTGGGTTTGATGGATGCAAGGGAGTCCATGCAGTTCTTGAAGTTGTTGATATCCTTGTCAAGGTTGTCTGTGGGGCTAGGTTGATGCATGCTGAGGGCGCGGAGCCATTTTGCTTCTGACGTTTTGCCCCGGATTAGAGTGCTGAGCCTGGAAGGGGTTTTGACTTAATATGTGTTGATTTGGAAATGGATGACGAAGAAACTGATTAACGGGTTGCTGAAGCAGTCGATAGACAAGGAGCAGTTGAATTGTGGAGAAACAGGTCGGCATTACACCTAGCAGACCGGGACAGCATTTGAACGCAACGCATTGTGAAAGTTCAGCCCTAGGAATTGAAGTCCATGCGGTTCCAGACAGTAAGAATTGACCCTGAAGAAAGGACACAGAGTCCTGAAATGCATTGGCATGAAAAATGGCATGGAAAATTCCATTCAGTTATAACATGTTTATGTAACCATATAACGTATATGAAAGAGAATCATGAGCATAAATTAACATATTGTGTATTCTTGAATGTGAATGAATTACACAATAGTGAAACATGATAAAAATTGAAAAGAAATAATGGAAAGAAATGTAATGAGATTTCAGTAAGATGATTAATGTGGAGGAGATACCCATATGAACAGTGCACACTGCTTTCAGGTTTCATTACTTTTGAATAACAATTAATGAAGTCGGCGGTCCATATGAGTGGTGTGGTGGAGTTGTATTTGATGCTGTAGCTTGTGGTGAAGATGTGGTCAAATGTGTCCTGCAGTGTGTGTTGGTTCTGGGACCAGCTGGGTGAATCTGATGTTGCTCAAGCTTATGAAGAGTGCTGTGGAGCAGGGGTTGTTTCGGTCTTCCAGGTGAAATTTGAGATCACCGAGTAGAATGTAGACTCTGGAGTCGATGGCGAGCAGAGCGACGAAGTTGATGAAGAGGTTGGTAAAGGTGGCTTGTGGTCTGTAGGCGACGGTTCCTTTCAGGGTGATGTTTTTGGAGATTTGAAGCTTGAAGTACAGACGTTCCATGAATGGGATGGCGTTTTCTGTGGATGTTGTACATTTAATGGATTCCTTGTAGATGATAGCGAGTCTTCCTCCTGGCTTGTGAAGGTGGTCCTTTTGAGCGGTCTTTTAGCCCGCTGGGATTTCCAAGGCGATGATGGGAGCCAGTGAGGGGTTGAGCCAGGTCTCTGTGATGAAGAGTATGTAAAGTGCGTAGCTGCGTAGCAGGTCCCATACTTCGGTTGTGTGTTTGCTGAGTGATTGCGTGCTGAGAACCATGCATGCGAGTGGGTGTTGAGGTGCGGGTTTGCTGTGGTGTAGGCTTTGTTGCAGCTTGTGTGGCGTGTGTTTGGAGGGGTGTTGCTAGTATTTGTGTCGGGGTGTGTGGGTGTTTGGCTACTGGAGAACTGGCAGTGGGTGCAGATGAAAGCTCGACTGTGGTATGAGGCACGGCAGCAGTTGGGGGAACTGCGTTTGGGGTCTAGCGACCTAAGGAGTGCTGCAGAGTATCGCTGAGTGGTGATCAAATCAGGGTACAAGGCGCTGGGGGCAGTCCAGGCCCCGACAGGTGCAGATTGGCTTGCCTTTGGCGCGCCAGCTGCACATTCATGTTTCAGCCTTTAAGTAGGTCTTGGAGGAGGGAGAAGTGAGGGTTCTGTGATTTCCTGTGCTGATGGGTGATGGGAAATGAAGTCCTCTTGCTTGGCTTTGTCTTTTAAAGACTGTTTTGATAGGAAAACTAGTAATGTAGCATTTAAAGCAAACCTTGAGGTAAAACTAAAATATTTATATTTTTTAAGTTATAATTAAATGTAGCGGTCACATTACTTTTGTTCCTATTTATAAAAATTAACAAAAAACTGTTCAGTGCAATATCGTTTTAAGAGTTCACAGACAACCTAAATTCCATCACAAAAGAAAAATCCCCTTCTATTGAAGTACTTAGAGCCTCATTCTGATGTCGGTGGGACCACTGGCGGTCCCACTTACATCCAGCATAGCTGCCCGACTGCTGCATCACTTCATTTGAACCACAGCGGGCGGTGGGACAGACCGACTTCTCTGACCGGCTCTAGGAGCCTGTCGGAGCGTCGATCCAACTGTAATTTCTGCAATGGGGGTGGTGCCTGCGGAGGCACTGCTGTAGGGTTTACAATGTCCCTTATTCCCTCTGCCATTACATGGCGGTTCAACCGCCATGTAAAAGCAGACAGAATGGGACTTTGGGGGCCCCTAGAAGGTTCCCCGTCACCCCTGGGGCATGGGTGTTTCAAAACATCCCTTTTCAATTGTGGCTTGTGCTGCAGCCCTTTTCCGGCCCTTAGCACAATCCGCAATTGAAAAAGCCATGTTTCACACTGTCTGGTCGGATGGGAATAAGGCAGGTGGAGCCGCTGACTTCATGTCGCGCGGTCTCCATCCCGATGCGAGCCGACCGTCATCGTAATGAGGCTCTTAGTGTTGCCCTTCACGGCCAATAGTAATTGTTTTATTCTCAAAACAGTATAAGCTGAGCAGAGGATAACCACATTAACCAGTAATCATGGAGCTCTGCTTTGGGCTTTAGATTAGAACGGTTTAGGCTAAAACATTTTCAGAGCAAGCCCTGTGGTTTTTCTGTTCCATGTGGGAGAAGCTCTCAGTCCATTCTTTTCATTCTGTCTGGGACTTGTAGTCCTATTACATATTCAAAACTCTGAGTACTAGAATGAAGAGCTCTCGAACTTGGTGAGCTTCAGAGCTCTGCATTTCCTTCAGTCATCCTGCAGCGGTAGGGAATCCACATACACTTGTGAAGTGTAAAATCACCTTTCTGAACAAAAGTGATTATCAAATGCCTATCCAGCCCAGTGCTTAGCCAAACTTTTGGGTCACCAGCAGTCAGGCCTGTTGACCTTTGTGTCAGCCCTCAATGGCAATAAATGATAGGAACATAGATTTTCTATGAAGTCCTTGTACTACGATAGCACAGTCCGTTTTTCAGTGCCCACTTGGATTGCTGCTCCTAGACTGGCCTTGTGACTTGGGTCAGTTGTTCCTCAACAGAAAGACTATTCTTAATCTTGTTCAAGCGTCTCATTGACTGTCTAGCAGACGGTGCTTTAACCTGCCCGACTTCTGAATTTATCATCTTATATCAAGTTTGTTACACATCCAAGACAGTCTTCTGCCACTTGTGAATCTAAAAGCAGTTTGTTTGCTATTTATAAAGAGGGGTGTACCTTCCATTGGAGGCCCTTGGTGGTGTCTATTGTTTATGTATATGACCAGTCAAGGTGATGTGTGCAAGTTAAGAGGCCTTTTCTGTGTCTGTCTTTCTTTACTGAGCCAAAAACATGGTGTTCCAGGACATCTGGTAGCACTGCATTCCAATTGGATAGCCAAGTTACTCTCTGTACATTATGCTCTCCAGGGGTAGCTAGGTCAAGCTACCAAAACTTACCCTAATCAGACCCCCCCAGGATTTTGCGGTCTGTTTTGCCAAATTTTGCGTCCTCCAAATAGAAAAAAACTGCGGCCCAAAAAGCAAAATTTGCGGCATTTCTGCATCAAGCACTAAACATGCCTGTCACAAAAATACAGTGGCCATGTGTGGGGCCTGCAAACTAGCACTGCATAAAGCAGGGAAGACAAATGTTTGGTGCCAGAGAGAGTGCAGATTTAAATGTTCAAGTTGCGCGCTCACCGTCACTCTCCAGCATGAAATACGTGGTGCTGGCAGTGGTCGAAGTGGGCGTGCCCCTACTTTTTATTCAATAGATTCCCTTCCCCTACTTTTCTATTTTAAACATTCGTCCCAGGACGCCAGAAATAGCAAAGGCCTGCAGAGAAGGCTCCGCGTTCATGGACGTTGGGGGACCGGCGTGGCGGGCAGAGATGGAAAAGGTTTTTCCTTCTTGCCCAGAGAAGACCAGGACAGTGTCCACGTCTGCTCTGCCGCTGGCAGCTGCCCCCTCCTTCTTCCTCTTATTCCCTCTCTTTATGACTAGCTCCTCCTCACTTACTGAAAACCATGACTTCAAGAAACTGTTCACACCCTCTTTCCTCCTTTTGAAATGGATCCAAAAAATAAACACTTTTGTCTTTTTCTGACATTTTTCTTTTCCACAGTGCAGCCTCCGAAATAAAAGGTAAAAAATATGAAGAAAAAAAAACGAAAGAAAGCAAGACAGAGTGGTCTCAAAGTGGCCAGATTGATTTGATTCACACTCAAACACAGCGTCACTTTAAAGAGTTTGCCAGTGAAGCGCTTCTTTTGTTTTCTTGTCTGTCTTTGACCAGCATTGTTTACCCGAGGTGGGGAAGTGCACCAATCCTGGAGGTACTGCAATGCCTGTTTGATGGGTGGATTGGGGAACAAAATGTGTACCGCAGCTCTGTGTTCACTGATGTGGGCTTTTTAAACCATACTGCTCACGTTTTGTAAGGATATAAACAATGGACATTGAAATGGGTCCCTTCCGGGCCCTGTAGTCATGTACTTTTCAGGCAAAAGCACTCACTGATTTCTGAATAGTGCGTGTAAAAGCGTTATGGTAACCATGTTGTTCCTGCTTACATTTCACGTGGTTTACTTAATCTTGCATTCACTATGAGTGTTTGCTTTTTCCAGGATGTTGGTATTTTTTTTTTTCTGCAGCATATTGCTCGTCTAGTGCCTAATTTGAACTGAGTCACATCGAGGTTGTCGTTGAAGGCAGTGCGAGTTTCTCTCAGTGGGGCAGTATAATGTTCAGTGGGGGAGAGGATGTGACGCTATGGTCAGAGCTGCCGAATTTTTAAACAGGGGTGCCAGGTTCAGCCTTTATGACCAGCCCCCTCAGACCACTCTCCTGAGGGAGCACATTCCCATGCTAGACCTTAGAAAGCGATACCAAAGGGGATGATGGACGGAGCGTTTAAGCAAATCAAACACTCGCCCCCAGTCAACTGATCTGGGTTTAATCCATCATTATTCTTTAGCTCACTCCACCACCCCAGACATGGCCATATGCAAATCAGTCTGACCCTGTGCCTCATGGGAACAGTCCTGCCCGAACTGCCAAGCCATGTCTTCCCTGGACCGGAAACAAGCATCCTGGGACCGGTTTGTGGCTATTCAGCCGTCATCAGCCAGGCTAGCTTGAATCCAGTGGCAAAGTGAGCAAGGGACCCACGTCTGGGCATACCCTGCCAACTTAGGGCGAACAAAGCGATACCAAAGGGGATGATGGACGGAGCATTTAAGCAAATCAAACACTCACCCCCAGTCAACTGATCTGGGTTTAATCCATCATCATTCTTTAGCTCACTCCACCTGCCTGCTAGAACTTAGAAGCCTTTTTGTCTTAGCACCAGCAGGTGTACCCTAGTTTTGGCAAGTGTAGGTTAACCTTGATGCCTGTCCACCACAATCCATTCTGAAGTTTATCTCCAGTCTTGCGGGCAGGCCTATGAAGCAGCACACCCTATAGTAACAGTGACTCTGTCACTGAGGTCACAGGGTCCGTGAGAAGGGCCAGCTCTAGGGCAGTGTGACCGCACCGAGCGCTGACTTTGGATGAGGGCGTCGTGTTTGCAAGTATATTATGGTTTTAAAAGCACTTGCTGCCTCCTTCCTGGCCTCCAGCAATTTTCAGAAACAATAAAAATGTCATGATAACTCTGGTGATTAATATTCTTCCTAGAGAGAGATCAGAGTTTTGTCTGGTGGAAGTTTTGACTCATGAAAAGGTAGCGCAGAGGGTTAATGTGCCTGCTACAAAGAACATGTACCATGCACATCACAAAGTGCACATAATGTAAATAGGTCAGTGGATTACTGCTTTTGTCAGAGAGATCCTTTTGTTACTTGCAGTTTATAAGTTAAAATCCTAACATAGAACAGTGAGCTATTAACTGTCATCTAAGAGATGCATGCAAACTGCAAGGTATAAATTACAGCGTTATGGTTTTTCCCCCAGACTTTGATTATCCTAATGTTGCAAAAGGTGTTCATTCAGATGGAAATCAATTCTGATTATTAAAGAGAACCCCCAACCATGGTATTACATTTTAAATTCTCAGTTTGTGTTTCTCCAGACCAATCACTATTGAACTATATTGCCTACTAGTATGGTTGTCATGTGACTTCTACACCTTGTAGTCCTTTGTCTTATGTAACATTTCCTATACAGTGATTTACACATGTATAATTGATTGTCTCTGTGTAATGTGTGTGATGTAAAGTGCTCTGACACCCTACACTGGAATGAGCGGCGCTGTAAATCAAATTAAATGCATCTGAGAGAGAGAGTGTAGTTATGGAGACTTGAGGCGCACTGTTAAAGGGTGGTAGTGAGGGAATCTGTGGCAGAGATGGTCATTGGGTGGCACCAACAAACATTGTTGCACAGAGCGCCACCAGCGCTAAAGCCAGATGTGCCCTTGAGGCCAGTCCGCCTCACCCATTAGTACCTCCATTGGCCTTGTTTCAGCAGTAGTGGCTGCAACTCACCAGTGATCGGCAATGCAGGATTTGCACGCACACCAAACTAAGTTCGCAAACTTCAGTCTGTTTCATGCATAAGCACTTTTAACATGTGCTGCCTGCTTTGTGGCCACTTGAATTATGCAGCAAAGGAGGACAAAATTATGCTGCAGTGTCTACTAAATTGTGCAGCAAAAAAAAGGCTGCAGTGCAATGCAGTATATTTTCTGATACTTTATTATTTTGACATTTTACACATGCCAACAATCTCTGAAAAGATTTTGCCTTATTAGTACCAGTGTAACATACAAATACAGCAGTGAGAAAGGTGATCAGTCAACCTTTGCAAAGTGCTTTCCACTTCGCAGCAGCACCAGTCACATTTTTTTAAACTTCTGATCTATTTGAGCTACAAACAATTTGTTAGGTAAAATTGTCAGATTATGTAGCAGATGTTGTGTTGTGTCAAATATGGCAGAGCCATAATTTTATAGAAA
Organism: Calotriton arnoldi; assembly: GCA_963921515.1. Lineage (NCBI taxonomy): Eukaryota > Metazoa > Chordata > Amphibia > Caudata > Salamandridae > Calotriton > Calotriton arnoldi. The sequence goes on along the minus strand of CAWUFW010002244.1, from coordinate 669,567 downwards.
CCATTTACAAACTAGGATATTTTGCTATTCATGTTTGAACTGCTCTTGTGGAAAAAAGGAGAAGTGCTGATGACAAACTCCATTGCTCGGAGACAAATGGCTTGTGCTTCCCCTTTTAAGCGTATTTGGGACATTCTGTGATTGAAAACATATCCCACTTTGTGAATGTATTTTAATGTGAATAACTCATAATAAACCTTAAATCATGTGTATCCATTGGTTGAATTAAAAAACATAATAAGCTGTGACTGGTCAGTGAAATGCCAAACAAATACTAAAAATTGGGATGTTTTGTGCATTCTGGCCACACCTCTGACTCCGCCCACTGATCCAATCCTCTGATTATTCCCATTCTCTGCCAACAGTTCCCTTACTTTTTTCCCCACTTCGACCACTGGGTGCTGGAGAGGAGCTGTTACTTCCTCCCTCCAACCACCTCCCACCTTAAATTAAGGTGTAAGAGCGGAGGGGATAAAGTAACAGCTCTCCTCCAGCACCAAATATTTCACGCTAATTGTGACTGATGGGTGCCACGGGGTGGTGGGCGGGAATAGTTCTCTAGAGGTGAGGGTGGGGACAGATAATTGCCACATGGGTGAGGGGGCGTTGTAGGGGCCAAAGACTGCCAAAGGAGGCCCGGTCTCCTGCAGTCTTTTGTTTTGATTTGTTATGGAGTCAGACAGAGTAGGAAAACACCTCTCTCCTGCCAGGCCTTCTCTTTCTGGTCCAGGACGGCAGGTTGAAAGAAAGGGTTTAAGATTTTGCAGGTTTTTTGCAAATCACGAAATCGCAATGGTATAGGGTCTGCCTAATGCGTGGTAATATATTTGGAACGCGAATGCAGTAGGACAGTAATTACACAATAAATGTAATGACTCGACAGAATGCTTATTATAAGTGTATCAAGTCTGCTATGATAGGTCCGCCATGTCTTGTAGTTTCGTAACAGCTGCAGTTGCACCCCCAAATGAGCAGAGGCTTACACTCTACTACTGTAGAAGTCATTAGCTGACCTTTTGGTTTTGCCAATGCTGAACAACACCTGCAAATATAGGCAAAAAATGGTTGGTGCACTTCTAAACAACCTAACCAAACAAATCAACATGGCCACCCCCAGCGTGATGATGACATAGATGTGCATGCATCACCACCTATGCGCATGCAGGCATTGTCACTGTGTTGGCCATTGTCCCAACATGATTATGTATTTACCTGTACGTGTCACTAAGCATGTACACTACTGCATCACACATTTTTTTTTTTCTCTTTACTTTTACCTTTAAGATGGCAGATGCCCACCTTGGAGTACTAAACGGAAGTGTGTGAAAATGCATGATAGAGAAAGAAGCGGTCAAGTAGCCAATTGCAGCTGCCGGCCCCATAAAAATTATTCTTAAGAAGATGGTGGGAGTAAAGGAGGAGAAGTAGGGGAGATGGAGCGAGTCAATGCAGCCACAAAATAGGGAGCAGTGGATTAGCTGGGGCAGGATGGGTTTGGGCAGGGGAAATAACGAATGAGCTGTGGTGGAGCAGCATGGACAGTGCAGGGATGTTGAGGGTAGAAGCAGCACATGGTGGCGAGAGCGAGAAAACCTAAGGGCTCACGCGGAGTGCTGAAATAAAAAGAGAAAAGTAATTTTGTTCAATAAGAAGTGCAAGGAAACAAGTCATGCAGTCAAATGGATGGTAAACTATTCTGCAGTCAGGAGACTGGGACATCTTAAGGATTTTGGGGGCCCTGGGCTCAGTGTATTTTGGGGGCCCCTGTTCAGAACAGCTTAGAAGTTATAATCCAATTTCAGCTTTTTCACGCACTCTTTGACCAGGTGATTGACACTGCACAGGCACACTATTCGAAATGCTAAAGGTGTTTCTATCTATAAGTCAGGGATTCTGATGTGTGTTTTCAATATTGTAATGTAAAAGCAGCTCACAAATATTATTGCAAATAATCTCTGAGACCGACTGCCATTTCTCATATGAAAGGTCCTGTTTTGATCTAAAAGGATCTTTTATATGGATGTTGCATGGTGCTGAAAAGCAAACATTTCTCTGCAACATGTCTGCAATAGACTCCCACGCGTCACTCATATCAAAAAATAAATTAAAGGCAAATGGTATTCAAAACAATCTAGGTTAAAGAATCATTCCAGGTCATCAGGGCAGGACTGTGTGAAGAACAGAGCTGGATCTATCAGACACCCCCACCTCTCCCCCTCCCTTGAAAGGTGGGGCCCTGGGCCTGATCCTGAGCTCCCTTAAAACGTATTTGGCAGGAGATGGTCACACAAGAAAAGGAAGGAAAGCCATCGAGCAAGAAGTCCTTAAATAAGTTTGGCAAAAAATCCAACCAGTTAGGAGTAATGGGCATTACCAAGAGCCCACTATAGGTATTATTATTGTACACAATAACTCTTTTGAACACAGAAAGCTACAGCTGCCTGCAGGTGAGGCTTATTGTTAGAAAACGAGGCAGTATCTGTGAGGCCTGCACAAATAACATGACTACATTTGTCCTTCACAGGGAACCAAACACCCAATTGTAGCGCCTGACTCTCAGAGGGTAGCGTTGCAGAGCAGTCTGAGGCTTATTCAAAGGAGGTGGTGTGGGCTAGTAATCGCCATTTGCAGGTGCGCAGAAATAACACTCAATAATTGATTGTCCAGTCTGTACTTTGCTTTTTAAAAGTAAGAGTACATTTATTACACACACACACTACTCAATACTATGCACCAATTTACAAATATACATAAGCTGTTGGAATTACTTTGTGACGTTGCATAACATCTCCACCCCTCCCGCAGGGGGGTGGGGTCTAGTACCACCACTCCCATGTATGCACATCATCTTGCCCCCTAATGCAGTGGGTTGAGCATAACCTGGAGCGAGGGCCCTGCACACGGGCACCATCCCAGTGGCGACCCACCCCATTACCTCAACACGCATTAAAAATAGGTTCACCTGCCCTAGTGACACATACCCCTGACTGAGCATCTTATATTGACCATACAGCATGCACCCCTACATCTTCAGGGCCAACAGTCTGGGTTGTTCCTCACTTAAGCGCAGCAGCAAGAATACATGTTGAAGCATTACCTTAGAATGACAGTACTCATCACATTTGTTGGACATTAGAATGCGTTGCAATTACAGCCCCTAAAGGCATCACAGATGAAATCACAGGATTACGCATATACAGCCAGACACCCTAGCAGGAATGTCTGGCAACATAACCTCACTTTGCTTATGACATCACCTTACACAGGTACTTCACATTACACATGTGACCTTCAGTCCCTCTAAAAGAAATAATTGTTAGTAAATGCATTTCTGGTGCAATTGCACCTCTTCTTCTCCAGGGGATGCCTTTCTCCAGACATCCCCAACTCAGCCCTTCACTCCGTGATGCACTTCTCAATGCACCCTCAGCTGTAGAACAAAAGTTCCAGCCCAGAAGGTGTTAAAGGCTGGCCGAGCCCTTGAGGGGTTATTCCTTTCAAATCCCCAGGAAACTTAGGGAGGGACGTCTCTTTGTGCTGGGGGGGAGACTGCGCTTCTCCAGCAGCTCCCCCCAGCAGCACCTTTTCACAATTGTGGGTGGCCCCCCCTCCACTGAGGGGCCACCAAGCACCAAAACGATAGTTTCCCCTGTGCCTCGCAAGGCATTATGGGGCGCTTCAGGCTCCTCTTGATGCATATTTGATGAGCGGCTCTCCCGCTGTGCCGGGGAGAGCCACGATGGTGCTTCGCGCCTCATCCCTTCCTCGGTGGGGGGCCCGGTCCCACCCGGACCCCCAGGTGAGGGTAATGGCTCGGGGAGCCCACCCCCGGCCGCTCGGCTTATTTTGGCGGGGGCCCGGTCCCACCCGGGCCCCGCGATGCCCCAACTCTTCTTCGGCGGGTCACGGTCCCACCCGGGACCCGCGACGGCCTCTCTGGTTGAAGGGCAGCCTGGGGAGCCCACCCCCAGCTGCCCTGCCGGCTCCCCGCGCGGCCAGGACCCTCGTGTGCTCCCCGCGCGGCCAGCACCCTCGTGTGCTGCCGCGGGAGCCGGCCGAGCAGTTCTGGTCTGCCCGCTCCAGCGGGCAGACGCGTCTCCGTCCTCCTCGCGGCTGGACCGTGGGGAGTGCGGCGGCACTCCCCTGGCCTCCTCCCATTCTTCGGGGCCCGGGGATGGGGTCCCGGGCCTCCGGACATCTTCTGGGGGGGGGCGCGACGGTGCCCCCCTCCATCCCGGTCTCTTTGGGGCCCGGGGATGGGGTCCCGGGCCCCCTCCTCGCGGGGGGGCACGACGGCACTCCCCCGACCTCTTGTTCGGCGGGGGCTAGGGTGGGCTCCTGGCACCCCGTTTGGGGGCATCTTCACGGGGTGCGCGACGGCGCACCCCGACTTTGCTTCGGGGCCTGGGGATGGGGTCCCGGGCCCCCTTGGGTCACCTTCACGGGGGAGCACGACGGTGCCCCCGGCTTTACTTCTCTTTGGGGGGCAGCCCCGGGACCTGACCCACCCCGTGGGCATCTCTGAGACCGGCGGCGGAGCCCCACGTGCTTCGTCGTCGGTCTTCTTAGGGATCAATGGTCGCCTACCTTCCGGGGGCCATATCTCAGCCCCTGGGGGTCCGAACTGCCCCATTTTCGCGTCGTCTTACTCCCGGTGGCGCCCCCCAGCCACTGGGAGCACTCTCCTTCGCCCTCCGGGTCTCCAAGAGGGTGCATTCTGCAGGGAGCGGTCTTCACTGGCTCCCTGCGCCAGCCTTCGCCTGGCTCTCCTCCTGGGCCTCTCTTCTCCCTGCGCAGAGGCCCCTGCTTCTGCACACCGGTCCTGGGCTCTTCTTCTGGCGCTGTTAGGGCCCTGGGGGCAGTCAGGGGTTCCTCCTTCCAACTGCCCATTGCCAGACTCCAGCACCTTCCGCCTCAGCAGACCACACCCCAGAGAGAGCTTCTCTTCCTGTGCAAGCACTTTTTAAAAGTTGAGTAGGGGGCTGGCAGGAAGTCTCTGTTGGTCCTATCAAACAGCGACACATCACTTCCCTGCCCCTGCTCCCTCCTTCTTGTCCAGCCTCTGGGTTGGTTCAAAATGGCTTCGTCCAGGGTCTCTGGCCACATGGTCTCTGAAACAAGAGCCCTTCCTCCTTGGTGCAGCCTGGTGCCTGGCACCAGTGATAGCTGCTGATGGATGGGCCTGTAGCCCCACCCATCTTCTCTTCGTGGAGAGGAGGCCTTAGCTTGTGGAAAAAAAAAGGTTATCAATCCAGCCACCTGAGGTCAGCCCTCAGCCTGGCCCTGGTTATGACTGACTCAGAGAAATGTGACATTTCTGGATGACCCAAAAGCAGTACAAATATGACTTTGGAGACTGCAGAATACTTCTTCTCACACCCGTTACAGTGGACTTTAGTGCGTGTCTGGAATCTGTAGGCCTTAGGAAAGTGACACTAGCCCATGGGCTCCACTTCCCCATAGGGGACTAATGAAGTGAAAAACACAGTCAAACACACTGACTTTCCCTGGCATGTTTCTTCCCAGTGTATAAAGCCTATTCCATGTCACCACCCAATTCTGCATAAGTCCTGCCACACCATTCACTTTGTAGCTGCTCCTGGACTGCGCACGCCAGGAATCTCCCCTGCGCAGCCCCTACACGTGTGGACACGCATGTACACAGGTGTCTGCATGTAACCAGCCCGGTGCCCCGTACTCCAGCTGCTGCGCAGCGGCCTAGTCAAGCCAGGGGGACACCAGTAAAATCCACATGCAGTCTTTCATCATGATCTTTACCCCCAGATTTTTCACGACTTCAGCTGAGGCCTGAGGGGGCGACATGTCGGACGGCCACCATTGTTTCCATACATCTTGGATGAAAGATCCGAAAAGAATAACTTCGGATTTCTCCGGGTTACATTGTAGCTGGTTGAGTCTGAACCAGGTAAAGACTTCCCTTAGGCCCTTATTGATCTTCTCTCTGTCAAGATCCTCACCCTTCTTACAAGTGAACAACAGCTGAGTATCGTCAGCGTAGGATATAATTGTTGCACCACAAGTTTCCACCAGAAGGGCGAGGGGGGCCAAATACAAATTAAACAACAACGGGCTCAAGATAGAGCCCTGTGGTACTCCGACTTTCAAGGGGGGAATGCGGGCCGCGAAAGGTGGGGACCAGACCTCCTGGCTTCTATCCTCCAGAAAGGAGGAGAACCACTTCAGCACACGTCCTGAACTGAGGTTCCAGATCCCCCTGTGTAATCCTGAGGCATCCTGTGGCTCCCTGCCCATGTCGCAAGGCTCCTACGCATGCCAGGGGCCCAAGGAGGTAGAGGACCCCCGAACAGAGCGGTCATAAGTGATTTTGCGCTGACAGACTGGCGAGGCCTGTGGAGTCCTGACGGGTTAGGTGCCTGCAAAATGGCGGCTGAGGGGTACACGGGACTGGGTCCTGAACCGGCGAGTGTGGCCTCTGGAGAGGCCTTGCAGTGTGAGCGCGGTGGAGGGAGAAGAGCCCTGAGGTCACAATGCGGTGGGCGTGCCCTGAAGCCAGTACCAATGGATAACCCGCCTGCCAGCCGCCTGTGTGGGCTGGATGATGGGTGGAGAACCAGGCAGTGGAGGGGTGGGGCTGCTGGGCCCTCCCTGCTCTCGGAGCACTCAAATGTTATGTTATTTAATACTTGAAGAGCGCACAGCTACTCAACAGAGTGTCCCGGCGCTAAAGGCAGTACGTGAGTGAAACGGCTTCCAGGGCAGACTTGGCCCGTAAATTATTGCTGGAACAGCCAAGTCTTAAGCTGTTTCCTAAAGATCAGTAGGTCAGTAGTCTGTCTGAGTGTTAACGGCGGCCCATTCCAAATGCGGGCCACCTGCACCTGAAAGGTGCGGCCCCTCTGCGGGAACGAGCGAATTTGGGCACAGTGATCAGATGTTGGTGTGACGATCTTAAGTTTCTGCCAGGGGTATAATAAGTCACCCGTTTCCTGATGTAGTGGGCCCCTGTGCCATGTAGCGCTTTAAAAGCCAACACAAGAGCCTTGAAATGAATTCTGCTGCGGATGGGTAACCAATGTAGGTTCTTCAGATGTGAAGAAATCCGTACTCTGGGGCCCAGCATAAGAATGGCCCTAGCTGCCACATTTTGGATAACCTGGAGTTTATTTAATAAACATTCAGGGAGGCCCAGATATAAGACATTTGCATAATCCAGTCTCGAAGTGATAAGGGCCTGGACCACTGTGGGGAGCGACAGGAGGGGAAGAAATCTCCGGAGTATTTTCAAAATGCCGTAGCAGGTGCCTGCTACCGACTGGACCTGGGTTTTCATAGCAAGAGAATCATCCATCTTTACCCCCAGATTTTTCGCAACTTCAGCTGAGGCCTGAGGGGCGACATGTCGGACGGCCACCATTGTTTCCATACATCTTGGATGAAAGATCCGAAAAGAATAACTATCAGTGCTGGATCGAATGACCAAGGTAGTGACAGATGTAGGGGGTAGCATGACAATTATCACCTGGAATGCTCGGGGACTTCAAAACTACACTAAGCGATACTGTGTGCATACATATCTTTGGAGGTATAGGGTGGGGTTGGCTTTCCTGCAGGAAACACACTTAAGTGAGGAAGAGGGAGAGAAGCTTAGAAAGAAATGGAGGGGACATTGTTACTCTACCATATATTCTGCGTATGCCAAGGGGGTATCTATTTGGATAGCCCGTGGGGTGCCATTCTCGCATCACGCTTCTTGTGCTGATGTGGAAGGCAGATACATACTTGTGTCCGAATTATTAGATGGTGCTGAAGTCTTTTTAGCGAATGTTTATGCACCTAACTTAGATGATAAGCTATTCTTTCGGTAAGTGCAGGAGATGATCATGCTATATGTGGGGGTGCCCTTGTTGTGGGCGGGAGATTTTAATTGTATACTGGATAACACCCTGCTATTCCTAAGTGGCGCTTGCAGCGTGAGGCACTTCGGGATGCAGTTTACCGGGAAGACATAGCCAAGGTTCTGGATGGGTATTTTGCCACCAACTTGGGTGCAGCGATGACCCGGGCTGTTGAATGGGTGGTTAAGGTGGTGCTCCAAGGGAGTGCCTTAGTAAAGTATATGGGATAAACCCCACCTGCAGAGGGTGCTTCAGGACCAAGATGCGAAGTTGGCTACATTGCAGAGAAGAGAGGGGGAAGCGGGGCAGCCGATCAATGATACTTTGGAGCTAAATAAGAGCATAGGGGACACGTGTGCAGCATTAGACAGATTAACACGGAGGGATTACAGGCAGTGACTACATAAAGACGGGGATAGGCCGGTTTGTCTCCTTGCCTGGTTGCTTAAGAAAGAGACTCCCCGCCCATGATTTTTGCATGTACAGGGGTGGATGGTCTACACCCAGATGGCGATAAATCAGTACTTGAGTTCTTACTTGGCTGAGAACTATAAAGCCCCGAGGCAGGGCCGCGATTTACCCATCCAAAGATTTCAAGCGGGATTGATGCTCCCCAGGTTGTTGGATGATGGCTAGAATGCGTTAGAGGCAGACATTACAGTGCAGTGATTCGTGATATGCCATATAACAAAGCCCGGGAGCAGATAGACTCCCGTTGGAGTTCTACCGTGCATTTGCAGCCCTGCTGTTGGTGCACCTGGTGGAAAGTATTCCAGGAGGCCTGCAGTGTGGGCCTGCTTCCACAGTCCTTATGCTGCCCAAGCCAGATAGAGACCCCCTTATTACCTGGATCCTACCGTCCATTGTCTATGATATACGTTGATGAGAAAACATGAGAGAAAATACTGGCCAATCAAGTTAATCCTGCAATAGGGGCTTTGCTGCATGATGACCAATGTGGGTTTATTCCCCCTTGGAGTACCATGATGAATATCCAACGGTTAACCCACTTTATGCACATGCTCCATGCGGCAAGTTTTTTCAGTGGGTTGCATGGTTATATTCGCACCCTACGGCACAAGTGCGCATGGGGGGTATGTATCAAGCAGCTGGGGTGTTGAGAGGGGGACCAGACAGGGGTGCCAGCTCTCCCCGCTATTGTTCGCCCTGGCCGTGGTGCCGTAGGCCATTCAGCTCCGAGGGGCACGAGAGTGAGGAACAATATGCATGTGTTGTCACAATATGCGGATAATATCCTTCTTTATTTAACGCAACTTCAGCATTCCATCCCAAGGCTACTTGCAGAGGTCGGGACGTTTGGGTAGACATCGGGGCTATATGTTAACCGAGGTAAGTCATTGTTGTTTCTGTTGGCATGGCTGTCCACGGTTCTGGTTGCAGGGCTTCCTCAGGTGGGAATTCAGTATGAGATGGATAAGTTCCGCTATTCGGGTAATAAGGTGGCGCACACGACCCAACAGTAGCTGGTTTATAATGTACGTAGGGTGGTGGAGGGAATACAGACTTCTGTGCGCTTTTGGAATACACTGCCCTTGTCTACAATAGGCAGAGTAGCAGTTGCTAAAATGGTGTTCTTTCCTCAGTGCTTATATGTACTGCAGAACTCCCTATGTTCTATACCTCGTACTGTGTTTAAGGAGTTGGACAGCCTACTGGTTTTGGTGGTTTGGGCTGGAAAGAGGAGTAGGGGTAGGACTGATGGTACTCAAGCTAGACCCTGAAAAAGGGGAACTGTATCTTCCGGACCGGGAACTATATTACATGATGACTCAGCTTGAGCACACAGTGAGATGGTGTTCACCAGGAGGAAAATCGGGAAAAGAGATTGTTAGCAGGGACCGAGAGGGCAGAGAATCGGTCAGTCTGCCTTAAGGCAGGAGTGCGCCAACCAACCACATGCCCTTACATAACCCCCTGAGGGATGACTGGGAATGATGTAGGGTGCCGCCACAAGAGTTTTCTTGTTGAAAAGAGTTGGGCACGGAGTGAGGACAGCCAACTGAGACCCTATAATCCCCTCCCTGCCCCACGGCAGAGCATGCATAGGGGGACCCAGTGGATTATTGTGAACTGCAATGGGCTAACCTCATGGGGCATGTTATCTGGAGCAATGGAACTGCAATCAATATAAACTTAATGCCGGCAATGCTATCTGGTTGTAAGAGGCGGGGTTCTGCCTCTATATGTTGTATTTGCGAGTGAATAACATACTAAAGATTTTTTTAAAAAGATTTACGAGGGTTCACTATCAAGAATTTTGTTTTTGCTGTATTTATCTGGAAGTTCTTGCAGGTGCAGTAGTTCACGAATCAATTGAACAATTTATGCATCGACAACTCGATGCATGATAGGAGAACTGCATCATCGGCAAAGAGCAGTATTGGAATTATGTCTCCTCCGAAGAGGGGAAAGTCTAGGTTCAGCTTCAGTAGTCTGTCACCTACGTCGTTAATGAAAAGTTGAATAAGTTAGGCGCAAGTATGCAGCCTTGTTTTACGATGCACTTTAAAGAAAAACTGTCCATCAGTTCCCCTTTTGGGCCATATTTGACAGAAGCTATATTATTATGATGTAATTGTCACGCAGCAATCACAAGTTTCTCGGGTAGACTCAAATTGTGCAGGGTCTGCCACAGGATAGGTCTATTAACTGAATCAATGGCAGTTTTGAGGTCAATGAAGGCCACGAACAAGGTCATGCTCTTTATGTAAGAATATTTGAGGCACAAATTATACAGCAATATAGCAAGAGTGAGGGCCCACACAACAAGGGGGCAGAGCACCGTTATTCAACAATATAAGCAAATCTCCCCTTGGGAAAGCACTGTGTTCCACATGTATACTTTGCACACAAAGGCTCTCAATGCGTGCGATGTGAAACCCCTTGCTGGGACCTATGCGGGAATGTTAGAGTCCCCCATTCCTATTCATCTTTGATATTTAAAACTGCCAGAGGCCCACAATTGGTCCAAAAAGTTCTAGTGGCACCAATGTTGTCACTGTAAATGACTCATCAACCAAACTTCGATCCAGTCACAAAAAAGCACAAGGGAACAAAATCCTCCTTCACGCTTTGGCCGCCGCCGTTCAGTTTATGCGACAGCCTTTTTGTTGAAAAAGCAGCTTTTCTCCCACAGAGTGAGAGCCAAGAGGACGCCAATATGCGTTTTTTTTTTTATCGCATATTGGAGTGTTTAATGTTCTAAACAGATTGGTACTACTCTAATAGACAATTGTTTGCTGTCTTATGTGTATATATATATATATATATATATATATATATATATATATATATATATATATATATATATATATATATATATATATATATATATATATATCTCAGCTCCAACTCTCCTCCAGACCAAGGGAAATCCCAAAGGAAGACAGCACTCACGGGGGCAGGTTCCGTAAGTTTATTTTCTCAGAACACTGGCACTCAACAACAGACGCGTTTCGGCAACGGCCTTCTTCTATGTTTACCGAGAACGCCAATATCCCTGTTTATAAACCACATCACTCCCGTGCACAACACAAAGGACTTACGTGAGATCACAGTAAGCCTTCAAAATCAAATATAGCGAACGCCATCTTGTAATGTCAAAGAACTGTTCCTTAATAAGTTACATCGTGTTGAACACCATAAATTCTCGATATCCAATAACCATATAAATTATTACATGGTGTCTTGCCGATACATTAAAGGCACACGGTAAAACAAATATCCATACAATTATTTAGGACACTCATAAATCACGCCCTGAATGGGCTCTCACAGTTCATGGCTTATCCGAATATAAAAGCATATACAAAAGCATATACAAAAATCCCGCCCTATATGGGCCAATTAGGAAAGGTTTTCACCCTCAATTGATAAAAGTGTCGCTAATCACGATAAAATACATACAACAGGGAAAGTATATAGGGAAGGCAATGTATCCATTTGAATACATGAAATGTACAATATTTACACAAATAGGATGGCGAGCTTCTACACAAACAGCGACACCAGTAGAAATTGTCTGTTTTGACAGTCACTGAAAAGTAGATCGCACAATAAGAACCCAAAAAGGCAAACCAAAATAAAATAAAATAAAATAAAACAAAACAGAACAGAACAAAATATCATCATCTATACAGTACTCTACTCATTGCTATATACATTGCTGAAAAGGACAAGTTAATCATTCTCCTAAATGTACCGCCAGTTCCTCTGCTATTGAGGCCCTGGGGTGACTTCGTCTGGAGATCAATTATGAAACGAGATTCCAACCGTCTCAACCTTAAGATCCTATCCCCACCTCGTGGATTGTTCGGCACATGATCAAGACAGAAATAACTAAGCAAATCCCTGTTGCGTTGATGTTTATTATCAAAATGACGTGCAACAGGGTAAGCCTCATCCCCATTAGTTATTGCCCGCATGTGTTCCAATATCCTAACCTTAGTAGGATGGATCGTGCTGCCTACATAACGTAGGCCGCAGGGGCAGATAAGACAGTATACAGTATAGGGGGTGGAACAAGTCAGGAATTTTTGATGCTTTTCCGGGTACCTACTGATGGAATCTCATAGGAAAGGACCCTCTTACTGCCTTTACAGGCCTTACATTTCCCACATGGGAAAAACTCATTCAAAGCTCCAAAAGCTGATTTAGGAGTATCAACCAGATGACTATGGACAAGATCATTTTTAGTGATCTCGCCTTCCTGAACGTGACACGGGGGTTAGACGGTAAATCCCTCCCTATCACGTTATCTGTCTGTAAAATGTGCCAATTCTTCCTAAGGATTCTTTTGAGATCACTCGCATTTTTTGAGTATGTAGTTATAAGGCAGAATTTATCTCCCACCTTTTGGGATCTGAGGCTTGCTTGTCTTTGTTCATTAGAAGCCCCTCTCTCGCCAGAGAGTTGGCCCTTTGAACGCCTCATCCAGGACTTTCTGACTGTAACCTCGTATCTTAAAGCGTTTGATGCTGTCTCTAGCGGCTACCTGAAATTCTTTATCGCTCGAGCTGTTCCTTTTTATTCTTAGCAGTTCCCCATAGGGGATACTGCTCACCAAATTGGTGGGGTGGCTACTCGAGGCATGCAAGATGGAATTACCTGCAATAGCCTTGCGATACAACCTTGTATTCAGGCGCCCCTTTTCTACATAGATGTTGAGATCTAAATAGTTCACGGATTCAGAACTCACTTCTCCTGTGAACTCTAGATTCACCTTATTGCTATTAAGGACCTTTATAAAGTCTAAAGCTGTTTCGGATGACCCATTCCAAACAATTAGTAGATCGTCAATATAACGATACCAACTTACCACCTGATCTGTCCATTCCTTGTTTGTTTCGCCCCAGGCCACCTGCTCCTCCCACCAACCCACGAACAAGTTTGCGTAGCTGGGGGCGAAGCAGGTGCCCATTGCTGTACCTGACATCTGTCTAAACATCTGTGTTTGAAAAAGGAAGATATTGTTATGGAGACAAAAATTAGCAAATTCCAACACCAAGGTACTATGTTCCATATACTTCAAAGGGCGCTTGTCCAAGAAGTATTTCATGGCCTCCAAGCCATCCTTATGTGCAATAGAAGTATACAGGCTCGTGATGTCAAGCACCATCAGCTTAAAACCTTCTTCCCAGCGTATAGATGCGATATGTCCCAAAAGATCTTTCGTATCCCTGATGTAGGATTTCAAAGCCTTCACATGAGGTAAAAGAAAGAAATCCACATATATTGACATGTGTTCAGTCAAACTCCCTTGTGAAGCCACTATTGGCCTCCCTGGTGGTTCTTGCTTGTTCTTATGCACCTTAGGGAGGTGGTAGAAAGTAGGGATAGTGGGATTAAGCCGTCTCAGAAACAAGAATTCATCCATTTCCAAAAAGCCTTTACTATGCCATTTCGAAATTAATTGATGATAATCCGTGATACTTTGATGGTATTCTTTCTCAGGGATGGCAACATAATTTCGTTGTTCAGAAAGTTGTCGTATTGTCTCCTTGTTGTAATTTTCCCTCGTCTGGAGAACAATGTTCCCACCCTTATCAGGGGCTTACAGACGATCATCTTGTCCTCGCTTAGCCTCTTCAGTGCCAGTTGTTGCTTAAAGGTAAAATTAACTTTGCTTTTGTTTTCATTCAGAAATTTTTGTTTGCGTCGTAACCGTGTCAAATCTTTGATCACAGAGTCCGCAAATATTTCTATAGCATCAGGAGGCATCTGTGGTAAAAATTGAGAGACAGGTTTGAAGGGGGTATGGCCTCCGCTTTGTTCGATTCCGGTTACTGCAACCTGCTGCGAGAGGCTAGTGGACGTCAAAACACCTTCAGGAGCTTCCATCCTTAATTCCTCTAATACCATCAAGGTATTAAGATCTTTTCCTGTCAGGGTGTCAGTGTCTCTTGGAATACTCCCCTTCTTTTTGGGTCTAGTGAAGGCAGGCTTGGTTTCAAAATACTTATGCAACTTCAACTTTCGCGTAAATTTAAAGAGGTCAATGCGTGTCTGTGTGAACTCTATAGTCCTTTGAGGACAAAAAGTAAGTCCCAACTTGAGAACTGATTCTTCAGTGTTCGTTAATTGTTTGTCCGTGAGATTGATGATGGTAAGATTGTCTCCCATCAATATCGTTTCCTGTTGTATACTTTCTTGCTCCGCGTTGCTGGTGAAGACAGATTGCCTTTTGCGGCCTCCCCACCCCCTCCTAGTCTTCCTCTTGCCGCCCTTTCTGGTGGCTTGCCTCTGCCACCTCTTTGCCACGACTGGCGGATGAGTTGGAACTCCTCGCGAAAAGGAGTACGCGTCAGACCATATCTCACGCTGCTCTGATTATCTTCCCCAGAAGACTCATTCTCTGCACCTCAGACTCTGACGTTATCGGTGTCTCCACCACTGTTTGCACATATCCCTTCTTGTTATCCATGAGCTCCTTTCTTGGATTGTCATACTTTCTAGAGAAGGTCAAAACCCTCCCCTGGGCATAGTCATTCTCGTCCCGGTCGAATTTGCTTTGTTTACGTAGTTTTATCTTCTCTTCGTAAGATTTCAGTCTTTTCTTCATTTGCTCTTTAAATTCCTGTATTTTTGTTTGATCTTCTTCCTTTTTTAATGTTTCTTCTATTTCCTCAATGTCATGTAGGGCCTTGTCTCGATCACTCCAGGCAAACTTCACCAGGATCTGTAGCATCCCTCTACATGACTGTGCAGTGTGCTCCGCCCATTCATCCAGTAACAGAGGATCAGGGGATTCATAAGCCGGTACCGTATAAATCCTAAGGCCTCTGGGGACCCTATTTACTTCAATGTAATTCTGTAATGATGTCCCCTCCCACCACTTCCTTATCTCGCGCTCGTACAGCCGTTCGAGTGCGGTGCATTTGGTGGTCAAACTAGACTTACTCGGCTCTCCTTGTTTTCTCCGTGCATCAATCAATCAATCAATCACGGCATTTATAGAGCGCGCTACTCACCCGGGAGGGTCTCAAGGCGCTGGGGGAGGGGGTAAGTTACTGCTCGAACAGCCAGGTCTTGAGCTGCTTCCTGAAGGAGAGATGGTCCTGGGTTCGCCGAAGGTGAGTGGGGAGGGAGTTCCAGGTCTTGGCTGCCAGGTAGGAGAAGGATCTTCCTCCGGCGGTGGTTCTGCGGATGCGTGGTACGGTGGCGAGGGCGTGGCTGGTTGATCGTAGCTGGCGGGTGGGCGTGTAGAAGGTCATGCGGTCGTTGAGGTACTTTGGGCCCAGGTCGTGGAGGGCCTTGTGTGCGTGGGTGAGGAGTCTGAACGTGATTCTCTTGCTGACGGGGAGCCAGTGCAGGTCTTTCAGGTGTCCGGTGATGTGGCTGTGTCGGGGGATGTCCAGGATGAGTCGTGCGGAGGCGTTCTGTATGCGCTGGAGTCTTTTTGAAGTTTGGCTGTGGTTCCGGCGTAGAGGGTGTTCCCATAGTCCAGTCGGCTGGTGACGAGTGCCTGGGTGGACGGTCTTCCTGGTTTCAGTGGGGATCCATCTGAAGATCTTGCGGAGCATGCGCAGGAGTGTTGAAGCACGAAGATGAGACGGCGTTGACTTGTCTGGTCATCGACAGGGAGGAGTCCAGGATGAAGCCCAGGTTGCGTGCGTGGTCCGTTGGCTTGGGCGCGGTGCCCAGGGCCGGGGGCCACCAGGAGTCGTCCCAGGCGGAGGGTGATGAGCCCAGGATGAGGACTTCCGTCTTGTCTGAGTTCAGTTTAAGGCGGCTGTTCCTCATCCAGTCGGCGACGTCTCTCATCCCGTCGTGTAGGTTGGCTCTGGCGGTGGTGGGGTCGTTGGTGAGGGAGAGGATCAGCTGGGTGTCGTTGGCGTAGGAGATGATGTTGAGGTTGTGTTGGCGTGCGATGGCTGCGAGGGGGCTCATGTAGACGTTGAAGAGGGTTGGACTGAGTGAAGATCCTTGTGGAACGCCGCAGATGACTTCGGTGGCCTCGGATCTGAACGGGGGAGGCGGACTCTCTGGGTTCTTCCGGCGAGGAACGAGATGATCCATTCCAGTGCTTTCTCTCGGATTCCGATGTTGCTGAGGCGCTTCACTAGGGTGCGGTGGCAGACGGTGTCGAACGCCGCGGAGAGGTCCAAGAGGATGAGGGCTGCTGTTTCCCGTTGTCGGTTAGGGTTCTGATGTCGTCGGTGGCTGCGATAAGGGCGGTCTCGGTGCTGTGGTTGGCCCGAAACCCGGACTGCGAGGGGTCGAGGGATCCATTCGTCTCGAGGAAGGCGGCAAGCTGTCTGTTGACGGTCTTCTCGATGACTTTGGCCGGAAACGGAAGGAGCGAGATGGGACGGTAGTTCTTGAGGTCGGTGGGGTCCGCCGTTGGTTTCTTCAGGAGGGCGGTAAGCTCGGCGTGCTTCCAGCTCTCCGGGAAGCTGGCGGTGTGGAAGGAGGAGTTGATGATGTCCCGGAGATGGGGTGCGATGGTGGCGTCGGCTTTGTTGAAGACGTGGTGTGGGCAGGGGTCGGTTGGTGATCCGGAGTGGATGGAGTTCATCGTGCGGGTGGTGTCTTCGGTGCTGATCGGGGTCCAGTTGCAGAGGGTGGTGGTGGCGGGCGTTGGTTCGGCGGTAGGGTGCGTGGTTTGTGCGTCGAAGCTGTTATGTATGTCGGTGATCTTGCGGTGGAAGAACGCGGCGAGTGAGTTGCAGAGGTCTTGCGAGGGGTGATGTCGTTGTTTCCGGCGCTGGGGTTGGAGAACTCTTTGACGATGCTGAAAAGTTCCTTGCTGTCGTGGGCGTTGTTGTCCAGTCGTTCTTTGAGTGCCGACTTCTTGGTGGCACGGATCAGCTGGTGGTGTTTGCGGGTGGCGTGCTTGAGGGCGGTCCTGTTGTCTGTGGTCTGGTCGAGTCGCCAGGTTTTCTCGAGAGTGCAGCAGTTCTTCTTGGATTCCTTGAGTTCGTTGGTGCATCCCCTCGTTCCTCCTTTCCTTTAAACATACTTGAAGCTGCCTCCCGGCGCTCCGATTCACAAAACATCATAATCCAATAATTGTTGCTCAATTGCAGTCAAAGTGCCTCATTCCCCCTCACCCTGTCACGGTGATATGAATAAATAAGAGGTGCCAGCCTGCAACTTACCCGGACTTCACCCGCTTCAATGCCTTTCGCGGGCTCGTGCAGCATGTAACACGCAGTGTCCGTATTCTCCCAAATCACAGTGACGGTGCTCCAAGAAATCAAATACTCGCTCCAAAACACCAGCTCGGTGCACTCACAGGTGGGTGCTGCTCAAATGCGGGGGTGCACCCGCATATCAATTTCAGCTCCAACTCTCCTCCAGACCAAGGGAAATCCCAAAGGAAGACAGCAATCACGGGGGCAGGTTCCGTAAGTTTATTTTCTCAGAACACTGGCACTCAACAACGACGCGTTTCGGCAACGGCCTTCTTCTATGTTTACCGAGAACGCCAATATCCCTGTTTATAAACCACATCACTCCCGTGCACAACACAAACAAAGGACTTACGTGAGATCACAGTAAGCCTTCAAAATCAAATATAGCGAACGCCATCTTGTAATGTCAAAGAACTGTTCCTTAATAAGTTACATCGTGTTGAACACCATAAATTCTCGATATCCAATTACATGGTGTCTTGCCGATACATTAAAGGCACACGGTAAAACAAATATCCATACAATTATTTAGGACACTCATAAATCACGCCCTGAATGGGCTCTCACAGTTCATGGCTTATCCGAATATAAAAGCATATACAAAAGCATAGACATCGGCCTGCAGAGGCATCCCCAAACGTAAGCTCCACAAACTAAAAACCAAATTAGCATGGAGACAAAGGCCAAGTTACAAGATATCCTAAAACCAGTAATATTCAGTTCAGCACCCGTCCTTCAAATGTTAAAAGAGCTACAAGGGCCTAAATCCAGCAAAGGAAGAGTTCAAAGAGTTTTTACGGCAAGAAACTATACAGACTCCATATTAACGCCTAAACAATACAGTAAGAAGCTCACAGACAGCATTTAGTTATGCTACAAAAAGAACACTCACCCCCCTGAAAGGTACAAAGGAATTCGTTGTTCCTAAAGATAACATGCCGCATCAAACCAGCAAGTCGCCAAGGGTCCAAATCACAAGACAATTCATACACCGGAATACACCTGTCTGGTGCCAGTCACCCAACAGTGCCAGATGTCCAATTTCGAAAACATAAAATCAGAACCAGACCCTACAACGGCTATGTTGGAAGGAACAGTTAAGCTCTTTATCAATTTTGCTTTACCACTGAACGTTATAATTTTAAGTGATTTTACTAATGTGTTTTAATACGATACATTGCTAAGTCTGATTTTAAGTGTTTACATGTAATGATTTTAAGTAATCTATTATCATGAATAAAATTACTTACTGACATTTTTATTTGTTAAAAAAATTAATTCTTTATAGACGTATCATGCCTCAATGCATTTACTTGTGGTACTGTTGTAAGGACTATTTTGTAGTTGATGTTCATGACTCCACATTTTGCAAAGAAACTTAACAAAAGAAAAATAGAAACAACACAGAAACAACCAAAATAAAAGCCTCTTGTACGAACCCCTCTATTGTGCATAAATTAATGCAGTAATCTTTCGGTTATCAACCTGTTTTTCTATAGGGATTATATTATCTATTGTGTATAAATCTAGTACTATTGAAAAATAGTGTACACAAAGTTGTTGTTTAGTAGATCTCGGATAGGTCGTGTCCAAAATCTGACCAATCCATTATTGGTCACAGTCCAGGCACTGTGCCCAACTTCTATGGAATTCAGACAAAAGGAGTGCGAAGGAATTCAGACAAAAGAAGTGCGAAGCAGATAACTGACTGCAGCTCATTTGCCCAAATAATGCTGCGCAATGGGGACTAGACGCAAGGGTTTCTGGGTGCAAAATTTCATTGTGCACAGCTGGAGGATCAGTGCAGTGGGGGATGGACGCATGTGTGTTTGGATGCCGTTCCCAGGACTGGCTGCAGGCTAGGCCAGCATATAATCTCCCTCATGCACATCGGCAAAGACATTGGTCAACAGGGGCTGGGTGCACAGTAAATCGATACAGTATAAAGTCCAAAAAGTAAAATCTGATTTTTTGTTATTCAAGATTAAGCGAAGGTTTTCTCTGCTCATAAAATGTTAAAGTATGTTTAAAAAACAGAACAATTAGGTGGGAAAAACCAGACAGTTAAAGAGACACTATTGCTATGAGTCAAAACATAACAAGCATTGGCAAAGCCAATAGGGCTGGTCTTGGCAAGCTGGTGCAATGGTCACATGTTTATTATTTTTTTATTGTAAGGATATGTTACAATATCACTTGCAGAGCCAGTAGGTCTTGCTTTTATAACTAGGGCCAAGCTATTGGGTTTGTTCATGCTTATTTCTGAAACATTGTTTAGAAAGGTAAAAGAAAACATACAAAATACACTGAATTCAATAATTTCAAACTATAAATGGTGTGGTTTATTTTTTAAATACTTTTCACTCGGGAAAACTATACACAATTTAAAAAGAATAAGGAAGTTTAAAAGAAAACGCTTGCCATAGCCTTCTTTAATTTTCACAGGACTCCAAAATGAAATATGGTCCAGCCATTTGGTCCTCTGCAGTAGGCCAGAGAGCAGATTTATGTGCATCCAGGAGAAGAGACATCTCCTTTACAGTCATGCTAATTACACGTCTGCCTTAAATGCCAGCTGAGTGAATCCAACAACAGGGCCCCCCCCCAGTGCCATACAAATCTGTGGGCCAAGACCTGAGCTTTTGTGC
This sequence comes from Calotriton arnoldi, assembly GCA_963921515.1. Lineage (NCBI taxonomy): Eukaryota > Metazoa > Chordata > Amphibia > Caudata > Salamandridae > Calotriton > Calotriton arnoldi. The sequence goes on along the minus strand of CAWUFW010002244.1, from coordinate 649,386 downwards.
AATATATGGAATGCAGGACATAAAACAACCCTATACCCCGGGCTCTTTATCACACCCTGGAAAAAATAGATCTGTTGCTGAGCTTTTGCAGACAAGGTGGGATGGGTTGGGAGTAACAGAGAGAACAGGGGGGCAGTATCACATGTAGTGCTGAATGAAAAAGAAAAAAGTAGCAGCCTAAAGGTCGGCAGAGGAAGAACAAAAGTCAGACAATCAAAAGGTTGGTAAAAAAGAAATGCCCCAGGCGAGAGACAAACACAAGAATAGGAAGGTAAGGCATTGCATAAGAAGCAAGCAGCAATAAAGCCAACATATGGGCAACTTTAAGCCCACTGTCTGTTTTTAGTATGATCCACAAAGGGCTAAAAGCTGTCTTGTATGCACAGATTTAAAAAGGAGACAAAAAAATAAATCATTATCTAACTGGGCACCTGAAGCGGAGTCACAATAAATAATTGTATTTAAATAAAATGTGAACCAGTTTTGCCATGGAAGAGAAAGGAACTGTTTTTAGGCGATGTGAACAACGTGCACAGGATTTGCGCAGTCACTCAAAGTGAAGGGAGCTAATGGGCAAAGTGGACTGACGGAGTTGCATGGTAGGTCTTTCCAGAAAAGAGGAGCTAAGTGGGAAAAGGATCTGCCACCATTTCTGGCCCCCAGCAACTCTGCGCTCTCCCCTAAATTGATTCTGGTAAGTACTTTGGTACCGCCACAATTGGCTCCTTGTGTACCCTTATAAGTCCCTAGTATATGGTACTGAGGTACCCAGGGCATAAGTATACCAGGGGTCTCCCATGGGCTGCAGCATGTATTGTGCCACCCATGGGAGGCTACTTAAACTGTGACTGCAGGCCTGCCATTGCAATCTGTGTAAGTTGCTGCTTGCACCTCTCATGACATATATAAGTTTCCTTATATCTGAGGTCACTGCACGTAAAACCTATAAGTCACCCCTATGGCAGGCTCTTCACTCCTGACGGTAGGGTGCTTGGTTACAAGTGTGAGGGTGCCCCTGCATGAGCAGGACACCCCTACAAACCCCAGAGTCGATTCTCCAAGATTTGTATGTGTGGTCAGCCTTCTTAAGGTATGTAGTGGACATCAGTCATTACGAGAGGTCTAACTAAATAGTGGCTGCACGGAACCTGGTCATGTTTGGTATCAAATATGTTGGAATCATACCCCAACACCGATTCCGGTGCTGGAAGTATGATCCCATGTACTGGGGGGTTCCCTAGGGGACCCCCCCATACTCCCGGTAACAGCCTTTCAGGGTCTGCCAGCAAGCTAGTGCTGCTGCCAACCAGAGACACGATTCTGCCCTCCTACTGATGAGCTGAGCTCGAGCAGGAGTAGGTAGAACAATAGGTTTCCTGTCACAGGGAGGTGTAACCACATCCCAGACAGGACTTAGTGTATTGAGCTGGGGTGGGGGCGCTTTGCAGCACCACCAGACGGCTTTGAATGGCACATGTGTTGCCCTCCTTGCATACTACAGTTTGAACCGGTTCAGGAACCCTTGGCTCCCGCTCTGGCACGAAACTGGACAAAGGATATGGGAGTGTCCTCCCCTCTGTCCAGCCCCTCCTTTGGGAGGGACCCCCGAGTCGTCCCAATCCTTTCTCAAGGGTACTTAAGGGCTCCCATGTGGGTGGGTCCTCAGATTTGTCATGGGTACAGACTCAACCCTGAAACTAAGTCACTTTTCAATCGTCTGGACACTTGGACTTCGACTGGAACCAAGACTGCACCTAGGAAGACTCCTGCTGCTCCTGCTCTCGCTGTTCTTCAAGTCTTTTGCATCGTCTGTCTATGCTTCATCCAGGTCTCGAAAAGGCCTGTGGGCATCAAGGACACCCGAAGAAATCTCCCTTGGAGTGAAGGAGTCACTCCCGTGCATCTGCAGGCACCGCAACGAAGCAGACGGGTCTGCTGCTCCTGACATCCAATGAACATCCAGAGGCCCAGCAACACAGGTGGTGGTTATGTGGCTCCATAGAGGTCTGACCGGTCTTCCCTGCAATTTGGAGGACAGTATCCCTCATCGGGGCTGCTGGGACAGAACCCCTGTGCACTGCGTCGATTTACCATTGCCAAGGCTTGTTGGCTCTGCACTACAGAGATCTTCGGGCTACAAGAAGCTCCAGCACCTCACTTCCTGAAGAACAGAGTCCTGTCTGCATCTCCGGCATCGTGGGCCTCAGACTTTGGTGAGATGCTTGAGGTCCTCTTGCGACTCCTGTGCCTTCGGCCTGTAGGTCCTGTTGAGGGTCTTCCTTTGCTTCAGTGGGCTCCCCTGCTTGCTCGGAGCGTGATCTGACTCTCCTGATCTAGGTGAGTTCCTTGGACCTTGCTGTTCCCAATGTTTGCTCCTTTTCGTTCTCCAAGCCAGTTGCGGCTACCAAGGCTTGTCAGTGCTCCCCCGGACACCGAACACCTAGACACCGACATCCGACAGCTCGTGCATGGCTCCTAGTCTTCCTCAGCATCGCCTGGTCCTCACAACTACTAGGTCACCGTTGTCTCTTCGTGAAGCTACCAGCATTGGTGGGCATTGTGTTTCCATGCTTCCTGGTCACCTCCGAGTGGCATAGACTCTGTCCCCTCTGCTTGCAGGTTCTTCACTTCCAGAATCCACCCTTGGATTCTACCGGACTCCTTCACAGTCCTCTCCAGAGGAATCATCTTCAAAGACTCCCATTGTCGTCTACGGCAGGTTCCAACATCACTTCATCCCTATGCACCTGGCTTCCCTGGTGCAGGTAACCTGGTTCCTGGGGCATCCACGGGTGGGGTGGCTCTCCAACTTTCGGTCTTCCAAAGGGTTTCTTCGGGATCCTCCAGGAAGGGTACTGTTTCCTTAAAACAGCAACCGCAACTTCTCTATTGACTTCCATTGGGCATGCAGCTGTGTTTCCACTCTGCACAAAGACTCCGTGGGCTTCCTGGGTACTTACTTTGGGTGGTTCCTTGTGTTCCCAGCTTCTCTGAGTCTTCTGGTCCAAGTCCCTTTCTCCTTTTCAGTTCACGTTCCACTTTCTTAATATATGGTTTGGTCTCCCACTGGAGACCAGTGTATATTTGTGCTACTTACCTGATTATTTCAAAATTTTCTTGTGTATTGTGTTGATATCTCCAGGTAGGAGATATACCAATGTGTCAGTGAGTGTGTTGTGTAATAAACTGACTTATTTTTATATACATACTGTGTGTTTCTTTTTCATTTAACTTACTCTATTGATTAAAGTTGGTAAAACAAGCTGCTTTACACTCCTACAAAATAAGCCTGAAGGCTGCTCTCCACAGCTACCACTTTGAGAGCTTTCTATGGTTATCAAAGAAGACTAAAATCACCATAAGGGTTTCCTGGATTAGTGCAAGGTGCATCACTTGAATAAGTGTGCACCATATACTAAGCCAGCCTCCTACATACAGTGTTGAGTTATTTAGACTTTTTAGGTATTCAGGGTCTTCAGTAATTCCTTGCATGCGCTTAACGTGCCCACTGTGAGCATCACACATTGTGTTTGTTCATAAAGTGATATCATTGGTGATGTCATGTGATCTCATTAATGCTCTAGACAGTTCTTCAGTGATGTCCTGTGCAAGGTGATGCGCCATGCACCATGGCGGGATGCAAGGTACATCTCTTCTAAAACCCCAACACTGCACTCAGGAGTATTCCAATTCAAATGATTGAATCCAGTTTTTTAAAATGACTCTAGCGCTCAAGCTATCAGAGCAAACAGCAGCCCCTCTCTCTATGCTATGCCACTGCTGAGCTTTACCAATTACTTCTTCCAAAGACGAACAAGTCAAACCGTCATACCATCCTTCATTTACCCAGTTCTGCCAGGTACATGCCCATTACATCACCTGACTACTACTTTGCCAAGGGTAAGCTGTGTAAAGCAGATACAGATATAGGATAAGGGCTATTTAGTTAAAAATAGGTTTAGAGAATGTTACAAAAAAAAGTGGCAGGATGGTTTCCCTCCAAGATGATGTAGTGTCAGGCAATATACACATCTAAAACCCTCGGACACATTTTTGCTAAGCTGGTTAAGCCAGCTCACTTCACTTCTACTTACAGCATTAATAAGCAGAAGAGGTTAGTTGTACTTTGCAGCCTGCAAATAATGTGGATAGTGATTTTAGATTCAAGTCCAAACTGCCAGCTGATTGGATAATGTAAAAATGTCAATAAAGCACAAACAGACCACTCAGAGTAGGACTCCCGCGGTGACAGATACCGTAAACATGGACGATCAAATAGCGAATTGAGTATACATGGGCAGATATGTTGTATTTTTAGCCTACCAATCTAATCACATGACATTAAAGCCTTGACAGAGAACATACAGGTATTACCTCAAACACAAGTCATGGGTTTAATGCTTGAATTAATCTCAGCCACTGGCACTCACAATGGCCACATTCCCTTTCATTGTCTTTTGCTCATTGTTCCACTCTAGACAAAGAGCAGCTTTATGCAAATCAGTTATGGTCCTGCTTTTAAAGGTACAGCCCAGTCCAAAAAGAAAGGCCAGGCCCCTACTAGACCGGAACAAAGGCAATCCAGGATATGTTTCAGCCCACTTGTGGGACTCACTAGTGAGGTTCAGCTTGAGCACTATAGCACAGTGGTCATAGAACGAACCCATTTCTGCATATATCTTTCCCACCTTCATGGATGTAAGAACCAGAGCGAAATTCAAGTCAGCTCACTTATAAAAAAATAATAATAATAATAATAAATTTAAACGTGAAAGAATTGTTTTTATTTGTTTCAATAAAACAACTGGATTAACATTTACTACCAGTGCGTATAACCACCGCTATGCGGTTCCACCACCAAGTTTACTCAAGACCTCTTTGCACCACTGACAGATAATCTGACAGGCTACTGTTAGTGAATCAAATTCAAGACAAGTTCGATGCAAATTTATCCCCTTTTCTGTTTGAGTAAGCACATTTGAGCTGTGCTGTCTCTTGGTAATTATGTGCCTTTATCTTTACAAGCAGCACCCCAAGAGGATCTTGTTCTCAACATCCAGAAGCAACCAATGCCGTCTAGGAGCTATGAAATACTGGATCATCATCCCGCTTACGTGCAAGCAATATCTACACATACCTGCACGAGTCATGGAGTGATGAAACACAGCGAGTTAAGCCTTTCAACGGGGGGGACAGCCTCCCCCCCTAAAAACAAGGAAAAAACGTAAGAGATGCCAGAAGAAAGTGTGATAAAGTGACTGTCAGAAAGTGTGTACTGGGTAGAAACTTTACACACAGCAGAAAAATGCTTGTACCACAGAAGAAACACTGTCATTCCGATACCTTTTGGTTAGGAAAAGAATAAAAACAGTTATTTACAGCCCTGCAATAAGGTAGAATCCTAGCAACTAGCGATTTATATAAACAAAGAATGATTTTCATACAATAGTAATACATTTTGGTTGCAGATTTGCTTTTGGTAAATAGCGACATTTATACTAATCGCCGCTCACCCGATGTTTTCTTCCATTGGTTGCTTTGGGATTGTGGCATCATGGTTCTTTCTCGTTTTCATTTCTTGTGTCATCCTCTGCAGTTTTGCCCTTTGCTGATGCAGAACACACAGCACAGCTTGTGTATTTAACTGACTGAGCACATTCTCATCTCCTAAGGCTTCAACAGACTCCACCTGATGATGCCTACTCAGAAAAGATCTTCCATGTTTTAATACCTTATCATAGGTCCCTTTCTGTAAGAAAAGATGTCAAAGAAACATTTACAAATCTAAACGATGAACAAACCGGGCAAGAAAACAGGTTAGCAATGGTTTCCATGAAATAGCACAAGTTTAACTTGCAAAGATTGAAAGCTCGTGCACTGCGTTAGAATATGAAAGGTACTCCATCAGTAACTAACAAATGTTTGTGCTGCAGTGCCCTTTAACTTGTCTTATGAATCACTGAATCCCTGCACATCCACCTCTACATCATCAGACCCGCAGATCAGAAACAAATAAAACAGAAAGCTTCTTTATGTAATGCAATCAGTCCTGTTGATCCACTTTCCTGCTCAAACAAAGAAGAGGCAAAGGTTGCTAAATTACCAAATTACTATCCGGGGATTTTTATCATTCTGATTTGTTATTCCTCATCTAAGTGCCTTTATAACACAATAAATTGTGTCCACACCTCACGACATGCATCTCAAATGCCCAAAAAGAAATTTAAAAAGTGGACTTAGAGGTTTGTAGGGTCTAATCCCTTCTACATCTTGTGCAAGGTCCTATGTATGACCACCTACAGAACAAGTTGATATTTGCTACCACAGCCAGAACAGTCGGCAGCTAAAGAAACCCAAATGGGTTGAAGGGAGTGGTGTAGAGAGGAAAGGTAAATCTGAGGAAAGTGAATAAAGGCAGTCAGTAAATAACCACCTCGCCATCATAGTCTTTGTCCTACTTCTTCATGACATGATGAAGAATACACCAAAGCAGCATGCACTTTATGGCTTGAACCACACGCAAATATTTTCTTCAACAATACTAATGAAATCACTCTTGCAGCACTGAAGGACAAATTACTTACCTTCGGTAAGGCCTTATCTGGTAGAGACAGTATCTAGCTGCAGATTCCTTACCTTAGATTTTCCCAGGCATCAGACTGGATCCGGAAGATTTTTCTTCGAGCAATACCCCTGCGTGCCGGTAGGTGGCATCAGTCGGCTCCGCACGACATTGTTGCAAAAGTGATGTCTGTGTCACCTATATAGGAGACACCTGGGCACGCTGATGTCAGTTACTTTTCACAACTTTCCACGCCAAAAACACGGAGGCATGAAGAGTACTGACATTGGTGTGTTTAAAAACTAGGGCCCTGAAAGGGAACAACCCTGACCCTAAAAATGTGTCCACAGTGTGGGGAGGATGGGTGAGTCGGTAAGGAATCTGCGGTTAGATACTGTCTCTAGCAGTAAAGGCGTTACCAAAGGTTATTAACTTGTCCATCTGAAAGAGAAATCTAGCCGCAGATTCATTACCTTTGAAGAGATACCAAAGCAATACCATCCCCGGAGGAGGGGCAGTAGACCTGTTTCATACTAGAAAGTCCTTCAGGACCGAACAGACAAAATGACCATCCCTTCGGACTTGACTGTCCAGGCAATAATTCTTGGTAAACGTGTGTAGGGATACCCATGTAGCTGCCTGACAGATTTTCACGACTGGGACTCCACCTGCTAAAGCAAGAGTAGCATCCTTAGTTCTGGTGGAATTAGCTCTTAAGTCTTCAGGAGGCTGCTTCTTTGTCTTGGTGCAGAGGACGACCCATCTGGAGATGGTCCTCGTCCGCACTTCCCCGACCTTTCTTCGTTCCGACGTACCCCATGAAGAGTTGGTTGTCCACCCGGAACTCTTTTGTGCAGTCAAGGTAGAACGACAACACTCTTCTTGGGTCCAGATGGTGAAGTTGCTCCTCTTCTTTAGAGGGATGCGAAGGAGCATAGAAAGTGGGCAAGGTGACAGATTGGCCCACATTAAAAGGTGTTACCACTTTCGGAAGGAAAGAGGCTCTAGTGCTAAGCACCAACTTGCCAGGGAATATCGTCAGAAAGGGAGGCTTGGAAGAAAGAACATGCAACTCGTTCACCCTCTTGGCAGATGTGATTGCCACTAAAAAGGCTGTTTTTATTGTGAGCAGCCAGTGGGGGCAATTGTGCAGGAGATCAAAAGGAGCACACATGAGAAATGTGAGAACCAAATTAAGGTCCCACTGAGGCATAACGAAGGTGGAAACATATGTACAAAGCCTTTTAGGAATCTATGTACAATTAGTGACTTTAATAAAGAGGGTTGGTCTGGCAGCCTCAGGAAAGCAGACAAAGCAGATAAATACCCTTTCAAGGTGCCCAGAACAGAGCCCTGGTGGGCAAGGGTCAAAATAAAAAGTAAAACATCGGAAAGGAAAGCAGAAAGAGGGTTGATAGACTTCTCTGCACAATATATTACAATTTTCTTCCACCGGCAGGCATATACGGTCTTAGTGAGAGCCCATTAATGCCGGAGAATAGTCTGGAGGTGGGAGATGACACCCTGGGGCAAGCACGCCTTCAACAGCCAGTCGCTGAGATAGGGGAAGACAGGCAACCCCGATCTCCGCAGATGAGCTGCGACCACCGCCATCACCTTGGGGAACACCCAAGGGGCGATGGTAAGGCCGAAAGGGAGCGTCGTGGACTGAAAGTGCTCGTGGCCCACCAAGAATCGCAGGTAACGCCTGTGGGCAGGCAGGGAGGATGGAGATGTGAAAATATGCGTCGTGCAAGTCCAACGCTACCATCCAGTCTTCTGGGTCCAGGGCAGACAAGACCTGAACCAAAGTGAGCATCTTGAATTCCTCCAAGCAATTGAGGGCCCAAAGGTCTAGGATAGGACGAAGGCCCTTGTCCTTTTTCGGGACAAGAAAGTAGCTGGAATATCAACCAAAGCCTACTTCTGGTGCTGGATCCCTTTCTTTGGCCCCCTTGGCCAAGAGAGCCAAGCCTTCGTCTTAGAGCAAAAGTAGATGTCCCTCTGTCAGTCGGTCGAAGGATGGAGGCTTGGAGGGGGGGGGGGTCTCGAAGGGGGTAGGAGTAGTCCCTTCCGATAATCTGAAGAACCCACCTGTCCGAAGTAATGTTTTGAATCCACACAACACAGACCAGGGACTAACAGAATCATAAATCGTGATGGATAATAGGTGAGGTGGTTGATTGGTATAAGGCGGGGCACAAACAGTGTGTGTAAAACTGCCCTCACACACAGCAAGCTGTGTCATGCTTCATCATAGGGCCTGCTAAACACACCTGCGCTAGCCAACGCTGGAGGTGGAGCAATAGGGAGGGGAAGCAAACACACAACATAAAAAGTGAACAAATCGTGTGGGATCTGGAAGGTGAAAAAATGTGGCAGAGAATAATTTAAAAGCTGGTAACGGTGTGTCCCTACTCTGTCTTTAATGGTGGGTACACTGTTCAGACACAAACCGTGGTCCTCATCGGACCAGTGGGTGGTGGTAATGGCTACTAGAAAACAGAGCCCTACCCCCCCCCACTCTGCTAAAATGTCGACATGTTTCAGCCGAATGAAACTACTACCCGGCTTTCTTCAGGACTTTCACCTGAACAATCCCAACAAGGATAAAGTCCTACCTCCTTATAATCCAGGGTAAGGAAAAACAGGCACCTTGTTTTAGTGCACACTCTGGTACAGGAGTGGTGGAGCCCCTTGCTCTCAATGAGGAACCGAGTTTATTTTAGGTCAAACTCGAACTGGCGGAGGGGTGCAAGTGGCTCCTGTTGTCACACTTCGTCAAGGTGAGCCAGCATCCGCCACCTAACCGCACTCCAGGTGCTGGGAGTGCGGTTAGGTGGCGGATGCTGGCTCACCTTGACGAAAGTGTGACAACAGGGAGCTACTTGCACCCTCCGCCAGTTCGAGTTTGACCTTAAAATAAACTCGGTTCCTCATTGAGAGCAGGCTCCACCACTCCTGTACCAGAGTGTGCACTAAAACAAGGTGCCTGTTTTTTCCTTACCCTGGATTATAAGGAGGTAGGACTTTATCCTTGTTGGGATTGTTCAGGTGAAAGTCCTGAAGAAAGCCGGGTAGTAGTTTCATTCGGCTGAAACATGTCGACATTTTAGCAGAGTGGGGGGGTAGGGCTCTGTTTTCTAGTAGCCATTACCACCACCCACTTGTCCGATGAGGACCACGGTTTGTGTCTGAACAGTGTACCCACCATTAAAGACAGAGTAGGGACACAGTTACCAGCTTTTAAATTATTCTCTGCCACATTTTTTCACCTTCCAGATCCCACACGATTTGTTCACTTTTATGTTGTGTGTTTGCTTCCCTCCCTATTGCTCCACCTCCAGCGTTGGCTAGAGCGGGTGTGTTTAGCAGGCCCTATGATGAAGCATGACACAGCTTGCTGTGTGTGAGGGCAGTTTTACACACACTGTTTGTGCCCCGCCTATACCAATCAACCACCTCACCTATTACCCATCACGATTTATGATTCTGTTAGTCCCTGGTCTGTGTTGTGTGGATTCATAGTCTGTTGGAGGGTGACCAGGGACTTATCCTCTTTTCTGTGTTATTCTTCCGAAGTAATGTTTTGCCGGTGATGGCGGATCCTGCCACTAACTGGATGCCCATGTTCTTGAAGGGCAAGACTATGAGGGTTTGGATGCTGAAGCTGCTGGGATGGTGACTTGACCGGACCTCTGGCTACCTGACCTACGGGGTCAGAACGAACCGCGCCCTCGTGCAGGAGTTGTGGAACTTGCGCGGCTTGGTGGCTGGGGTAGGGCTGGCGCTGTAGAAAGCTCCTTCCGTAGCCACGAAAGGAACAAAAGGCAGACTGGGGACAGGAGGCAGCTGAGAGGCCTAAGGACTTGACCGTAGCCTGTGAGTCCTTAAAGTGCTCCAGCGCCGTGTCTGCCTAGTCTCCGAAGAGATAGGTGCCATCAAAAGGTATGTCCATGGACATCCCCCGAAAAGCCAGATCCTCTCAGTCAGGCATGGCGTCTAACAGCCACTGCCATAGAAATTGATCTGCCCAGCGAGTCGGTTGTGTCTAAGCAACACCGAATGTGCGAACTTTGCTGTTTGCATGCCTCCCACCTGTTACGGCTTGTGAGAGAATGCCCCGGGCGTCCTCAGGGACCTGTGGCAGCACCTGCGTAACCCTTTCCCACAGACAATAAGCATGGGGTGTTCACCGACCGCAATGCAAGACTGGTGGAAGAAAACATTTTTTTGCTTCAACTGTTGGATTCCCTGTCCGGCGGAGCGGCAGGGAATGCACCCCGGGAGGTAGAGGCTTGGACTAAGAAGCTCTATGGGGTGGGGTGGGGTGGGTAGGGAGGAAGTTTGGGTTGCCCAGGGCAGGGCGGTAGTGGCGGGCAATCGTCCTGCTCACAGGAGCCCCTGTGCTGGGTTTGGACCATGTTTCCAGAAGGATGTCCATGAGTACTTCATTAAAAGGGAGCATGGGTTCCGAAGAAGCTCTCGGCTGTAGCACCTCTGTCAAGATGTTAGTCTTGACCACCACTGAGGGCAGCTGGAGGTCAGGGCCCTGAGCGGCCTACAGACCACCATTCGAAAGATACTCCTTTCTCCGTAGCCATGGTGGGAGGAGAAAGCATGCCAGTATCTGGAGAGGTATCCAGTCTGCTGGCTTCACCCTATTTCTCATACTAGTCCATGTCCTGTTCATAAGGCTGGTCTTCTAAAGGGTCCAGCGGCCCCTCCCATTTTTCTCTCAATCCTAGCCTTCCAGAATAATCCTTAGGAGATGACCTAAGACCTGTTGGTTCTGTCGGCACCAGATTCAGCGTTGGTCGATGTGGTACCGGCTCGTCGGGATGAGGATAGGACTGTCGCCGGGGAAGGTCGCAATGGCACGACCAGCACCGGTCCAGATCCCATGCCGGATCCAGGGGGTGGGAGGGACATTGGCATCAGGGATGCAGCCGCCGGCACTGAACCCGATGGAGCCACATCTGACCCGGCGGGACCGGAAGGTGCGCCGGAGGGGTCAGGCCCCTCAAAAATGAGGAGCATGGCCTCATGAAATTCTTTTAATTGAGTGGGGGTCACTCTGGCTTCCAGCAAAGTGAGAAGGTGCAGAGTCGACTCAAGCGCAGGTTCCAGAGAACGAAGCCTTGAACGCAGAGGCTCCCCATCACCTCAGCCGACGGGCTTCGACTTCTTGTTTCTCTCACCAGAGTGTCCTGAAGATCGTGAGTGGGACAAAGAGGACTTGGCACTCATGGAGCGGCCCCGGGACCTTCCCCCCCGATTGGGACCGTGATCTCCGAGGTGTCTGGCACAGAGTAGCCTGCTGGGCCCCAAGCAGCTTTTGGGACTGCTCCCTCAAAGCCTTCGGAGCCATTGCTGTCAGTCAGAGCACGACCTGGAGTCGTGGTCGTGATCTAGATACCACAAACAAACCAAATGCGTGTCCGTCACCAACATGGTGCGGTGATGGGCACCGCACGGCTTGAATCCTGGAGTCTTCCTAGACATGACTCCCATACACCGAGAAAAAGGGGTCGACAAAAAAAAATAGAAAAATCCGGTCAAAACGTGACCGAGGGTATCGCTCTTCACGGATCAGCGCTTGACTGGTGCGGTAAGAAAAGAACTGGCATCAGCACGCCGAGGCGGCGCGGACTTCACTTCCGGCGACTACATCACGCGGAGCCGACCAATGCCACCTACCGGCGCGCAGCTGCATTGCTTGAAGAAAAATCTTCCAGATCCATTCTGATGCCTGCGAAATTCAAAGGTATGGAATCTGCTGCTAGATGTCTCTATCAGATGAAATCACTTACGCCAAAGGGCAATTGACCTGGTTCACATATCACCAGCTTGTTGTCTTGGATGACAATTGAGGGCGGGAATTAAGTCATGGCTCGATTACTGTCTTGTAACAAAGTTCCACTAGCCTGTTCCTGGTAAGTACGCATCGTCCTTGTGAACATACCAATGGCCATGCCCATCAAGATCTATTTGAGTCAAATAATAGGTCAAGGAAAACAGACCAAGAATCACTGTGTATGGTGTAAAGCATTTCTTGCCCTTGAGAAATTGGGAAAAGAACGTCGCAATATGAAACACTACAAACCTCCATATAGGTCCACACTGCTGGCTTAAACTCAAGGGTGTGAAGAAGCAACATTTCCATGGAAGATGGGGATTACAGATATGAATATACACCTCGGATATAAAGTCAGGATCGGACCCAAGAAACAAGCAATCTGGGTACACCCGCCAGATACAGAAGCATGGAAAACAACTCCTCTAAATGTCATGCAGATGTGATTCACAAAAAGGAAGTAGTCTACAGGATCAAACTAAAATTTGGCATACGGAGAGTCACAGTGAGCTCAAAGCGATGAATCTCTAGAGCATGCAGTAATAGGGGTAAGCCACATGGGGGTGCGAGGGGTTTAGCAAAAGCCTGTGCCCAATACAAACCTCAAACATCCGACCCCATAGTGAGTGTTGGTGCCCAGACTACTCCAGATATCAGCAAATGCACAAATGGCTGCATGTTTGAAACTAACATACCGCGCCAAAGCAAGTCCCTTCTGAAGGAACTGGCAAATCAAGGGAAATTTGTAATTCTACGGACGCAAAAATGGGAAGCAGTGAGCTGCATTGATCTATAAACAGATTGATGGTGGATGCCTGAACCAAAAAGATTATGCTGTTCCTTGAAATGAGAGACAAAACACAGGGAATATGAACCAACCTGACCACTATGGTTCAAAGTTGGGAATCCATTGTATTGGATTGTAATGCCCGCACACACCCAGTCGGGTCTCATGCTTCATCATCGGGCTGCTCCTCGTCGGGTCGGCGGTGCAATACCCGACGGGCTCCCTATAGTAGGGGCACTTTATCGGAGATCTTTTTCCAACAGCCGTTTGGTGAAGTGGGGGTGAGGGGCCTCATGTGTGTAGATGTGTATTTGTGTTGGAAGTGAAAGTAAAATAGGGTTGGGAGTACCCAAGACAACAACTTTAATCAGGGGGTCTCCTACCCTAAGTAAAAACAAAAATATTTAGGCGCAAGGCTGAGGTAATGTCTCAGGTTGTGGCGCTCTTATAAGTGGTCGGTCAACATGTTTCTCGCCAAATGAATAATCTGCGGGCGATTCGTCAGGACCAAAAAGGGGGTTATACGATCTACATCTAAAACTAAAATGGTGTTGTGGCTACACACTCACATCAACCATAGGACTAACTTGTCGGATACCTGGTAGTGCTGGAACTACCTGTGGAGAGAGAATGCATCACATAGGTAAATATAGTTCAGTTACAATAAGTGAATTCTCTCATATTCTCTGTGAAAGACTGTCTCTCGGAGTATCATGGTGAGCATCAAACAGTTAAAAACCATTAAAACCAGGGTTGCCACACAGTGAGTAAATAGGGTGGACAAGCTTGAATTTCAACCCTTGTGGCACGCATGAACGTGGCAGAGAGCAAAAGGACTTACCCAGGGTTGTGGACTAACCAGGCATCACAGTACCCGGTAGGTAACAAACACGAGGATTCCTCATGTACTGGGATAAAACAAGGGAGGGAAAAACAATGGACAAGTAACATTAAATGCATTGGAATTGAGAGTACTTTGTGTTTTCAGAAATCACGCATACCTGACCCCACACGCTTCTGCAGACTTTACCTCCTCTGCAAATTGAACCATTTTTAAAACAGACTTTAGGTGGCCGTTGATGAAGCATGTCTGTGTAGGACAGGTCAACTGACCATACATGATGGAGAAAGAGGAGGTTACCACTGAGTACGTGGTTACTAATTCCAATGCATTTAATGTTACTTGTCCATTGTTTTTTTTCCCCTCCCCTTGTTTTATCCCAGTACATGAGGAATCCCTCGTGTTTGTTACCTATCGGGTACTGTGATGCCTGGTTAGTCCACAACCCTGGGTAAGTCCTTTTGCTCTCTGCCACGTTCATGCGTGCCACAAGGGTTGAAATTCAAGCTTGTCCACCCTATTTACTCACCGTGTGGCACCCTGGTTTTAATGGTTTTTAACTGTTTGATGCTCACCATGATACTTCGAGAGACAGTCTTTCACAGAGAATATGAGAGAATTCACTTATTGTAACTGAACTATATTTACCTATGTGATGCATTCTCTCTCCACAGGTAGTTCCAGCACTACCAGGTATCCGACAAGTTAGTCCTATGGTTGATGTGAGTGTGTAGCCACAACATCATTTTAGTTTTAGATGTAGATAGTATAATCCCCCTTTTTGGTCCTGACGAATCACTCGCAGATTATTCATTTGGCGAGAAACATATTGACCGACCACTTATAAGAGCGCCACAACCTGAGACATTACCTCAGCCTTGCGCCTTATATTTTTGTTTTTACTTAGGGTAGGAGACCCCCTGATTAAAGTTGTTGTCTTAGGTACTCCCAACCCTATTTTACTTTCACTTCCAACACAAATACACATCTACACACACGAGGCCCCTCACCCCCACTTCACCAAACGGCTGTTGGAAAAAGATCTCTGATAAAGTGCCCCTACTATAGGGAGCCCGTTGGGTATTGCACCGTCGACCCGACGAGGAGCAGCCCGATGATGAAGCAGGACACCTGACTGGGTGTGTGAGGGCATTACAATCCAATACAATGGATTCCCAACTTTGAACCATAGTGGTCAGGTTGGTTCATATTCCCTGTGTTTTGTCTCTCATTTCAGAGGAGCAGCATAATCTTTTTGTTTAATTACTGTCCTTGGGCCTTTATGCTGGACCTATCCAAAAGCCCTTTTGTCCCCTCTTTGAATACTGGATGACTGAACCACTCATATTTCTGCTGATAGGCAAAACTCCTGCTCCGCCAGACCGCAAGAGTACAGCCAAACCCTCCTCTATACTAACATGATGCTAACAGATGCTCCTGTGCACCGTGCCTGAAATGCCATGGCTGCCAGAGATCTGAAGCATATATCTGCCTGCCTTTTCAAAACGGCCTTGTTGATTAAAATCTCCAAACAAAATTCCATTGTCTTCCTCTGTAGGAGTCCCTAAAGGCACAAAAACGCATCCAACAATTCAATTCCTTCCAAATTGGTGAATAATTCCTTTCCAGGTAAGACTAGTGACACTGAGTCAAGTAAGAAGCCAGTGTTTCTCCCTAAACAAGGAGACTGGCATTCGTCCTGAGAACTATGGGTAACAGAAATGAAAGAGGCCCTGTCAGGTTTCTGCCTGGCCAATGCTGTCCCTCTCATCTACGAGGATCCTAGAATCCTCTTCGGATTGAGCTGCAAATACTGTCTCCAGGAGTACGAACGATGTTTCGGCTTAGACCCAGATGTGCCCTGGTCAGAAGTATCATGAAATTCAATAGGACCTTCAGCCGGGTAAAACACAAGAGATAGGGAGAGACCTGCAGCAAGGATTGTTTGAAGAAACTGTAGTCCAAATACTGTGTTTCCCTCAGTGCTTAATTTGAGCCAGTGGTTTCCGGTGCTTGACACCGGCACCTAATTGCCAACACCGGCACTTATGACAGTCTGTCACATGGTGGCGCTCTTTGTCTTATTTAGAGAGGAGCACAACAACAGTTGTTTATTAATTCAACATGAATTAAAAATGGTAATTACCTTCCACAGAAGCCATTTTTATAGCTTTGGGGGCGTAGAATAGTCTGCACTGTCACACGTGTAGGTATGTGATGGTTAGTAGGTGTGTTTGTACTGCCACCAGTAGCAGGGGCAATGGGTGGTGTAAGCTGCAGAGGGCTCCTGACGAGGGCCCTGGCACTTATTTATTTTACAAATTAAGCACTGGTTTCCATGTAACTGAATCTAAATCGGACAACCTGTGACTTACTGTAAAAGGCAAAACAGCATCTCAGTAAGTCTGCTCTCAATTAAGAGAGAAAGGGTCAGTTCAGAACAAATCAATTAATTCACCAAATGGAGGTGCAGCCTGAGCTCTTTGTTGCAGAACATCCACACTAATGGAACAATAACTTTGTGAATAGCATGGGGGAAGACTTTAGATCAAAAGGAGAGCACCTGGAATTGGAATCCGCGGAACAAAACAGGTTTATGTAAATAGACATGCACCTTGATGGTTGAATAAAATCATGCATACTTCTCTGGTTGAGAAGAGTTTTTGGAAACAGCCGGAATGGATGGTCTGTATGTCTAGTTTAATCCAATGTCCGCCATCACTCGTCAGATAAGCCTATATTCTTCCAAGACATTCAAAGGGAGAATACTACGGAATACACAAATTGCACCCCATAGGTAACTAATAGTTTTCTTCATCAAGATACCTTCTATATCATTTACAGTACATCCTTCTAGATAGAATGTCAGGGCCAAATTTTCTGCACTATCATTGCATGGAAGCAAATTCTATGGAACAGACCTTGCTGATGATTTTAACAACCTACTGAGCAGATCATTTTTTTCTGGTCTGGCAAATAGAACATCAACTTTTTGTGCACAGGAATACCACTCGATTCAGATGCTACATTGGGCGAGAGATCCTACTGGCTACATTATCTAGCATGCCAATAAACCTGGATGGCAGATGGAAAAGCTAGAGTCATGAACCTATGGATCATAACTTTACCTGGACCCTGCTATACTCTCAGAATCAGCTTTCTGACAAACTGGTGTACTGACATTTTAGGAACACATGGGTGCACCGAATGCTTACAAAGTTTCCAAAGTGTGCAGGCCCAAATTCAATCTTAGGTAGTGCAGTACTGAAGCCACATCTACTTTCATCAAGTCAGCACCAAACCTGAATTCAGATCCCATTCCTCCTAAATATGCTCAGGAGAGTTTTGGATGCGAGTAGATTATTTGTTTGGGTAAGGCAACACCTCCACAAAGTTAGCTATCCTATCTCTGTGACTGATTTGCAGAGATCCTACTAGAGGATAATCTCTTCTTGTGACAATAGGGCTCATGGAGGACGACGACTAGGGAACTATGTCTATCAGCTTCTCTTGTGGGTACTTACCCTATAGTGCTCTGGTTTCTCTTGCGGGCAGATCCATTGCTGTACCAAAGACACCAAGCTTATATTCACCAGTAACTTGTGACAAAATAATTCTCCCATGCCAACCTAAACTGCAGATCAATAAACCCCATCCATTAACACACTTTAGGAGCCTGCTATCTCTCCATTGCTAGGCAACCACCGGAGAGAGATACAGCATATGGCCTCCAGAGATAGCCTGATTACTTCATAAAATCGCACTGCTCGTGCATCAACTCATGATCCTCTCATTGAGTGAATCCTGCACTGCCTGTAAATATATGTAACTATGGGGATGTGCTTCTTATGCTAATTTTCCAGAATGGGAAACATTTCAACCACTCCCTGTCCTCTCTTCCACATCTGAAGTGAGCCCCATGGGGCCTTTGAGTGCACCATTTTAGGAAATTGGGTTACTGGAACAGGGGGTGAAACCCTCCTGAAGCAACAACCACAATTTCTGTCAAGGTGAAGCCATAAGAAACCCCAAATTAACCTGTGTGTAACCCTCTGGTAGCTTGGTACATAAGCATTCAGGCTTAACTTCGAGGCACTTCAAACAGTAATAAAGTGAAGAAAAAAAAATCCCACACCAATTTAGAATAATAAGAGTAAAATGTAATTAATTATTTCAGATCAAAACGACAAAATCAGTAGAACCGGAGATATGCAATGTTAAAGATTTAAGTGAAATTAGTCCTTAACAGCACAAAGTGCCAAATGTGGTTATCTGGTTGCACCGGACTGGCACAAAGTCACATGTTCAGGCTGACCGCGATGGAGCGTGGGTCGGGTACAGGGACCCAGTGAGGCCCACTGAACAAAGTACCATAAATCCTGGTTGTGGAGTGTTGTCAGATCCTAGGTTGAGGCTGTGTCGCAGTGGTGGTTCAGATAAGCTGCGGTCGGCGAAGCAAGGTCCTGCATCGAGGAGGTGCCATGCAGTGGTGGTTCCAAAAGAGCCATCAATGAGGCTTGCACTGCGTCATTGTCGAGGACGCTGACGACAGAGGCCTGCGATGCAAAGTCCTGTGTCTGGAAAACGTTGCGCTGCAGCACTTCTAATGGGCTGTGAGGCGAGGTCCTGTGCTGGGGATGCACCACGTAGCGGCGATTCTGATGCGAGGGGATGCGTCGCGCTGCGTTTGTTCTGCCTAAGAGACCACAGCTGGGCTGGCAGAGCACCTTCAGGTCCACTTCTAAGGGTTCAGGACTGGAGAGCAAGACTCACAGCAGGCAGAGTCCAGGAGCTGGGTTTAAATTGGTTGGAGCCTTTTCGGTCCCCGAGGTTCTGATCCGGAAGCCAGCCCTTGGAGTCAGTCTGGTGGTGCTAGGTTCAAGATGCAGGTCCAGTCCTTTTCACAGGGACGCAGAGTAGCAGGACAGCAGAGTAGCAGGACAACAGTGTAGCAGGACAACAGTGTAGCAGTCCTTCTTGCAGCAGAGCAGCATAGTAATCCTTCTGAGTCTTCCACAGGTCAGAGGTGTATGGAAGAGTTGGGTCTCAGGGTCCAATATTTATTCTTGGTACCAGCTTTGAAGTAGGAGAAGGTTCTGAAGATTTCCACCCCCGGAGGTGTTTGGAAATTCCTGCTTTCCTGCCCTGGCCCCTGCTTGTCTCGGGGGAACAACAAACTGGTGTGAAATGCTTTGTGAGTGTGCTGAGGCAGAGCCTTTGTGATGTGCAAATGTGGTAGGTGATAGCTCCTCCCCCTATCAGGTCAGAGATGGCCCATCCTGCCAACACTAGTCTGCCTTTGTGTCACTGTCTGGGAACAATTCACTAATCTACACCTAGTCATGTGCCAGCTACACCAAGTCATGTGACCCAGGAAACAGGTTGCAGGCACCAAATGGTTGAGACAAGAAAATGCCAACATTGCAAAAGTAAAAGACACACAATTGATGGACGGAATGCAGAACAAATCAAAACATTCACCCCCAGTCAAGAGATCTGGGTTAAATCCATCATTCTTTTGCTCACCATGCCACCCCAGTTTAGACCTGGCCATATGCAAATCAGTCTTGACCCTGTGCCTCATGGGAACAGTCCAGCCCGAACTGCCAAGCCAGGTCCTCCCTGGACCGGAAACAAGCATCCTAGGACCGGTTTCGGGGTTTCACCCCTCTTCAGCCAGGATAGCTTGATTCCAGTGGCACAGTGAGCCCGGGACCCACGTCTGGGCATACCCGGCGCACTTAGGGCGAGGAAGCAAAAGACACACAATTGATGGACGGAATGCAGAACAAATCAAAACATTCACTCCCAGTCAAGAAATCTGGGTTAAATCCATCATTCTTTTGCTCACCATGCCACCCCAGTTTAGACCTGGCCATATGCAAATCAGTCTTGACCCTGTGCCTCATGGGAACAGTCCAGCCCGAACTGCCAAGCCAGGTCCTCCCTGGACCGGAAACAAGCATCCTAGGACCGGTTTCACCCCTCTTCAGCCAGGATAGCTTGATTCCAGTGGCACAGTGAGCCCGGGACCCACGTCTGGGCATACCCGGCGCACTTAGGGCGAGGAAGGAAAAGACACACAATTGATGGACGGAGTGCAGAACAAATCAAAACATTCACCCCCTGTCAAGAGATCTGGGTTAAATCCATCATTCTTTTGCTCACCATGCCACCCCAGTTTAGACCTGGCCATATGCAAATCAGTCTTGACCCTGTGCCTCATGGGAACAGTCCAGCCCGAACTGCCAAGCCAGGTCCTCCCTGGACCGGAAACAAGCATCCTAGGACCGGTTTCGGGGTTTCACCCCACTTCAGCCAGGATAGTCCGGGACCCACGTCATTTGTTTGCTGTAACACTTTTTGCCCTAAGTGGGATGGGTATTCCCAGACGTGGGTCCCTTGCTCACTGTGCCACTGGATTCAAGCTAGCCTGGCTGAAGAAGGGTGACATACCCTGAAACCGGTCCCAGGATGCTTGTTTCCGGTCCAGGGAGGACCTGGCCTGGCAGTTCGGTCTGGACTGTTCCCATGGGGCACAGGGTCAAGACTGATTTGCATATGGCTGGGTCCAAACTGGGGTGGCGTAGTGGGCAAAAGAACGATGGATTTAACCCAGATCTTTTGACTGGGGGAGAATGTTTACATGGTCAGCATTCCGTCCATCATTTGTTTGCTGTAACATTGCAAAAGTGGCATTTTCATAAGTGTGGGTTAAAATCTGACTTTACCTTTAAAGTGGGTTTTAAATTACAATTCTTTAGACACCAAACTTGAGATTCCTACCTGCTTCCCAATTGAAAGTTATCTCTTATTAAATGTAATAAGGTAACCCAATGTTATCCTATGGGAGAAGTAGGCCTTGCAGTACTGAAAAGGGAATTTAAGAATTTTTCAATTTCAGAACATGTAAACATTTTAAGTACATCTCCAACTTTCTAAATGCACTGCACCCTGCCCCATGGGCTCTTTAGGGCCTGCCCTCGAGGTGACATATGTATTAAAAAGAAAGGTTTAGACTTCTCAAAAGGTTTATTTTGCCAGGTCGAAATGGCAGTTTCAAACTGCACACACAGCCTGCAATGGCAGGCCTGATGTAGGAAAGTAGGATCTACTTTCATGGTTACCCCCAAGTTTTGATGGTGTCAGTGTGTTTTGACCTAGTCTGACTGGGATCCTGCTAATCAGGACCCCAGTCACTGTACTTTCTCCCCTAAATTGACCATGGTAAGTACTTTTGTACCCCCACAATTGGCTACTGGTGTACCCTTGTAAGTCCCTAGTATATGGTACTAAGGTACCCAGGGCATAGGTACACCAGGGGTCTCCCATGGGCTGTAGCATATATTGTGCCACCCATGGGAGTCCACTTAAACTGTGACTACAGGCCTGCTATTGCAGCCTGTGCGAATTGGTGCTCCCACCTCTCACAACAGATATGTTTCCTTATATCTGAGGTCACCGCACTTAAAACCTATAAGTCACCCCTATGGCAGACTCTTCTCTCCTGAGGGCAGGGTGCTTGGTTCTAAATGCAAGGGTACCCCTGCATGAGCAGGACACCCCTACAAACCCCGGAGTCGATTCTTAAGGCTTTGTAAGTGCAGTCAGACATTTTAATACATATAGTGGACATCAGTCATTATGAGATGTCTAACTATATAGTGGCTGAACCCAACCCGGTCATGTTTGGTATCAAACATCTTGAAATCATACCCCAACACCGATTCCAGGGTTGGAAGTATGATCCCATGTACTGGGGGGTTCCCTTGGCTACCCCCGTACTCCTGGTAACAGCCTTTCAGGGTCTGGCAGCAAGCTAGTGCTGCTGCCGACCACAGACCCGATTCTGCCCTCCTGCTGCAGAGCCAAGCTCGAACAGAGGAAGGTAGAACAAAAGGTTTCCCGTCATGGGGAGGTGTGACCACCTTCCAAACAGGACTTAGCGTATTGGGCTGGAGTGGAGACGCTTGCCAGCGCCACCACACTGCTTTGAAGGGCACATTTGGTGCCCTCCTTGCATACTCCAGTTTTAGCCAGTTCAGGGAGCCCTTGGCTCCCGCTCTGGCGTGAAACTGGACAGAAACATGGGAGTATCCTCCCCCATGTCTAGCCCCTCTTCTGGGAGGAACACCAGAGGTGTTCCAACCCTTTCCTTAGGATACTTAAGGATTTCCCTGTGGGTGTATTCTTAGATTCGTCGCGGGACAAGACTCAAGCCTGAAACTATGTCGCTCTTCGACCGTCTGGACACTTTGACTTCGTTTGACTTCGACTGGAACAGAGACTGCACCAAGGAAGACTCCTGCTGCTCCTGGTCTCACTGCTCTTCAAGTCTTCTTCGTCGTCTGTGTCTGTGCCTCTGCCAGGTTCTTCAGCAGACCTGTGGGCATCAAGGACACCCGAAGAAATCTCCCTTGGAGAGAATGAGTCACTCCCCTGCATCTGATGCCAGTATCCCTCGTCGGAACCGCTGGGACCAAACCTATGTGCACTGCGTCGACTTGCCGTTGCCAAGGCTTGTTGGCTCTGCACTCCAGAGATTTAGGGCTACAAGAAGCGCCAGCATCTCTTACCTCCAAGATCAATGTTCTCACTGCATCCTCTGCACCATGGGCCTTCATCTTTGGTGAGCTGCTGGAGGTCCTCTTGCGACTCCTGTGCCTTTGGCCTGTGGGTCCTTCTGACGGTCTTTTACTGCCTCAGTGGGTTCCCCTGCTTGCTCGGGGTCTGCTCTGACTCTCCTGCTTTTGGTGAGTCACTTGGACCTTGCTGGTCCCAACATTGCTCCTTCTTCATCTTCCATGCCAGTTGCGGCTGCTAAGGCTTGTTGGTGCTCCTGCCGGACACCGACCAACTAGTCACCGACATGGGACAGCTTGTGCATGCCTGCTGGTCTTCCTCAGTGTCGCCTGGTCCTCACAGCTGCAGCAACAAGGTCACTGTCAACTCTCCTGAACCTCCAGACATCAGTAGGCATTGTGTCTTCGTGTCTCCTGGTCACCTCCGACTGGCATAGACTCCGTCCTCTCTGCTTGCAGGTTCTTTGCTTCCAGAATCCACCCCTGGATTCCACCGGACTTCTCCAAGTCTTCTACAGAGGCATTTTCTTGTAAGTCTTCCATTGTCATCTACAGAGATTTCGGACGTCTCTTCACACCTATGCAACTGGCTTCCCTGGTGTATGTAACCTGGTTCACGGGGCATCCACTGGAGGGGGGTAATTACCTTTGGTGGTTCCTCATCTCCCCCGCTCCTCTAGGTCTTCTGGTCCAAGTCCCGTTCTCCCTTGCAGTTCGCAGTCCACTTTTTTAGTATATGGTTTGGTCTCCCCCTCAAACCACTGTATTTTGTGCTACTTACCCGATTGCATTTGAAGTATATATCCGAGTAGGAGTTATGCCAATGTTGTGAGTGTTGTGTAATAAATAGAAGTATTTTATATAAACACTATGTGGTTCTTTTCATTTAACTTTCACTAATGATTAAACTGGTAAAACAAGCTGCTTAATACTCTTTTCAAGATAAGCCTGAAGGCTGCCCTCCACAGCTACCAATTTGAGAGCTTTCAATGGTTATCAAAGCCCACTAAAATCACCATAAGGGCTGGCTGGATTAGTGCAAGGTGCACCACTTAAAAAAGTGTGCATCATAAACTAAGCCAGCCTCCTACACCTGAGATGTTTAAAATAGCTACTAACGTGGACAGCTCAATCACTGCTGCAGACCCACTGACAAGTTACTCATCTTCGCCAACACCTTATCTGAAACATGATGTAGCCGCAGATTCCTTACCTTTGAATTTCCCAAACGATAGGCGGGATCTGGAAGACTTGCATGAGCAAAACCCTTGTGCGCTGTTAGGTGGTGTTGGTTGGCTCTGCGTGATGTCGTTTGCTTCGTCCCGACCGGAAGTGGCGTCCGCGTCACATATATAGGCGCCACCTCGGTGCGCTGACATCAGTTACTTTTCACAACGTTCTACGCCAGGAGGGCGGAGCCATGAAGTCAAATCAAGGATAGAGGCTGAATTATCTGTATCATAGCCTTAATATCCTGGACTCGCGGCTCGGGAGGATAGGCCCGAAACTGCACTGTGTCCAGAACAGCTTTGATGAAAGGGAGTGTCTGAGAAGGAATCAGGTGTGACTTCAGCATGTTGATAGTGAACCCCAGCCAAAGCAGGAGGTTTGCCATAGTCTGGAGGCGGGAGAGGACAGTCTAAGGCGAGCTCGCCTTCAGCCAGTCATTGAGATGGGGGAAGACTGAAACCGCTGATCTGTGCAGATGAGCGGTTACCACCGCCATCACCTTGGTGAACACCGGAGGGGCGTTAGTAAGGACAAAGGGGAGAACCATGAACTGAAAGTGCTTGTGGCCTCCCGTGAGCCCCCAGGTAAACGTCGGTGAGCAAGCAGGACGTTAACGTGAAAATAGGCGTCCAGCAAGTCCAACGCTTCCAGTCCCCGGGGTCCTAGGGCAGACCAGACCTGAGCCAGAGTGAGCATTTTGAACTTTGCCTTTTTGAGGACGTAGTTGAGGGCTCACAGATCTAGGATAGGACGAAGGCGATTGTCCTTTTTCGGGACCAGAAAGTAGCGGGAATAGCAACCACAGCCTTCTTCTGGTGCCAGAACCCTCTCTATGGCTCCCTTGGCCAAGAGAGTCCTGACATCCTCCTGAAGCAAGTTCAGGTGGTTCTCCGTCAGTCGGTCATAAGTTGGAGGCATGGAGCGAGGGGTAGTCTTGAAGGGTAGGGAGTAGCTCCTTCGGACTATCTGGAGAACCCACCTGTCCAATGTGATGTTTTGCAAGTGGTGGAGGTTCTGGCTGATCCTGCCACCAACTGCCCATTATCTTGAATGGCCAGACTAGGAAGGTTTGGAGGCTTCAGGGGGAGGAATCGACTGAACGGACCTCTGGCCGCCCGACCCACAGGGTCAAAAGAAGTAGCGTCCAAGGCAGCGCAGAGGTTGTCGAACTGGCACGGTCTTGTGGATGGGATAAGGCTGGTGCGGCTGAAAGCCCCTTCTGTGGCGACAAAAGGGGCAAAAGGCAGACGGGGGACAGATGGCCACTGAGAGGCCCAAGGACTTGGCTGAGGCCCATGAGTCCTTAAAGTGATCCAGGGCCATGTCTGCCTTGTCTCCAAAGAGACAGGTGCCATCAAAGGGCATGTCCATAAGGGAAGCCTGGACATCCCCAGAGAAACCAAAAGTTCTCAGCCAGGCGTGGCGTCGAACAGCCACCATTGATGGCATCGAACAGCCACCGTCGATGACATTGCTCTGCCCAGGGAATCGGTCGTGTCAAGCCCAAAACGAATAATGAACTTTGCTGCATCTCTCCCGTCTGATACTGCTTGGGAGAGAATGGCCCGGGCCTCCTCTGGGACCTGTGGCAGCACTTGCGCAACGTTTCCCACAAGGAGTGGGAGTAACGGCCCAATAGGCATGCGGTGTTCATGGACCAGGTTGGAGGAAGAAAAAATATTCTTGCCCCAACCATCCAGTCTCTTGGATTTCCTGTCCAGGGGTGCAGAAGGGAACACACCTTGCGAGGTAGAGACTTGGACCACCAAGCTCTCTGGGGTAGGGTGGTTGGTGATGAATTTTGGGTCGCCCAGTACAGGGTGATGGCAGCGGGCTTTTGTCCTATTCAAAGGAGCCCTTGTGCTGGGCTTGGACCAGGTTCCCAGAAGGACATCAGTCAAGGCCTAGTTGACAGGCTGGAGGGTTCCGAGGAGGAGACACCGGGCTGCAGAACCTCTGCCAAGATATTCGTCATGACCAGGACCTCAGCTGCCCTTCTCACCACCATAGCATATGAAGCTCCTTCCTCCGTAGGCACGGTAGGGGGAGAAAGCAGGCCAGAATCTGGAGTGGTATCCAGGCCACTGGCTTCATCGAATTCCTCATGCTAGTCCACTTCATGCTCAGGCTGGTCTTGTAAAGGGTACAGCGACCCCTCGCAATCTTCCTCCAGCTCTACCCTTTATAATAAGGCTGAGGAACTGACCCAGGCCCCAAGGGTGCAGTCGGCGCCGGAATCGGCAGGCGCGGATCCGGCTCCAGGTCTTCAGGGAAAAGAATGGGGCTGGCACCGTGGGGCGCCAGCAGCATAGGGAGTCTCGGCGCGGGAACCGGGGAAGGTCACAGTGGCACAAGTGGTGCAGGTACGGATTCACTGCCAGATCTATTGGGGGGGGGCATTGGCACCGGAGCCACCAGGCCTGAATGCGTGCCGGGAGGGTCAGGTCGCCCAAATATGAGGCACATGGCGTCATAAAATTCTTTAAGCTGGGCGGGGGTCGTTTCGGCTCCTGGCAAGGCAGAGAAGTGGGGAGCTGACCCAGGCGCAGGTTCCACAGAACGAGGCCTAGAGCATTGAGATTCCTCCGTCACGTTGGCCGATGGACAGGGAGAAGTTGAAGCACGCTTCGACTTCTTGTGTTTCTTATGCCTCTTAGCTGACTGACCTGACGACTTTGAGTGGAAGGATGAGGACTTAGGACTACCTGAGCGGTGCCCGGACCTTCCTCTAAACCGGGGCCTATAAAGGGACCACCAGGGCGAACGGCGTGGTGCCGAGCGCTGGGCCACAAGCAGCTTTAGGGATCGCTCCTGCAAAGCTTTCGGAGCCATGGCCCGGCAGTCGGAGAACTACTTCGAGTTGTGGTCGCGCTTCAGGCACCAGAGACAAATTAAGTGTGGATCTGCCACCAACATGTCGTGATGGCAGGCGCTGCACATTTTAAAACCAGAAGTTTTCTTCGGCACATTTGGAAAAAGTCTACACACCAAAAATCGTCGACAAAACGTCGAAAAAAGCCTGTTAAAAAGTGAAAGCAGGCAGCCCTCTTCACGGATCTGCGCTAGCTGGTGCGGAATGAAAAGAACTGATGTCAGTGCGCCCAGGTGGCACCTATATAGGTGACGCGGATATCACTTCCAGCGTGGACGACGCCAACAGCGTCACATGGAGCCGACCGACGCCACCTACCAGCGCGCAGGGGTATTGTTCGAGTAAGTCTTCCGGATCCAGCCTGACGCCTGGGAAATTCAAAGGTAAGGAATCTGCGGCTAGATATCTCTATCAGATAGAAGCATTTAATTTACAGGCCCTAGGTACATGCAGCACCAATTTACTAGGGACTTATAAGTACATTAAGTGTACCAATTGGGTGTGAGCCAATGTTAGCATGTTTTAGGGAGTGAGAACATGCACTTTAGCACTGGTCAGCAGTGGTAAAGTGAACAGATTCCCAAGGCCAACAAAAACAAGAACAGCAAAAATGGAGGAGTAAGGAAAACGTTTAGAGGAAGGCCACCCTAAGGCTGACAAGTCTAACAATCACCAAATAATAATATAATAATAATAATGATATAATAATCAAACGTGAGGACCTGTGTATCACATGAGGCTTTCTAGTATGCCAGGAAAGGGAAAAACTGGTGCAAGTATGTGCAAGCCAAGCAAGTATATACCTGGAAACCATCCAGCAACACTGGAGACAAGACTCTCTGGACATCAATCAAACATGGAGGCCAATCATTTGCCCGAAGATTAAACTCCCTTTAAGAGGACTAACCATAGCGTTAATAAATTTATACCCATTGTAAACTGCATAACAGGAAGTGCACTTTAATCGTAGCACATATTCATGATTTTACCATGGACTATCACTGATCCAAATGCTGTCAGTTTTGTTTTTTGAGTACCAGAAGTCCAAAAGAAACCAAAACCCTAGGTTACAGATAATAAAATGTTTGTGAGAGCAATTAATGTTCACATTCACCAGATAGCTAATTGTACAATCATTTTGCAAGACATTTACTGGTTACCATTTGCTGGATGTCCTTCTTAACATTGTCTTGCACTGCCAACATCCCTTCCTTTTCCCAATGCACCTTCATAACTTCATTTCGAAGACATAAAAGTTCCTTCTGTAAAATAATAGTATCTTGTTATTTATAAGATAAAGAGTAAAACACTCCAAATTGTAGAAGCATAAACTGGAAAAGTAATTTAGAACCAGGCACCAGCAGCATATGCTTACATCTAAAATAACTCTTTCATTCTTGATCACGTTTGCATATGGCTCAACGAACCCCAGAACTATGCACAACGCCTGGTAAATTGTAGTTAACTTTGGCTTCAGCCACTGGGTCCATAATGCAGTGGCATTATGGACCTCACTTTTAATGGTGATCCTGATCCACTTTTAATCGTAGAAGGGAGAGAGGATGGAGGGACAGTTGTACACCAATCTGAACCAGCCTCTAGGAAAACTCCAAAGCCCACAGTTTAGCAGGACCTCGAAGGATCAGCAGCACTTATCATGATAAACCCTCAAAGAAGAACAAGTAGCCGCCACCGAAGGTCATCTGGGACCCCATTAGAAAGCAAGAGGACCACCAGTCCCACCCAGGAGTCCCAGCGATGAGTGAGGAAAAGTGACTATTTGGCAGCCTAGTTAAGCAGGTGCTTTGTGTGACTGGAGTTCAGCAAAGCATGTTTGTGTAGCAGACTAGTCAACCTTAGTATGGTGGTATCTGGATAAAAGAGGACTAAGTGTACAGAGTGAGTTGGGCTGAGGACGTGTGTGTTGATGGGATGGTCGGGGTGCAGGGGAATGGAAAAGACAAGAGGTGCCACAATATTAAACAAAAAACATGGCAAAGACGTACCTGGAAAACATTTAAATTCTACCATCAGGTGTACCTAAGCCCTAGTTCGGAAGAAGAAATGCCTTGGATAAAAAACACAGTTTCAGCACGCAGACAAGGTGCTGGCTGGGGGTAATTAGCCGAAGGAACACTGTAGACAAATCTTATTCTGTATCCAAGTTGGGCTTGAAAGGGAACACTCAAACATTCAGGAGCCAAAATTGAATTCCAGTGACAGAAGGGGGCTGGGAAGGAGTCCAACAATCTAGCTTATGAAAAAGGCATCTGTGAAACAGTGGGCTAGAACAAGAAGAGAAAGCAGTCAAGGCTCAAAGTAATTGACAAGTAAGGCACTACAGGACAGACCCGCAAAATAACAAACAAAAACTGTTTCTAAAAAGGCAATGTTGGGGGGCGTGGCCAAGATGGCGATCTAAACGGTCGCATAGCCCGAGGGCTCCTCGTCTCCGGCCCTTGTAACTGGCCTTCGGCATCTGCAATTCCCCCCCACGGCTGAGCAGCCTACAGGGGGTACGCCTCAGCGCGGTACAGCGGCAATTCTGAGGGCACTGGCGACTGCCGCACCTCTCCGATCGGCGCCAAACGGACCTGCAGGCAGCGACAACAATGGCGCCCGGACCGGAGACGCGGCACAGCGGCTGGGTGCGCCGAGTGGCGTCGGCAGCGGAGGAGAGGCAGCAATCGAAAGCAACGCCCGACACACTTGTGAGTGACCACAGGGGCAGCGGAATACAGTGGAGCGGTGCCGCGGAGGCCCGCGCCCTCCTACTAATCGAGTGTGTGGCCTTGAGGCCTGTGGAGCGTGAGTCCCAGTCTGACCTCAGTGACGGGGGTGAGGGGCCGGGAGCCGTAGCAGAAGACGAGAGGGAGGAGCAGCGCTAGGCCCCGGGACCCAGAAGCTTCAGGCAACCCACCGCCTTGTCAGCCCTTCCAGCCGCGCGGGGCTCTGACGCGGGGGAATCCGGCACGCGGCCCACAGGAGCGTAACCAGCATCTCCGCCAAAGGGAGCCTGGGCGCGCACGCTGGGAAAGACTGCGAGGCGGGAGGCCACGCTTCAACCAGCGACGGGGGGCGGTGGATGCCCCGGGGAACTAGACGCCGCCGGCGGACCCACGCCCGCTCACACCGCAGGAGCTACTAGAGGAGCTCTTACAAGAGAGGCCGGAGGCGGTACATGGACAAGCCCTCGTGCGGGTGTGCTTGGGAGCAGCTCGCCAGCTAAGGGGTGCCACATCTCCCTGCCCCACAGACGAAGGCCCTGAGAATCGCCACTTTGGCGCCCACACGCTGCCGGTGGCTGAGGTAGTGGAGAGGAGTCTGAGAGCTCCGGCCTCATCTGAACAGCTGCGGGCGGAGGACATCGAGGGGCCGTTTGCGGAGGGGCCGAGACGCAACTCCAGGCCCGGCATTCCCACTTCCTGGCTGGGCGGTTGGTGAGTCATCTGGGGCCCCGCCGATCACCTAACACTTCCCGGAGTGCCATCCAGGCCGGAGCTCCGTTAGACGCCCCAGCATACGCGTTGGTAGTGCACGAGAGGAGGCCATTGGACCCTAACCTGGAGGACTATTGACAAGTGGCCCTCTCTTCGCCGACATCTACCACTAGGGACGTCACCCACACGCCCCCAACACACGACAGGCGCCACACTGAGACACTCCACAGTGAGCGTCCCCATGATGGCTTCCGCTCGAAGGAAAGGGGAGAGGTCCCTGAAAGAGATGCTACTCAAGGGGGCCCCGGCTGGGGACCGAGGCAGCGGCACGCACCCAGCTTCGACAACTCCTGAGGGCGCGGAGGGCCGGGACGTCCCGATCACCCGCTCCTTCCTGGAATCACTGTTTAATGTCCTGCGTGAAGACTTCCAATCGCTCAAGAGCGAAGTCGCGGGCGAAGTGAAGGAGATTCGCCGGGACGTCGACGAAATTGGGGAGAGAGTTGCGGCGATCGAGGAGAGTGAGCTGACCAAAGGGGAAGAGATCGAGCAGCTTCAACAAGAGGTCCTCCGCGACCAACAGCTTGACCTACAGGCCCACGCGGAGGACCTAGAAAACCGCTCAAGGCGGAATAACATGCGAGTCAGAGGGGTTCCATCGAAGGCGGAGGGGGCGGATGTGGCTCAATATCTTCAGGGTCTCTTCCGTGACATCTTGGGCGAACCGCCAGACTTCGAAATCCGCATCGACAGAGCGCATCGAGTGGGCTTGCAGAGGCGATCCCCCGCCCCTCCTCCGGACATCCTGGCCTTCCTCCCCGACTTCCCCCTGAAGGAGCGCATATTGCGAGCAGCTCGATCGAAACAGGCCCTCACGTTCCAGGGTCACTCCGTGGCCCTCTATCAAGACTTGGCGTCCATCACCCTACAACGGAGAAGGGCCTTCAAAGAAGTCACCGCGCACCTGAGGGAGCAGGGAGTGGCGTACTCCTGGGGACATCCCTTTCGCCTGATATTCAAGTGGAATGGCAAGCTCCACCAGCTTCGATCTTTCCAAGAATCCTGCAAGATCCTGGGCCTGGAGCCCCAGAGTCCGGAGGGCTCCCCGAAGCGCACACAGAGGTCCTCTGGGGAGGGCTGGCAACGAGTGGGCCGTAAGCGCTCACCAGGCATGGAGATACGCCTAGGCCCGGATGCTCTGGCACATGAGAGGCAAGCGGCAGTGGAGGCGGTTTTAAAGGACACTGCTCCCACGACACCTTCTTGATTCCGCAGGGGGGACGATGTGGCATTGATATGGCAGGGGCTGGGGGTGGGGTCTGGGGGGGGGCCCGGGCTACTTGGACCACATGCACACCCCGATTCTTGTTCACCACATGCTATCTTCGGATGACGGGCACGGGACACTGACTGAACTTTGGGACTTTTTGGTTGGGGTTGGGGGGGATGGGGCGGGTTTCTGGGGGGAGGGGGGCAGCGGGGACGACGCAGACTCACGTTTGCGGGGGGGGTTGTTGGAACTTGAGGGAGGGGGGGTCCGGGGTTGGTTGTCCGGTAGTTCGCTTGCTTGATTTCGCAGATGGTGCTCCTGAGCTCTGTCACGATGGGGGCCTGACTACACGGCTGGTCCGCAGTCGTATCCTTCGGGACCCCGGGTCCCCCCACCTGATCGCCTGTCCTCCCCTCACGAGCCAGGGACCATGGCGGGGCGGGGGGCACACTCCTGGGGACACAACAGCGCGCAGGGCTTACGTAGATCATGGCCACCAGGGAGGTCAAAGTCCTCACTCTTAATGTCAAGGGGCTTAATAACCCAGTAAAACGAAGGGCCATACTGTCCTACTTGGAACATGCAGAGGTAGACGTGTGTCTTCTACAGGAGACCCACCTCCTAGTCGGAGATCAACACCGCATGCGAACTAGGGCGTTTCCGCACCAATACTTTTCCTCTTCCGGGGAGAAGAAGGCAGGGGTTGCTATACTCATTGCTAAGCGCTGTCCAGGGGTGGTGCTCGAGAAGGTGGCAGAAATAAAGGGGAGATTGCTAGTCTACACAATACGGTTCGGCTCTCACACTATGGTGCTTGGTTCTGTAGATGTCCCCAATTCCGGGCAGGAAATCTTCCTCAAGAAGGCCCTAGCCGACGCACTGGCCTCCCAGAACCGCATGACTCTCATTGGGGGAGACTTGAACCTGGTGATGGATGCCAGCAAAGATAGAACCCAATCCACATACTCACCGAGAGGGGAACTCTCAAGAGATGGGAAACAATGGCTGCGGGAAATGGGTCTCGTAGATCTCTGGAGGGAGGCACACCCGAATTCCCACCAATACACCTTCTTCTCACATGCGCACAAATCCTATGCCCGCATTGATTATCTTCTCGGCACGCGGGAGGTCGCTGGGGTGATGGGATCGGTGAACATCGTACAGGCTGCATTATCAGATCACGAGGCAGTGGCGGTGACCATGTTGCTCACTACGGGCCCCTGTCCGACAGGCCAGTGGCGGCTCCGAGAAACGATGCTACACAAACAGGCTGTGGAGCAACAAATTACTACATGTATCCAGGACTATCTGGCCCTCAACGACACGCCAGATATAACTCCCACGATCCTTTGGGAGGCGCTGAAAACGGTTGTCTGTGGTGAGTTGATAGCTATAGCGGCGGCGGACAACAAAGAGCGCAAGGAACTCCGCGCAACGCTGACCGCTCAAGTGCGGGAGCTTGAAAGGGTCCACAGCAGGACTGGGGCACCCCGAGTGTGGCGACAACTTAAAGCCGCTAGGGCGCAACTGGCAGGCCTGGACCTCGACAGGGCGGAGAATGCGGCGGTCAGATTGAAACACTCCTACTACGTTGGGGGAGACCGCACAGGCCGTCTTCTGGCTGCTAGGCTACGGGCTCAGAGGCAGCGAACTCAAGTGTCCTCGCTGTGTGGCAATGGACGAGAGGAAATAACGGGGGACCAAGACATTGCCAGGGCCTTCCGAGACTTTTACCAGAATTTGTACTCCGCTGACGCGTCTACAGATCAGGCGTCACTAGATTACCTTCAATCTGTCGAAATGTCCACACTCACACCTGACCAGGCGGCGCAGCTGGACGCCCCCATCCGCATCGAAGAAGTCATTATCGCGATCTCACGTCTTAAGTTGCTTAAATCTCCCGGCCCGACGGGTTTCCGGCCCTCTACTACAAGAAATTCTGTCACGGTCTGGCTCCACTACTGGTGCGACTGTTCAATTCCTTTGGAGGGGAGACTCAGATCCCCGCCACGATGCTAGGGGCGGCCATAGTGGTCCTGCCAAAGCCGGGAAAGGATCGGCAGCAATGTGGCTCCTACCGCCCAATATCACTCCTTAACGTTGACTTGAAGATATTCACTGGCATACTGGCTACTCGGCTGGGCCCATGCATGCTCAACCTGATAGAACCGGACCAGGCTGGGTTTATCCAATCCAGACAATGCGGGGATAACACGAAACGAATATTGCATCTCATTGATAAAGCCCATCAGACGCACTTAGACGCGATCTTATTGACGATAGATGCCGAAAAAGCGTTTGACCGTGTGGACTGGCGCTTTTTGGGGCACACGATGGCTAAATTCGACTTGGGGGAGAAATTCAGGGAATGGGTGGGCTGCTGCTACGACGGCCCTACAGCCCACATTAGGGTGAATGGCTTAATCTCGCAACCCTTCGCGATCCAGAGGGGAACGCGGCAGGGGTGTCCGCTGTCCCCTCTGCTCTTCGCCCTGTACATCGAGCCCCTCGCGCAGAGAGTCCGCGACAACCGCACCATACGGGGTATACCATTTGGGGGGAGACTCATCCAATCAGTCTCTATGCCGATGATGTGATAGCGGCGCTGGCGGAGCCTGGGGTCTCTCTTCCGGCATTCGTGGAGGAGCTGGAGACATTCAGTGAGGTGTCTGGCTTCCGAGTTAATGTGGGGAAGTCGCTCATTCTAGACCTGAACCCGGAATCGACCTCGCTCAAACTACGGGAGGGTGATACGTGTGGCATTCGAGTGGTAGACTCTATTCCATATCTGGGGCTGGAACTAGCGCCATCCGTGAGTCAAACAGTCCACCTGAACTATTCACGATTGGCACAGCTGGCGAAAAAGGACCTGGGCACCTGGAGCAAGCATCAGCTCTCCCTCTTTGGACGAATAGCGGCGATCAAGATGTCCTTATTGCCCAAAGCACTTTTTCTCTTTCAAACGCTCCCAGCCTTACCTCCCACAGGGGCGATAACCTCGTTGCAACGCGACATCAATCGGTTTATTTGGGCGGGAGCTCGACCACGCATGAGTAAAGCGCTGGGTTACAGGCGACCAGAGCAGGGGGGGCTGGGGATACCAGATCTCCTTGGTTATTATAAGGCTGCACAGATGCGGTACCTTGTGGAGTGGGCCAGGCCGGAGTCAGAGAAGAGGTGGCTCTTCCAGGACAGGGCTCTTGCAGGAGTACCTCTTTGGAAGGTTCCCTTTCTGCGGAAATCGCAGCGCCCACCTGGACTCATGCGCTCTCCCATCACTAAATCGGTGATGTCGGTATGGGACGTGGTGGCAGTTTCCAGAAAACTCACCACATTTCCCTCCCCCCTGACTCCATTGTTTGGGAATAGCGACTTCACGCCGGGCTGGTCAGACAAAACGTACACGGCATGGCAGGACACCTCCTGCCGCTCAGTGGGGCATCTCTTTGACATCTCCGGGATCATCCCCTTCACCCAGCTGCAACAAGACTACGGGATTCCTGAAACGGAAAGATTCCGCTACCTGCAACTAAGGCATTGGGTGCTCCAGCCAGAAATGAGGGCAGCCGGGGGTCGCTTGCTGACCAAGTTTGA
Source organism: Calotriton arnoldi (assembly GCA_963921515.1). Lineage (NCBI taxonomy): Eukaryota > Metazoa > Chordata > Amphibia > Caudata > Salamandridae > Calotriton > Calotriton arnoldi. The sequence continues at coordinate 614,351 of CAWUFW010002244.1, read as the reverse complement.
AAAGTGGCTGATTACCAAGACCACAGATAAGGGTATGATCTCCAACATATATGAAATGCTCAGACACAACACACACCTTCAGGACACGCAGAGTAGGAAAAGGTGGGAGAGGGAGCTGGGGGGCGCACTCACGCAGAAAGACTGGGATGGGATCTATTACAGGGCGAAGCACACAGGCCAAAATGTAGCTAGCATAGAAACTGCCATGAAAATCGCCACTTATTGGTATCTTACCCCGTACGCCTTCACAGGGGCAATCCCCAGAGGAGTTCAGATTGCTGGAGGGGCTGTGGCGGCGAGGAACGTTACTCCATATCCTGTGGGACTGCCCACTGCTCTCCCCTACTGGACCAAGATTCTTGACACCGTAGATGAGCTTTTTAATACACAGATCCCGAGGCTCCCGGTGTACGTGGTCCTGGGGCTTCCAAATCCCATCACATACCCACTTCAGAGCACGAGGGGACGACAAATGGGGATGGCACTGGGGGCAGCACTGCAAGCCATATTGACCCACTGGGGCACCCCTGTTCTGCCAAACCACACGGGGTGGCTGCACAGGCTCTGGTTCATCCTCGGCATGGAGCGCATTTCTGCCACTCTGACTAACTCTACTACTTCTTTCCAGAAAGTTTGGGCCCCCTTCCTGCACTTGTTATCGCATGAATTTAATGAGATCACACAGCCCAAATACCTACGGGTGTTACGACTGTCGGATCTGTGGAGACCTCCCTAGCTCTCACATGCAACTTACTTACGACATAGCAGCACCAGCCACATGGTGGCCTTTCCAGCGCGCAAGAACTACCGGACGGGTGGGTGTTACTGTTTTTGGTTTTATACAGAGTATGCTCTTTGGGGATGCAGCCTCCACATGGGGGAGAATCAGAGCGTTATTTTATATGCATCATCCTTTCAGCAGTCTCCCTCAGGTTGCGATTACATTTGCCGACTGCCCGGCTCCGCACAATGTCTATTCTAATGCTCTCTCTGTATGTTGTGAGTTTCTTGAAAATCCTAATAAAAGCATTTAAACATAAAAAGGCAATGTTGCACACAGACTAAAGATCAATGAATAGGTTTTATGCACCATTAAACTTCTACCTTAAACTATTTTAGTGATAGCATTCTGTATTTTATTGCTGTATTACATATGATGTTCAACTTAAGTCACAATATTAGTTTGTTATAAGTACAATTCAGAACACACCCATAGCTTTGTAAGGGGTCTCCTACAAAAAGGCACAGGTCTCCTCTACAGAAAGGGTGAGCACTGCCTACTTGACCCCATGGGTGAGGTGGAGAATCTTTTATACCCAGCCAAAAGGCATGGTCAATGGATGAATGAAGGAGTCTACCCCACCTATGCAGCTCTAAGGAATGGGCTGGGGAGAGGCTACACTGCCTCTTGGAGGTTTCAAGAGAGTTGATGGCAAGCCACAATGTGCTAATGGATACAGTTGGGTCTTAGTTAGCAAAAGGCTACCCTCACCCACACTTGACAGGGTTGGAGGAATGAAAGTGTGAACCCAGGTTCCCCAGAAGGTGGGATAAAATACCAAATAAGAGAGACTGTCTGTGGTGATTAATTTAAACTTGAAGACCCACGTTTTGAACTGTGTCATTTTTTCAGTCAGGAGGGGCAGAGAAATGGAAAATTTATGTTTTAATGCCAGAGACAGCAAACTGGGGGGCGAAGAGAAAACTAGCAGGAATGCAGAAGCGTGGCAGACGCACAAAAAATTCAGGGACGACTCATTCCGGTGGAGCGGAGGAGCGTCGCCCCACTTAAATTACGCCCAAAGAAAGATGAAAAATAAAATGGTAATTCATTACCATTTTATTTTTGACTCTGGCAGGGTGCTGCTGAATGACAGCAGCAGGGAGGAGGGGGGCTGATTGTGCACTTTTCAAAGTGCGCATGTCCCTTTGGTCGGCCGTCTTGTGACGGCCAGCCACACATGTGCACTTTGAAACCTCTAATCCAGCTGTCTTCGAGTATGTGCAGGGCTCCAGTGTCCTTGGGAGCGGTGAGTGAGGCCGCTCCCTCCAATCAGGGAACTGCTCTCACAGCATGAGAGCAGCACTAGGATTGGTGGCCGTCAAGCATCCAGTTCCTGAGACGAATTCCGGAGCAGAGGACATCGGTTCAGGTAAGTGTTTGTTTTAAATTAATTTTTGCGCCACACCCCCGGTAGATGCCAGCCGCCATTAAAATAATAAAACATAACTGCTGCGATTTGAAGGTATTCATGCACCTGGCTAGGTTTAATTTCAGACTTGAACACAATGACTGCATGCTGCTGTGGCAACTCCAGTTATAGTTTAACAACAATTAAGCAAAGAGACCACAACAGCAGTACCATAACAATTTCAAGGATCAAAGTAAGCAAACAAAAAAGCATTGTGGTTTGTTGAGGAATGATCTAGAAAACAAAAAATCTAAATTGTGCCCCAATGATCCACCCACTGCGGAAATTAGGCACAATTGGGCAAAGATATGGACTTAAAGTTAAACAGCAATGAAAAATGTCTTCATAGCAAATCCACAATTCACAAGCAAACAATTCTCTCTCTTTAAGAGAGTTGCCTCAGATACCAAAATACCAAACTATTAGGGCCAGTACAGAAGATAAATGTGTAAAGTATTCTAATTTCCATCAATCTGGCACAGAACCCAGGACCACTTTTTGTGTTGCAGAAACAACTTGCATGATTTTAAGCACAGTTGTGCTGCACCCTCAGGGCTACATGGCCTCAAGCATCCAGATGCAGTACTTACCTTCACAACCTATAGAGGGTTTTGCCCAGCGTCCCGTATGGCTAGTATAATCCTGATCATGCCTATGAACATCTTAGAGGTCAAAATCATTCCCAGCAGTGTACCAACCATTTTCACACAGGTCCAGGGGACCCAAGAAAACGGGATCCAATGAATCCAATCTATTGCAGTGGTCTGTAACCTTTTGAGTTCTGTGGACCCCCACTACATCATTACTGGAACCCTAAGCATTTTCGATTATTTGAACCTTAAACCAATACATTACAAATACAGAAACAAGCTTTCATAGAACAAATAAAGAAATGATTACAAAAAAATGTTATTTACGAATATATATATATATTTTAAATCACCATTTTAATTTTCATGACAAAGATGGTACTTTTCTAAATTCAACTGAAGCCACTCATTGTGAATACTACATTCTGTTGGATGCCCTTGCACTTCTCCCGCAAATCAATGTGAGGATACCAACATAATTTTAGGCTCCAATTTAACATTCCTACACATTTACAGAACGTTTTAAAATTTAAAATGTTGCTTCTTTATTTATACACACTTTAATAATCTGTTATTATTACTTAATTTTCCAAGCCGTCACAGGCCCCACAGTAGGCTCCCTGGACCACCAGTGGACCCCAGACCACAGGTTAAGAAACACTGAGCTAGAGGATTACCTTCTAGTAAGATGGTTCTATGAAGAAAAGAACAAAAATGGTGTGGTAGTGTCACGTGGCCCGTGGGGACATAGTCGTTTTTCACTAACTTAGCATGAGCACGTTGCAGCTTGACTGCTGCTTTAGCGCACGTTACTACACATCTTTATTTTTGCAATAATTTAATGATCGTTTTCACATGAGAACTCATCGCTGTGTTCACACTCTGCATGTTCCTGGGATTTTGACTGAACATTATGTGCAAGGTCGAACAACAATGCCCCTTGTTATTTTGTTCTGGCTAGACCTTAGCCCTTAGACAAAACATACTGATGCAGCTGTTGTTTGGACAACGTACTTTGGTTTTTAGTGGGGTACACGAATTAGGTGACACTTGGAGAGGGACCTTTCCAGGGAGAGGAGCGAAACAGCACCTGTGATGTAGATCTACCATCTATAGGCTGAGGTATGGGGTCTGCTGACAAAGCCCAGAGATCTTCGAATATATAATAATACTGCTTGTAGCAAGGGGAGGGAGGATAGGCTCCACTGTCTTTTTATGATGACATCTCCCTTCATGATTTATGGACTAGCTGCTATGCTGACTATATTTGGATTATGCATTTTCCTGCTTGTTGTGGCACGTATACTGCATGTTAGGGCACGTTAGTTAAAATAAATATTTTAAACTATTTCGTGACTCTGTCAGATCTTATTGTGGACGAGTACAAGAGTGCAAGTGAAAGGGTGTGTCTTTTTACCGCGATTCCTGAGAGATCAGGGAGTGTTGTGTTCTGGGGTGTCTAATCATTTGCTTCTCTGTGAGTGAGTAGGAGAGCAGGTGAGACACTATAGCTAGTCGGTCCTGGGCTCGTGGGTACTAAGGTGGTAGGAAGACTCAGTCCCTATACACTGAGGTCCCATAATCCTGCGCATAGTTCTGTGTTTGTGCAGAATCCCTGCAACAGTAGCTTAGTGTAACAACAACTCTGTGATGTGCATTGTACTTGTTGTAAAATCAATAAAGAGAATTTAAATGTAAAATGCTATGGAGGTGGACAAGGCACCACGACTGTCAGACCACATTTGAGGGATGTATCATGTGGCAAAGAGGGGTTGCTGGATCTTAACTAGATTGGGTGAGGTTGTTTGCGTTTTTTGTAAAATCAATAAAGATAATTTAAATAACAAAATCCTGTGGAGGTAGACAAGGCACAAGTACTGTCAGATCATGTGGCATGGAGGGGTTACTGGACCTCATTGGATGCAGTGAGGTCGTTTGCCACAGATATTCCAAGGTCCATCCAACTATGGATTTGCAAACTGGGCCAAGTACAACCCCTTAAGCACTTGACTCTCTGCTGCAGCGATGTCGAGAAGTCACAGGCTTCTCAAGGAGGTAAGTGTGCGGTTGCTCAAGCTTGGCACTCAACAAACACACATTAGCACAAGCATTGGCAAAACCAATTGGTTTCGCTTGCGCAAGATCTACTGGCTTTGCCAATGTTTAATTAGACATCTTGCACAGCAGTGCAGGCTGCTGTGAAATATGGCTTAAAGTAAAGTAAAACAAAGCGCTATGACACAGCCAGAGTTGACCGAGTCATAGCGATTGTTTTTTCTTTAAACCATTTTGCACAGCAGCTCGACTGCTGTGCAACATGTCTAAATAAATATTGTTGCGAGAGCTATTTAGCTTTCTTAATGTCTTTTTTGTGCCGGAGGGGTGGGGGGCTGCAATACAACGGCCAGAGCTGCCGACACCAGGGGAATGTAGATTGACCAAGCATACACAAAGAAAACATTCAGCCGTGGGCCCTGCGGTCTCCTTCTGACCTAACGCTATAAATTGCTGTCTCCCACGACAGTAGCTAAGAGGAAAGAAACATCTCAACATGTGTGAGCGCTTAACCATTTATTGCAAATGAAGTAAACTCCGGTTAAACAGCGCCACTTACCATTAGCCAGATGATGATATATGTGCAGTGTGTCTGAAAGCATCTGCAAAAGTCTGCCACCGCCTTTTTCATTGCTTTGATGTTTATCAATACAGAGCAGATATGGGGCTCACGTAGGACCCTTTCAAGCGTCTTTGAAGTCATGATGACCGTAGACCATGCCCTCCCCTTAATGCAAGTTTTTTTCCCCTCAGTGGTGCCCGGGGGGCAACAAGGCTTTCATTGGCTCTGAGGACATGCAAAAGCCCATCACTTCCCTAATTGTGCTACTGATTGCATACAACACAGTTTCACTCTTGTTCTCAGTGCCCCTCAGGCTCATCTCAAACTGCTTAAATCAGCTGAAACATGTCTTATACTTTCACGTTTCCAAGCTAGCAGCAATAGACAGGGAAGGAAGAAAAAACTGAGAATGAAAAGTAAGATACGGGAGAGGGTTTAGTGCTAGAACTGGGGAACCAGGTTACTGTATCATTGTTGGCTCAACATCCTGTGATACTGGGCAAAATCAATTAATTTCCCCGTGCATAAAAAAAAGGAATGTGATTTTGCGTAATGTTAACTGTTGCTTCTGTAAAAGCACTCCAATGCCCTCACGTTTAGTGGTGAGATGTTCGCCCATCCCAGCTGGCTCTCCTAGCCCCAGAACCCTGGGCTCCTCCAGTCACTCTCTGCTCATCGGAAGCAGAGCACGGGAAGCTGCAGTGCGGGAGCCGGGCATCTCGCCAAGGAGCATGAGCACAGAAACAAGTAATTTTTAGGTCAAAATGGGAAGACAGGAATAGTTAAATAATAATACAACAAACAATATATCTCACAAAGCCAGTGCTAGCTAGACCAAGGGACTTGAAAACACAACAGAGACCCAGGAGAGAGAACAATGGAGAGCGGGGGGAGAGAACAATGGAGAGCGGGGGGAGAGAACAATGGAGAGCGGGGGGAGAGAACAATGGAGAGCGGGGGGAGAGAACAATGGAGAGCGGGGGAGAGAACAATGGAGAGCGGGGGAGAGAACAATGGAGAGCGGGGAGAGAACAATGGAGAGCGTGGGAAGGGGGAGGAGGAGATGGGAGGATTTTGGGGGTCAAAACACAATGGAGAGTGGGTTGAGGATTGGAGGAGGGTCAAAACACAACAGAGAGCGAGAGGAGGGTGGGGGGTGTATAAAAATACAACTGAGAGCGGGAGGAGGGCGGGGTGAAGGAGAGTGCATGTGCAAAAGTAAATAAAACAGTACCTGTAGGAGCCTGCTGGCCAGTGGAAGGACACTGGCCAAAGGAAGCAGTACTTGGTCCAGGCTCCATGGCATGGACGAAGATTCCGAAGTCCAGGTGGAACCCAGAGGCCAGTAGGAGCCACTTACCAACAGGAAGTTAGGAAAGAGTGACGTAGGAGCCAACCAATGGTAAGTGAAGGTAAGTAATGGGCCCTTTAAGATTGTTTGTTTTTTATTTACAAGAGATTTTGCAAGCACAGCCGTGCAGGCGAAACTTAATAAATGACTGTCCACCCCAGTGCTTTACTTTCAAGAACAAAAGTACTTTAATGCACATTAGAAATAAATACTACACACACACAACATGAACAAAATGAAACTTAGAGACCTGTGCTGTGATATAGGTGGTCTGCTCCATTTCCCACTATTCTGTCCAGTCACCCATTAGGTTCCAGAAGGTTCCCTTCCATGGTCAAATGTCAAGTGTGATGAGGCTCAGGTGTAGATTATTCCTGTACTCTCTCAATGCACAGAGTCTCTTTCACAGTTCACTTTCCTTCATCAAGCGAGATGTCCCAGTCTGTGTTCAGGTCGTTGAACTTGGGTGGCCAAACAGTCCAGGCACCACTTGCCCACATTTGAGAAAGCGCGAGATGGCAGCTTGTGTCAGGGCTTCCCCGGCCAGTAGTGTCTTCAACGAGGCACCTGCTCTGCGTCCTCCAGGGACTGTGGTGGCTGTTCTGGAATATATTGGATCTCACAGGGGTTGGGTAAGAATGGGCTTGCAGACAGGTGCAGTCCCACTTGGGCTTAGCGTGTCCGGGATGGTGCATCCATGAACAGGCCATCCTCAGTCATGCAAAGGTCTGCCTCAGTAAGATAGCAAGGCCCCATAGAGGACTGACTATGGCGAATGTGGCCAAGGTCACTCTGCGATTTACTTTTGGGAGCAGTGGCCGAGGTCATATCGCAACTCTTTTTTTGGTACACTGGCTCAGGTCATGCCACAAAGAATCATAGCCCCAACTGGACTCTGGCAATCTTCAGTCACGCCACACGGTTCCTGTGAGGAATGGCAGGGTAAGAGACTTCCTCATTGGAATCTTCCTCTTCTGGTAGAGTCTATCGAGAGTCTTGTGAAGATAAACAGAAGGACCCTTCTGGTCTCTGATGGATTACGCAGGAGAATGACATAACCAGTTGGGTGTGGTTAATAAAGTTTATGACACTATGTGTGCAATTAACGGTTGCATTCTGAAGAATAAAGAGGTGCACTACAGAGCTCCATGTCCGGCGTTGTCATTTGCATGCTACCAGCGTGGGGAGGATGCTACAGAGCCCACCAAGCCAGGATTATGCGGCACCTCACTTCTACTGGACCGTCACTCCTCCTGCAGGGTTGGCAGGCATCATCCCTCAATATACCTGCAGGCAGTTTGGCATCTACGTGATTTAGGACAGGTGCACAGATCATATAGCAAGGGGTAAACTCAGGTGATGTCTTATCACCTTTAGGAAGTGGACTGTTAGGGAGGCACCAGCTCCCTTCCTTGGTCATAGAGAACATGGAACAACAAGTGAATCAAGGGGTAAAAGGGGCACGAGAAGTGAATCCATTATCTGCAGTTTCAGAACAGGTTTGAAGTGGTTTTCCTTTCAAGTGTCCTTTCCATGCTGCTTTCCAGAAACAGCCTGTGCTTAGAGTGATGCTTTGCACAGCAGGGTTGTCTCCAGCCTGAAACACCCACAGCAAATAGGTGCAAGGCTTCTGCACCTGACTGCACCAGCTAAACTGAACAGCATGATCAGGGAAAAGTCAATAGGTGGGCCCCACATCACCTCCATCTAGTGCAGCAAATCACGCTTTGGGCACGCCACTATGGCTTGCTTACGCACATAATGCATGTACCATGAAGGCCTAATACACAAAACACACATAAGCACTTGGGATGCTAGTGCTAAGGTCTGGGCAAGCGCATAGAAGCGGATCAATAAAATGAACAGGCCAGTGGGGGACTGCCAAAGGGGATTTAACGGACAGGAAAAGCATGGTGGAAAACAAATTAAAAATACTACCACTTAGAATTCCAATAAATATTTGTAAAAAAAAGATTGTGAATGACCGTACCTAGCAAATTTAGATAGAAGAGAAAATTATTTGCTTTCACACATTAACCTACTTCAAACAAATTCCTTGTGTTTTAAAGAACCTCACAATTGCAGATTAACTGAAGCATATTTTACACTTCTGCTGTGTTGGACTCCAGTGTGGCAAGATACAGTTGCACATGCTAAAAGCACTACAAGTCAGAAATAAATTACACATTCTGCTTTCCAACAACTTCACATGTTTTAATTATTAGTAATGCCACCTAATCTCTTCCAACTCACTCAAGACAGCCGTGCGGGCTCATGTCGTATCCAGACCATATTTTGGTAATGTCCTTCTAGCTGGAGTTCCCAAATTAGATCTGACCACAATCAAAGCGGACTTTTATTCGGCATCGAGACTAGTTCATAATGCAAAACAAATGTGGCCACATCACTCCAAATGTTATTGACCTCGGATTGCATTCTATACGAACTAGGATAGTTTTTAAGCTCTATGTCTTGAACCATAAGCTCATACATGAAAACTGTCATCTATATCTGGCAGAAATTTAACGATTACAGGAGAAATGGGCCAGAGAAATAGACCCTCTTTTGCTAGAGGTTTCCAATTTTTAAACTACCCTAGCCATAAAACAATTCTTCTCTGAAGCAGCTGTAACAGCATGGAACTCTATAAATATTAGAAAGTTCATGCCTCTCACCACTTTTAGGAAACAGCTCAAAACACATCCAGTCAAACAATTTCCGACCTTATGCTAGCATATTCATAAGGGGGATATTTCAACAAAGATAATGTGATTAGCTGTTTTGTATTAAATGTATTTACTCTGAACAAAACCTTTTGACGAATAAATCTCTAATTGTTATAAATTAATTCTCCCCTTGCCTAGCTTGATGTATTCCCGTTACTAGTTAGATATATGTAAACCACCAGTATACCTCCCAGGCCTGGTCGCGCGATATACATACTCTTAAAATAAAACCCACTAAGAATGGAGAAAGTCCTGCAACAATTAATGTAGCAGACTTTCTAAGGATTTTGTAATGAAAAGGGATGTCGAACAAGAGAGATAAGCAATGACAGAGGGAGATTGGTGGCAGGGCGGCCCTGATTTTATTAGATTGATCGGCGGCCTTCGACACAGTGAACCATGATATACTGGCCAACAGGTTATCAGAGTTAGGGATAAGAGGAACCGCCCTTAAACTGGTTAAATCATTTCTATCTAATAGGGTGCAATCAGTACAGGTGGGAGTTCTCATCTGAGCAATTCATGCTCCCATGTGGGGTGGCTCAGGGCTCTTCTTTAAGCCCTACTTTGTTCAATCTCTATGTTACCCCCCTGGCTAAAATTATCAGGCAGTTTGGCTTCTCAGTTGTCTTTTACGCGGATGATACCCAGCTAGTGGTGTCAATCTCCAGTGACGTGGAAGAGACTGCAGATCAATTCAACTGCTGTATGACCCGGGTTAACCAGTGGATGAGTTCCAATTGCCTAAAATTGAACAGCGGAAAGACGGAGGTCCTCTTGTTGGGTACAGATACCTCCTTTTGGTTACCTAGATGGTGGCCTTCTAGTTTGGGAGATCTTTCAGTCCCAGTCAAGAAGGTGAAAAACCTAGGTTTTATATTTGATGACAATCTGACCTTCAAAGATCAGATCCGTACTCTTACTTCTGCAATCTTCTTCACTTTAAAGATAATCAGGAAAGTTCGCCCTTTCATACCGCCGACACCCTAAAAACACTTGCGACAGCATTATCCCTGTCCAGACTGGATTATGGCAATGCCCTTTACGTGAGCATCCAAACGCAGTACTTACATAAGCTACAGCGTCTTCAAAATGCGGCAGCCAAATTGCTGCTGGATATTCCTAGATTTCAGCCAGTCTCCTATGATCTGAGAACTCTGCGCTGGCTCCCAGTTGAAAAAAGGATTACATTTAAATCCCAATGCTCAGCATTTAAGGCATTGCACGGTGTTGGTCCTCAACATCTGAAGCAGCATTTGATCTTGTCTGTGCCCTCCAGAAATCTAAGATCGTCCCCCAGATTAAAAAAAAGCTTGCTGGGGTGGAAGAAGTTTCATCTTGGCGACAGTTAAAACTTGGAACTCGCTTCCAGCTGACATAAAAAACAGCCCAACGCTGCTATCCTTTAGAAAATCACTAAAAACTTGGCTCTTTGCCAACTAAAATTCTGCTCATTACTTTTCTTATCAGCAACTTTCTGAGTCCCACCAGCGCCTAGACCCCCTTGGGCATTCGTGCGCTATACAAATGTTCAAATCAAATCAAAATGGACGATGTTTCGAGGAAAGCCAATAAATGACCTCTTCCCCCTTCCATTGTCCTCAAATTCCTTTGCCCCAATAGAAATTAGCATTTTTGCTATACCTCCCACTTGAAGAGAACTCATCTCTGTAGAAGGTCCTTGGCTTCAAATGTGCATTCAGCGCTTTTTTTTTATACATGATTTTATTCTAATACCATTCTTCACCCTCTTTTACTCCTAAACATTTGGCTCATTAATAGTTTCTAATTGTCTTTATTTGAAGAAATCTTTAGCGCGACCGGAACCTGCTTCTCTCCCTGAGAAAATATAAGCTAAAGAGTGAAGCCAAGATGTACTCAAGCAAAATGACCATTGCTTCAGATTTATTCATGCAGCTCCAGCCTTCATTTGATTGCCGAGTCGCTGTTCCGCTCTCGCCTTACCAGTGGGTTGAAAGATTTGTGCACTATCATGAGGAGGGAAGGAGTAAAAGGACTCTGAGAGGGTTCTGGGTCATGGTATGAGATATGGAAGGAATAGGAATTCCACCGACTCAATGTCAGCAGAGGCCAGGTTCTCCAGAGTTGGCACATGTGCAGCAGTTCAAAAATGCCACGATTTAAGATAGTGTGTCTACCCCTGGACCCGTATTCTGGGGGTAAGGATCGTATGCTGGCTGTGGCTTAAATGCTCAAGCATCAATGCTTGTACGGCACGCCCTTACCCATTTGAGGGATCCTTGCCACTTTGAATGTGGGTCGAGAGTACCTCTACATTCAAGTTATGGACACATGCAGCTACTTGTGTTTGTGGAGAGGCTGGCGCATTCTAATGCCTCTGTGTGATGTCTGATTCTCTTTTTAAGGAGATTGCCTGAATGGGGACCTTTTCTAGAGTGGTTGTCGATGTAGCTCTCAAGACTTCACGTTCATTGATCGCATGCACGCCCTGTAATGTGTGTGCTTTACTTGAGGCTATTTCCGCGGAAACTGATGCTTTGATGACAGTCTCTGCAAGGACCAGGCTAGATGTGATCCGAGCAATGTTTGAAAAAGAGGGCCTACTTGTGACAGATTCAGAGTTCTTGGAAAGAAAAGCATTACTAAGTAAAACGGTATGGTCTGACCTTTTAACGAATATTGGAAATGGCTTTACTTCCCTCCTGGCAAAGGATGCGGTTACTGTGGCGTCTTCAAGTGACGCCATTGTATATGTCACAGATTGATCTGTAGTACAGCAAACAAGAGCTGCATGACTGTTTTTTATTCTGTTTCTGGCCTAACGTTGCTTCTTCCTTTGTTTTTTTCCCATTACATACTCTGGTGTAATTTAAACACCAATTGGTTTGTCTCATTGTCCTCTGTGCAATTTAAACTGTTTACAGGGAATACTGGTGCCATGTTTATATTCGGCTTTTCAGAGGGTTCTATTGACCCGGGTACTGGCTGTATATCAGCCCCTCCCCCCCCCCCCCCCCCAACCGGGTCTGTCCCTGTTTTTAAAGGGCCCTTCAGACTCCGTAATGCCGTAGTCGAGCAATTTCATTATCTCCCACTGTCCTTGTGTTAGGATTGCAAGTGTCATGGTGCTGGCTAACTTGCGCAAGGGGCGTTGCATTCCTTTTAAAACGAGAGGTGGCTAGGTTATCTTTTAAATCTTCTATTAAAGTGCTCACGACGAATAAGATTGTACTAATAATACTCTGCGTAGTTTTGGGCCCAAGTTACTAACTTATTTAAATCCGCCAACTTGGGGTCAATGCCAGAGACGAATACCACTAGGGTGTTTCACAAGTCCACCTGTATGTCCATTTGGTTTGATTGATAGGCCAATGCGTCTAATGTCAGCTGTGAGGTTCTGAGGAACAGGTCCCATATATTTCTTGACCCGGTTGGTGCAGGGGGCACCCTATGTTGGGCAGTCCCAGTCGTGTTCATTACTGGTATCTCGCTCTCTGTTGCTGGCACGGATTGTGTCCTTATTTCTACTGAGCTCCCGGGCGGGGCGGATATTCCATTGGGACTATTGGATGAGTACATATTATCTCAGTGCTGATTAAGGTGCTCAGCCCTTGTTTGAATTATTCCACGGATGCTGGCCAGTTCGTCTGGCCACTTCTCTCCCCTTAATGTTGTTGGGCTGTGCGACCGTGGTTCTCCAATGGGTTGTTCACTTTTTCTTTGATCGGAGTCAAAATTGTTATCAGGTTGAGAGGAGCCTGGTATGGAGCTTAAGCTAGAAGATTGTACTTCCAGTGCCTTATAAGCTCCTTGCTGCAGTGTGCATCAAGTCCTGATTGACTTTGGTAATAGAGCTCCGCTTGATAGAATAGTCGGGGTGGCGGTGGGGCTGGAGTTTGGGGAAACAGTGATCTAAAGGATAGCAGCTCCATGTCGGTTACCAGGCCTCAGGCTGTTTCTGTGCTGTCGTCATTTTCTGATATGGCTTCAATACCTTCACCCACCTTTTGAGCCCTGTGTCCTGGGTTGTCTTGTGGGGCAGGCTATTAAAGTGTATACATGGAGAACGTGGCATTGGAAGGCCTTCTATGTTGGCTGACACAGTAAAAATCTCCCAGACGGAAGCCACTGGAGAGATTCAGCACTGGCCCTCGCAGGCAGCATTGGACTTGGTGCTTTTTGTGTTAAGCAGAGTTTTCAACTTCTTCTTTTTACATGCCGGGGGTTGCTGCGCTCTGACTTAACCAGACCCCATATTGCGCCTCTGGTGGATCTTACGGCTTTTTAGGGGCTTTTTGTAGACTTTTGCAAATGATGTAAATGAAATTCTTGGCGCTTTTATTGAGGACTTCGACTTAATTGAGATTGTAGGTCAGACGGTACGCCTGAAGTGATTGTAACGGGAAGTGGCAATACCCAAACTGACAACTGGTGTCCTTGAGCCCCACTATGTCCTGAAAGGGCACCTTGTTGGTTCCCCCAGGGCCCAAGCCGCACTGACCTAACGCCGGCCGCCTTCGCACACCACAGGTGCCTATTGCACTATAGGGGGTGTGCTGGACTGGTTTGTCTCTTATTTTTCCTCTTTTTGACACCTCAATGGGAGTGGAGGATCGGGGGCAGGGGCTAGGAGGCTTGCGAAGGCACCCCCGCTCAGTTCTCAATCGCCCTGCCCCCAATCTCCCACTGGAGCGGGTGGGGGGCCAGGAGCAGAAGCGAAGAAAGCAAAAGAACAAACAGCAGAAAGCCCGGCCACCTGGTCCGGCACTACAGTGAGGGTGGCTTTTCGATCGCCTTGCTGGGCCCCTCACAACCACATCACCAGACTCATTGAGCAGGCTTTTTGCGGACCAAGCCTGAGCTTCGGAGCCTCAAAGCTTCAGGCCCCCGGAG